>CM076584.1:993411734-993829541 GCA_034641835.2 Pinus albicaulis
AATTTGTGTGTTGAATCTTTAAAGTTAGACATTTGAACTTTAATCCTAAGGGGGTGGACCCCAAGGGATAAGTATGGTGTGAATGTATTTGCATATTTTATTTGAGGAAATAAATAAAATGATTGTGCATTTTGACCATGATGAGAATTAGAGATCACTTGCCAAATCCATGAGGATGGATAAGGCCACAAATCCCCAAAATCTTTCAAAAATCCTTGAAAGAAATTAATTTAGATTTGAGGAGGAATCTAAGTTTCCCCAATGAAGAGGAAAGTAGTTGGGAAGAGGTGAGAAAAGCTGAAAAAGCTGAGGAAAAGCATAAAACAGCTTTAAAGAATCCCAAAATGGGAAGCCTAGGCTAAACAGGAAAGAAAGCATCCTGCTATTCTGGACGCAGAATTAGAAACATGCTTTGGGGAAACATGAGCTTAAATAAGCTGCTCCTAAGCAGATCAGGGGTTGATGTGTTCTAGGAGGTGATCTCTACTCGGGGGTGAGTCCTGGGAGACAAAGAGAACTCTAAGGTTGGGAGGTTGGTCAATTGCAGATTGTGGTATGTTTTGCAATTCTTTTTATTTTATTTTGTTATGGTATGAATTGGCTACATATAAAATAAAGTTGAATGATATGATTTATTTTAGTACTACATTTAACAAAATCCATTCCAAGGCATTCACCTTTCAGATTTTGTTTAGTTGTAGAGTAGAAATCGATGGAGTGAAACCCCCAGAAACTCTAAACCAAGGTCGGTTTAAATCTGAAGGTACTTAATCTCCATAGGAAATTAAATACTAGCTTAGTTCTGATGTATACAGGGGTGAAATTATATGCTTGTAGGTATGTTAGAAAAATATGATAGCAGAACTGATATCTACCTAGTGCAATTAAGGAGAAGCAAAAGACATTAAAATAGCTATATTTAGTTAATTTCAAATCCAGAAGTAAAGCTACCTTTAGCTGTAATAATCATAAGAAACTTCTTTAAAATCTCTGCACAGATGTAGAAAACAAAACAGTAAACATGTATCTAGCACAATTCTTAAATTACTGCTGGTTTAAGTCTGGAGGATTATTACTTTTACAGACAAAAAAAAGAGAGGTTGGGTTAACTTTAATCTGCTTCTGCTTATAAGTTAAAACTCGTACTTACCTATCTATATAGAGGAATCTACAATCTGAAGGTAGAACACATACAAAGAAAAAAAAATGGGAAATACCATAACCGAGCCTACTAGTAAGTTATAGTTGTTAAACTCCTCCGAAAGCCAAACTAAGAGATATGAAAGAAAGGAACTTCTATTTTAGAGTCTACAATATTAAAGAAAAATATTCGAACCACCTTATTTTTCCATGGGCATTTCAAATATATATATATAAAATTATACATGTGCAAACTTTAGATTGGAGACACTACACGTAACTCCGCGTGGAAAGATATAACATTAATATTCAAATAAAAATAATTTAATTAAGAATCCTTTCGTTCTTAGTTAAGAGAAGTGGTATGATTTAAATAAACTTTGAAAAACTATCAAATCGCATGCGCGGCATCATTTAAATGCATGTGTCCTACGCATGGCTATGTCTGCTCGGTATAATCAAATAAAACAATGATTCTCACTGTGAGATCACCACAGGATCGGCTCGATTCAAACATAAAACGATATTATTATTCCTTACAAGGATAGATTAAAACGATTCTTTCAATAGTGAGCCCTATGGCTCATGGGATGCTACGGTTCACAAATATTATTTCTTTTCTCTTTCTATATCCACTTTCCCCTACTATACTAATCTATGGAACAAAATGCACTCGAATAGAATGGAACCCTTTTCTTCCTAGTGGTTCAGCTATAACACAACTCGATATCTTACTACTGGTTATCCAATTTCCTTCTAGTGGCCCAGTTATAACACAAATCAATAGCCTACTAGTGGTTAGGTTTGAGTCCTTCAACTCTTAATTAGAGTTACAACATATATTATTCTAGTCTTTTTCATCATGATCACTTGGTGAGCCATGTTTCCATGAGTAATGGGGGTGGATGTGGCATCCTCTGAAATTATGGTGGTAAAAATAGGAAGGTAAACTTTTGAGTGGCATAACTTTTCATACATACTTGAATTGAGTTAATTTTTATACCGTTCGAGAGGAGTCTATGTTCAGAATAGAAAGAAAATGTGCAACACTTATGTGTTAAATTTTTACCCAAAAAAAAACTATTTTATGGTCACACTTTCCCTTGAAGGTTTTAGACTCCAATTTTAAAATCTTGGTTTCACCAATAAAAATGGTTTTGAGACTTGTTTCTAAGGCTTAGACAATTAAACTGATGAGTAGACTAGATTAACTCCATGGGTTTAATGGGTCAGATCTTGTTTAGAATATTTATATCATAAAAATGTAAACAAACACCTACTAAGTCTCTCGAAAAGAGAAACATGTGAACATACAACTGATGGAGAAAATAGTTATCTCATGCAAACCAAAATAATCTTTCCTTTCAGTTGTAGAGAAGATGTATTGAATTTCTTTCTCTCTATTAGTGACATACAAGCGCAAAAATAATACAAACCTCTTACCATCAATGATTTTCAATTACCATAAATAATTTTCTTCCCATACAATGCGCATAAGTTATTGCAATTTTGGTTCTCGAGGAGGCATTAAGAAATTGTTTAATGCTTAACCATGGTTCCATGCTAGTAGTAGATTTGTGAAACAACATGTAGGAGGCGTCTTTTGGAAAATGTAAATGTCAGTATGGCCTACTTTTGTTAAATGTTAGTAAATATCCAACATAAGTAATACAAAACAACTTGGATAAAAGGAGGACCACCATTGAAATGAAAATTCCCACGCCTTCATAGGAAACCCTAACTCATCCTATGAGAAACTTCCCTAAATATTGTGAGCAGACGATCATAGTTTGAAAATGTTTCGTGTCAAACATATTCAACCAAGCATGTGACATGATTTTCAAGTATTTGAATGGTCACAGATTGACAAAATGGATATTGTTAATGACAATAGTTATCACTGGTTTTTGAAAAAGATCATAGGCCTATCTAGCAATAGAATGGGATATTCAATTTTTTTCTTAGTAAAAACAGAGGTTCCAAGAAATTATAAATAATTATATTTTAATGAAATTATGTATGGTTTTATATTTTTAAAAATAAATCTATTTTAAAGTGTTTGGTCTGCAAAAAATTCAAAATTTCAACAATATAATAAATTCAACATCCTTGAAAATCTTTGTACACAACACTTCGAATAATGCTTACATTAGTATATAGGTAGGATTTTTTTTTGAGTGGATTCTCTTGTTGAGATTCTTTCTCAATAATAATCTCTCAGTTTAGAAATGGTTGGATTTTATAAAGCACTTTTTATGTGGCATGTATCTAGGTTTGTGATTGAATATATGAATATTTTTGTGAGTAATTTCTGCACCATGTATTCTCCTCTAATCTCTTTCTTTGTATGAGAGCTTGTATTGTCTTAATTCTCTCTAGGGAAGAGCCATGAATATGAGATATCTTTGAGTTTGATCGTCTATATATAGATTAGTATAGGACAGGAGCATGTAGATTTCAGGTGTGAAATGTTTTTCTTGTGGATGTGTTTTTTGCATATAGTTTAAACCTGCACGCGGTTGTGTGTTATTTCATTGGTTGTCAATCAGTTAAAGAATATTCCATTGTATGCACCTTAAGGTACTGTTGCAAATGTAGCTATCGCCATCAATGTCTTATGTTGGTTTGATCAGGCATCCCATTTCCTGTCAATACAAGTTCAACATGAGTTCGATCCTCTTTGCATATCAAACGAGGGGAAACGCCCAACTGGCTTTTGAGTTGATGGAGATTTTCAAATTAATTGTCAATTCTTATTTTCAACAATTATGAAGACTCATCTCTCTGACAAATATTTTTTTATTTGTATTTGTGTCGATATGAATGAATATTGACCGGGATATGTGGCCAACTGCAACATCGATCAACAAATATAATATGTGATATCATAAATGATTGCAGAAGGCATCGCCCACTCTACAATACACTATCCACTAATTCTTCTCTCAACGTTTTGAATGCTCACGACCTTTTATTTTATGTTCCTTGTAATATGCTATAGTGTACATAATTTATGAGAGCCATAAGGATTTTTGAAAGGTAATGACAAAAGAAACCAAGCAAATTTGTTGGGAGGTTAGCAATTAGATGAATAATTCTCAAGGATTGTCATGGATGTCTTCTGAAAACTTTCATTGTTTATGGTTACTAACAAAGACAACCTTACATGCAACATCCCTAATTCAGTGAGTGTTCAAGATGTTTTTTTCTTCTTTGCATCTCCGAGTGGGGTGTGTTGCGTGAGAGGAATCCATGGCATTCTCTACTTTATTTTAGTTTTTCATTTTGTGCACCTTGACTTTTTTTTTTTAATGGTAGTCTTTGTAAAATTGGTGGCATGAAATGTGTCATATGGCATTGAAAAAATTCATTTTTTCAAAGGTGATTGGTTAGGTTGTAATTATTTTTATTAGGGTCAAAATATTGTGTGAATATTTTGGAAGGAAATTCAGATTTTTTAATTTGGGTGGTAGTTTAGTTATGTTGAGTTCATTGATGTCTCTTCTCTTTCCTAAGGCTTCAAGAGCATTAGTTACAGCTTATTTTTATGAGATCCATGTGTGTGAGATAGGTCAAATTGTATGGTCAAATCATGAACACATCTAGTACCCAAAAAACTATCCTAGAAAAGTGTCAAACACAATGAAATATGTCGTCTGATAGATGTGACCTTGTCCATAGGATGGTCAATTACTTGGCTAATTTTTCTGATAGTTAGATTGAGCTATGTAATTTGGCAGAATAAAGTATGTCAACATTGTTGAAATAATTACAACAATTAATATAAATAATGTAATTGTGGGTAAATTTTATTCTATCATTCAGTTCATTTCTATAACGAAAAGAAGTTATGTAACGAAGTATCCCATATAAATGGGTGATTTCCTGAGAAACTTGGATATGGAGAATCATTCTTGATTAATAAGATTTCCAATCCCTTGCACCGTGGAGATTTTCTTAACACATTGTCAAGGTTTTAACACATAATTTTTGGGTTAGTTTGTATGTGTTTTTAGTTTCCTATATTTTCTGCATTTCTTTCTTTTTTGAACATTAATGGCTCCATAGACCTATGAATGGTATCAGAGCGATAAATTTGGTGATAGGGTCATCGGGTTTGGTTGAAAAACTTATGATACAGTCATCCTCCGTTGGAAAAGTCGCCAGACAGCCAAAGAGAGATTGATACTTGTTTGATGTCTAGCATGGTCATTGTAGAGATAGTTGTCTCATTGAAGAGGTAGTCATCATGACGCCATTGGGGTTCTTTGTGGTCGTAGAGGAGGAAATGAAAAACGGCCAAGAAAGACAAAATTAATAGGACGAGCATATTTGTGGTAGAGGACGAGCATATTGTTGGGATTCTATGTTACCGTTAAGGATCATGTTGTTGCCGCTAGAGTCTGCAGAGGTCGCGTATTATTTGGAGAAGGTTTATAGAAAAAACCCCCTACCTTAGCCGTCGATGTCTCTAGAGGTCACACATTGTTTTAATAATGGTTAGAGAAAAAAAAAACTGGGCATTCAAGTTGATTTTTTTTCTTGGAACTGTACCTGCCATTTCATGTGAATAGAACGTGAGAATCTGCCAATTCATCGCTTATGTGAAGACGTTATTTAAGTAAGGTTGAGAAAGTCGAGCCCTCACAGAAATGAGTCGAGAGAGTCTTTTTTTTATTTGTTCCTAGCCATCTGTCTGGAAAAGCCTGTCTAGAGGGAGAAAGTGAGCCAAATAAATCCACAGTGAAGAAGTGTTTTTTTTGTGTGGAAGTAATTCAAAACTAGTCACCGGGTATCTTGTTTTTTTTAAAGATTTTTTTTGGGTTAAAAATGGATGTGAACTTTGGAATTTTTTGTTGGAATGGAGTAGGGTTTCTTGTTTCTTTATTTGAAGAAGAGAAAAAAAAAATTTCTCGAAAGGAACATAATTTTAATTTTTTTAAATTTTTATTTACATATTAAATAAAAGGAGAGGGAAAGAGAATGAAATATATAAAAATACTAGCTTGAAGAAAAAGAAAAAATATCTAAGGGAAAAAAAGAAAAAAAAACCTATCTGAAAATTTTGAAAGCATATTATTTTTTAATAACATAGTCATTAATAAAGAACATGTGTAGGAAGAAATTAAAAAATGAAGAATTCTAAGTTTGAGGTGGAGAATTTCACCAAAAAGAACAATTTTGCATTGTGGAAACTAAGAGTTAGGGATTTTTTGGGGCAACAAGGGTTGCACAAATATTTAGATGGGGTGAACAAGAGACATGTTGGCATGATATAATTGGAATGGGAGGATGTAGATGCCTGAGCTATCAGTACTGTCAGGTTGGGCCTAGTAGATGAATTTCTCTTCAATATTGTTGAAGAAACTACAACTACATGCTTGTCGGGGAAATTGGAAACATTTTATATGACCAAATCTTTAACCAACAGAATTTATTTGAAGATGAAAATATATATCCTTCGGATGAAGGAGGGTACAAAAATTGCAGAACACTTAAATGTTTTTAATACACTTATTTTCCAATTGTCATATATGGAAGTTAATTTTCAAGAAGAAGATAAAGTTATAACATTGTTGTGTTCTATTCCCTAGTGATAGGAGCACCTTGTAACTTCTATCAGTTTGAGCACAACCGAATCTTTGGAATTTGATTCAATTGTGGGAGCTTTGTTATCTGAAGAAGTACGAAGGAGGTCCAACATTGAAACTTCTGCACTTGAAGATATGGTAGCCAAAGGTCAGTCCAAGGAAAGAGGGGAGAAAGAAAGGAGTTCTTCCAGATCAAAATCAAAGGCAAAGAAGTGTGAAGCCAAATTTTGGCACTGCAACAAAATTGGAAGCCTCAAGAAAGACTATTGGAAAGGAAAGGAGCCTATTGAAAACCAAAAGAAGGAAGAAAATAAAGTTGATTCAAGTATGATTGATGAAGTCATATATAGATAAATTTCTTTCAGAATAATCAAATCATCAAGATTTGGTCTACGTTCCGAACCAACTAATATGGTTCATCCTCAAGACAAGGTGAAGAAGTTAACTAATCTCATTGAATAAATAGTATGGATGCATCATTGCACGGATGTAGCCATTATATAGTTAGGTAATTTGTTAAAAATAAAATAAAATAATTTCATTTCATTAATTAATGTTAAATACTTTTCATATTTTATTAATAAATTATAATAAAATATTATTTTATTATCCATAACATATATAATTTAAAGAATATTAAAGAATATTTGTTGTATGAAAAATAAATAATTTAACCATAAATAAGGGTAAGAAGGATATAATAAATATAATAAAAGGGTTGAAATTAAAATAAAAGAAACGAAAGGAAGGGGGATAATTTAAAAATAAAATTGAAGAAAATAAAAAATAACAAGGAAAAGGACACGAGAAGGAGACTTAGAGCTAGAGCACAATATGAATCCAAAAGATACGGGATGGAATCACATTGAAATATATGGAGCACAACTCTTACTCAATTTCCAACCATCATCTTTGTTGAGATTCTTAGTGTGCCTCTCAATATCAATCGCCTCTCTAAGTTTCCTATGCTGGAAATGATCAACCTTAGTACTGACCCTAGAGTCCTCAATACATATATGGTGACAAGATTTTTCTTCGTATTTTTCTAAAGCGGAAGTGCAGGAAAGATTGTGCCTAATGTTTTCAACATTCTCTTGGATTATTTTCTTAATGGATCAACATGTTTCTCCAATATAGGGAACACCACAAGAACAAGGAAGTAGGTAATATCTTTTTTTTTCCTTAGGGTCGACCGGGTCTTTAACAGAACCAAGAGAATTTCTAATGGTACAAAGAGGTTTGAACGAGGAGGAGACATTATTTCTTATAAGGACATGTGAAATCTTGTATGTGTTCCCTTGGATGAATGGGAGGTTAACCATAGAGATAGGGTCCACATGAGCAGTTTTTCCACTTAACCCTTTATAGGATTTTTGAAAGGCTTTAAGGCCCTGGGCTCTACTGTACCAATTATTTTCAAATACATTAAGAAGATGGGATTTCTATGACTCCAAGTGGTTTTCATCAGATATTCTTAGAGCCCTAGTAGCAAGAGTGCAATGAACACCAAATTTTTGGGCCGGAAAATGATGCGAAATGGAATGAAGATATTGTTGCGTGTGAGTTTTCTTATGAAACACTTGGTGAGAAATGAAACCATCATCCCTAATAGATAGGAGGATAACCAGGAAAGGAAGGCACATGTATACCTCCACTCCCATCATAAACTTGATGGAATCAGACTAGGAATTTAGGTGGCACAGAAACATATCTAACTTCTCACAACCATGGGACTAGGTGACGCAAGTGTCATCCATAAAGATCTTATACTTTTTAGGGAGAAATTGAGCTGACGCTAAGGCCTTAGTTTCAAAATCTTCCATGAATAAGTTAGCAACTACAGGGGAAGGAGGGGAGCCCATCGCAACACAACACATTTTCTCATAAAATTCACGTTGGAAGTTGAAGAAGGTTGAGTTGAGACAAATACCCACTAATTTAGTAGTGTAATGGTCCGAGACACAATCTATGATGCCAATGGCTTCTTGGATGGGGATTTTGGTAAATAATGAAACAACGTCAAAAATTAACAACAACTCACCAGGCTCCAACCCAATATATTTCCATTCCTTAATGAAGGAAGTAGAGTCATTGACATAAGAATCAGTGAGGCCTACAAGAGGCTTAAGATTTTGGCTAAGAATTTAGTGAGAATATAAGCATGACCAAATATTTGTTAAAAATGGGTCTTAACGGGACCCTAGATTTATAAATCTTAGGAAGGCCATAAATCCTAGGGGTGAGGGGATCGATCTCAATAAGCTTCTTAGAGAGAGGATCAAGAGAAAAATCTAACTTAATGGCTAGGGAAAACTCCTTAGAAACGTATTTAAGAGGATTATTTTTAAGCTGGACATAACTTCCACTACTCGAAATATGGTTGATCATCTTGCTGACATAGTCAGATTTATCCAAAATGGCTATGGAACCACCTTTGTATGCCTTTAGGATTACAATGTCAGGGTCATCCCTTAGTGTTTTAAGGGCAAGAAACTCAAGTTTGCTAAGGTTCCTTTTGGGAGGCTTAGCCTTCCTAAGAACAACATTGCAATCCCCTAATAGTGTCCTTAATGCTATCATGAAGGTCCCTAATACCAAACTCGATGTTACATCTACTGAATTAGGTATGGTAGATGAATTTTTACCTTTGTGTAATGTATCGCAAAATTATGAAAATAGGTTGTTAGACTTTGGTGCTTCTCATCACATGAGTCCGCACATAAATTGGCTCACTTCATATGAAGTTGTGAATGGTAGTGTTGTGTTTATGGGAAATAATGTGTCTTGTCAGGCTGTTGGGATGAGAAACGTCAAAATTTAAATTTATGGTGATAAAATTAGAACTTTAACTAATGTTAGACATGTACTTGAGTTAAGGAAAAAAATGATTTCTTGGGAGTGTTGGACATGGAAGGCTACAATTTTACAGGTCAGAATGGAGTGTTGAAAGTTTCAAAAGGCGATCTGGTTGTTATCAAGGCATAAAATATTAGAAACCTTTACAGACTCAAAGGAGGTACTGAGGCCAGTTAGGAAATGGATATATCTGAGAAGGCAAAAGAAGGTACTCGCTTATGGCATTGATGACCAGATCACATGAGCGAGAAGGGTCTTCAGGTACTGATGAATTGCAAGTTGCTTCCTGATTTGAAAGCCATGAAGTTGAAATTTTGTAAACATTGTGTATATGGAAAACAATGTAAATAAAAATTTAAAACTAGAAGTCATAATAGTAAAGAAATTTTGGGGATTTTAATATGGTGGCTAGCATAGATGAATGAAAAGGGGGTACTGGCAGATTTAATCAGGAGATGTAGGAATTTACTAATCTTATATCGGATACACATCTGGTGGATGTTCCGACAAATAATGGTAAATTTACGTGGAATAATCAAAGGGGAAGGATACACCAAATTGCATCACGTCTTGATCGATTTTTGTTTTTAGAGGATTTTGTGAGTTTGGACTTGTTCTATGAAGCAGCTATTGTGCCTTTCTTGGGTTCAGACCACTGACCTATTCATTTGGAGGTGGATGTAAAATAGCAGAAAAAGAAACAACCGTTTAGATTTGAAGGGTTCTGGCTTAGAGATCCAACCTTTATACTGAAAGTCTGCGGTTGGTGGGAGGAGATTCAGTTGAAAGGAAGAAACCGTATGCACACATTTCAATTGAAACTAAAGGAGTTGAAGAAAAAAATTAAGAAATGGAATAAAGTAAAATTTGGTGACATTCATAAGGAGAAGAACAAAATCCAAGGGCATATGCAACAAATTCAACATCAAATGATTTTAACAGGGAGGACAGTTGATTTAATCAAAGAATAAGGGGTGATTCTTAATAAATTATAGGAGTGGAGAATCCAAGAAGAAATTTTATGGAAACAGAAATCTCAGATACAATGGCTTCGTGAAGGGGAAAAAAATTTCAGTTTTTTCATAAAGCTATGGTCCAACGTAGGTAACATAATAGGATTTTCTCTCTTAAAGACTCAGAAGGAAATCATTTGGTTGAGCATCAAGATCTGGAAAGGGAATTGGTCAATCATTTCAAAGGTATTCTTACAGAGCCAAACCAGGATAGATCTACTGCAATTGATCGTATAAAACGATTCATTTTGAGTATGGTTAGCAGGGAGAAAAACTTAGCACTTTTGAGGGAAATTACAATGTTCGAAGTGGAAGAGATTGTAAAGGAATTGCATAAGACTAAATAATCTGGGCCTGATGGGTTTACTGCTGAATTCTATCAAGCATCATGTCATTTTTTAGGGAACGATATTATGGAATTAGCTGAGGAATCTCGCCGAACTCATCAGGTATTCCTGGGATTAAATCCTACCTTTCTTACTTTGATCCCTAAATATGATAGGTGTAATACTTGTTCTGGGTTTCGGAAAATTGCTTTATGTAATGTTATTTATATAATTTTGTCTACTATTATGGTGAATCCCTTGAAACCAATCTTTCCAGCCCTCATTTCTCCTGAGAAAATAGGGTTTGTAAAAGGCAGACAAATTTTAGATGGCATTGTGACTGCTCAGGAGGCTATTCATTCTCTTCGTAACCTTAAAGATAAAGGAATGTTGATTAAGTTAGATTTGGAAAAATCCAATGATAGCCTAAATTGGAAGTATCTTTAGCAAGTCTTACTCTCTTTCGGGTTTGATGATTGATGGGTTAATTGGGTTTTATTTCCTATTACCTTTGCGCATTTCTCTATTCTAGTTAACGGGTCTCCTTCAAGTTCCTTTAAAGCTTCTCAGGGCCTTCGACAGGGTGAGCCTATATCCCCCTTCTTGTTTATCATAGTAGTTGAGGGGTTGGGTAGATACATTAAGCAAAAATTTCAAGATGGGGTGTTCAAAGGTCTTAACTTGTGGGGTCTGAATCTAACTCTGTCTCACCAGCAGTTTGTAGACGATATAATTCTGTTTTTTCAAGACACACTCCGTGAATGTGAAGCGGTCTTGGAGATTTTAAACTTGTTCATGGACGCTTCTGGTACTCAGATTAATAAAGAAAAATCAAATGTTTTCTTTTTTAATACGACTCCCCAATCAAAAAGGTTTCTTAATAGGAATCTTGGGTTTAGCATGGGTAGGTACATTACCCTCGAAATATCTTGGGATGCCATTGTCCAAAAACTCTTTTAAATCTAGTGGTTGGAAAGCTATTATAAGTAGAATCCAAAAGTGAATGCTTAACTGGTCTTTTAGGGCTCTAAATTTTCCTAGTCGTGTTATTATTTTAAGATCTGTTCTTCAAGCTATCCATATCTACCATTTTTCAGGAATGGCTTGTCCAAAAAAAACCTGTGCAGACATGGTAAGTTTGTTTAAGAAATTCCTCTGGAAAGGGGCCCAGGAGAAGTGAAAATGGGCTCCTATTTCTTGGGATAAACTTACGCTACCTAAGCTTAAAGGGGGTTAGGTATTCGAGTTCCGTTTACTCTTAATCAGGTAATGGGAGCTAAATTGTGGTGGATGTAGCTGCAAGGAGGTGTCGCGTTATGGCTGTGTATATAGGAAAGGAAATATCATATGCCTCAGACGGTGAAGGAACGACTCACTTGCCCTAACATTCAGAAAGGTTCAGGGATTTGGAACCTTGCAGCTGCTAACAAACATTAGATAAGGATTCACAGTTTTTGGGAGATCAAAGATGGAAATTTGGCAGGTTTTTGGAAATATTCCTGGCAGAAGTGGGAAAAGTTGTTTACAAGATTAGACTTGGTGGAAATATTTCTGTTTACCCAAAATCCTCAAAGTAAGGACCAAAAAACTATTGGTAGGACCAAAATGATCAATTTTGGTAGAGATGGAAACAAAAACAGTAGTGGCAACAAGCTCCAGATACGCAGCAATGGGAAAATTTTGCAAAAGAGCTTCAAACTAGGAAAATTCCAATTGAGGCAGGTAATGATATACTGGGATGGGGATATAGGTCGAGAGAAATGTTTACAATTCAAGAAGCCTATCAGTTGGAAGTGAATCAAATTCAAATTCCAGAAAACTGACTGTGGAAGAAAATTTGGTCTCTTAAACACTGGCTGAAAATTGAACATTTCTTGTGGCTTGTTGGGCATGGGTGGATCCTTGCCTGGGATCAATTACAAAAAAGGGGAATGTATGGGTCATCAAGATGTGTGATGTGTGCGGTAGAAGAATAAAATGTGGAACACCTTCTTAATACTTGTAATGTGGCTGAACTAATGTAAAATCTAAATACCCTATTTCAACAAATAGATAGAAACATCTATAACCTTCGGAAAACAATTTAAAAATGGCGAAAGGGAGGTTATCAAAGTCCAGTGGTGAACAGAGCATGGATACTTGCGGTGGGATTCTTATTATGGCCCCAGTGGAAAGAAAGGAAGAGAAGGATATTTCAAGAACATGTGTTAAATAATGAGGAAATCTGGAATATAACATTACAAGGAATAAGAGAAACCATACTATGTCAAAAATGGGAGCATGAGGATTGGGTAGTACAGGGGTTGGAAGGGAGAATCCTTCAGCAATTAAACTTGAAGGAAGTGATGAAAGCACCATCTTCCTGGAAACAACTACCTCCTCGATATAGTGTAATAAATAGTTTTGACAGGGCACAATCATGCTTCATAAAACTAAATTATGATGGGGCCTCGAAAGGAAATCCTGGCCAAGTGGGTGCTAGAGGTATCTTTCGAGATTGCACAAGAGAAATTTTACAAAATTTTGCCATTGATTCAGGATATGCCATGAATAGTGAGGTAGAGCTAGCAGCAATGACATTAGGATTGGAAATTGTGAGTCGTGAACACTACAATAGACTGGAAATTGAGGGGGATTCAGCGATGGATACTGGTATTATTAGAAAGATTTAACAAGGGGATAATTGGGAGACTATTAGTAAAAGCTGGAGAACAAAATGATTAGTGCATGAAATTAAGAAAACATTGGGCAGAATTGAATATACTGTACCTTTGCATGTGAGAAGGCAAGGAAACAAAGCAGCGGATTGTCTGGCGAACTGGGCGTGTAAAACTGCTGATGGATTTCTTGATCGGCCATGGAAATAGGAGGTGTATGTATTTGTGCCTAAACTTCGGAATATTGTAGTAGAGGATCAGATTTTTGCAAGAATGGAACATATTATTCCTTGATTGGGGTGTAACATGGTGGGGATGGAGCCTTTTCTACATGGCGGTGACCATATCCTGCCACGTGGGGAGGGATGACACCATGTGGCTCTTGCATGCAGGCAACGGGATGGTGGAATGAATGATGGGACATCCAGCACCTAACGCTATTAATGTGAATCACTTGCATCGGACTCCAACTGGGTATGCCATTAGGGTTGTCAGGAAACCTTGGGGAAAAGCACCGGCAAAAAGGTAATATGCATGGCAAGGTAAAGATTTTCGTTTTGTGGTTTTGCTAGAAAGTTAGTTACGCATTCAGTGGCGATCTGAAGCGAAGGCACAGAGTGACGGTCTGGGAAGTTAATTGGTATGTATTATCATACTTCTCCTTTGAGCCAAAGTTTTCTGAGTTTCATCGAATGTGGAAAATGGTTATGGTTTTTTTAGATTAATTTTTTGAATGGCGATTTGGTTTGTTTTGGTATGAGAAAATGATGAAGGTTGTTGAAGCTAGGTTTATGTTGATTCCTTCTAAGAGGATTTTCATTTTGTTGACTAAAACTTCGTTTAATTTACTTTGGAAAGGATCCTTCGAATGGGGAAGATGGTTACAGTCTTTGTTTCCTGATTCTGATCTCTGCTTAGTTATTACAGTGGTTATAAACTAATTTTATAAATACTGGTTGGGAATGGGCCTCAGAACAAGCTGAAAGCTCTTGTTCTTTATTATTGGCAATATGTGGGAATGGGCCTGGTTGTTTTCTTTAATTGAACCTTTATTATAGCTGGGCAGATGGGGTATGCTTTAGTCTTTGTCTTTCGATTTCCTATTTATGATTTTAACTATGATAGGAGGCTAGGTAGAATCTGGAAAATTTCTGAGAATTGTCTTATGGAGAAATTAAAAAATTATTTCCTTCTAGCTGGTCTTAGGACTCTCATGCTGCAGGGTAGGGTTTTCTTCAGTCATCCCATAAATGGTTTATTTGTCAATAGGGTTTTGTTGATGTTTGGGAAGGGGATTTATCCTTGTCACCTGCTGTACAAAATCCCTCATAGGTTCAACATTACCTGGTCGGTCTGTAATATTCTATGGACTCTGTTTCTGCCTTATAATCTTCTAGCTTCACCTAACTTGGGTTATGGAACCCACCTGCCTATCGCTTCTCTAAAATTTGTTAGGAATCTTACTTGTATATGTCGTGATGTTGTTGTTTGGATGGTAGCTTTAGCAGATTCCTTTTCTGGTTACTCTAAGATGGTCAAGAGAACACAAGGAATAAAGCCCAGTGGAGGCAAAGGAAAATAGCCTATCTCCCAGCAACCTCAGAAAAGAGGAAGAAAATATATGAAGCAACATCTGGAACCACTTGTACAAACGTTTGATTCAGAGATCCCAAACTCTGTTCGATCCCGCATTTATGGTTGGGAAAGTGAGGTTATAAACAATTTGGATAGGGAGGATGCTATGGCTTATGAGGACATGCAGAATGTAGTGACTGACCCAGGGTACACCTGGGGCTGTATTTATTTGTTTCAACAGTCAATCAGAACTGACTGGTTGATCAAATGCCTGCTAGCCAAGGCAGTCATGTTGAAAACATAATCCAAGTTGGAATTAACTCTGGCTGATATTAACAGGAATACTCAGGAAATTAATCTTCGACAGTTGCATCAGTATGCTAGGCTAGGAAGGTTGGAGAAGGATATTAAGTTCATGCAATAGGTTTAAGTTGAATTGACAGGTTCTAGTGCCAAAGACCCTGCACCTATGGAGTTAGAGGAAGATTAAGGATTTCATGTTAAAATGTTTCAGTTTCTTTTTAGCGGCTACTACTCTTTTTGTGTATGTTGTTATTTCCAGACTTAGATATTAAGTATCATCAGATATGGTATATATTATTAAGACTTTTCATGTTTTGGTTGACATACTTTGCACTTATATAGCCAACAGACCTGGTTTCCTACGGGCAGGTTGAGGTCTATTTTTTGTATATTTTTTGCCCTACTTAAATTAATAGAAAATGGGAAGGAACTACCTAAGATTACAAAAAAAAAGTAAAGAAATTTTGAACTATATTCATTATAATATTATGGGACCATATCTTATTGTATCTTATGGAGGTGCATTATACTTCTTAGTATTTATTGATGATTTCTCCAGGAAAGTTTTGGTTTATATGTTTAAAATAAAATTTGATGTATTTAATGTATTTAAAGATTAGAAACCTTTACATACTCAAAGGAATTAGTGAGGTCAACTATGAAATGACTATATCTGAGAAGGCAGAAGAAGGTACTCGCCTATGGCATCGTTGACTGGGTCACATGAGTGAGAAGGGTCTTGAGGTACTGATAAATTGCAAGTTTCTTCCTGATTTGAAAGCATGAAGTTGGAATTTTGTAAACATTGTGTATGTGGAAAACAATGTAAACAAAAATTTAAAACTCAAAGTCATAATAGTAAATAAATTTTGGACTATAGTCCTTCTAATATTTGGGGACCATGTCCTACTGTATCTTATGGTGGTGCATTATATTTCTTAGTATTTATTAATGATTTCTCCAGGAAAGTCTCGGTTTATATGTTTAAAACAAAATTTGATGTATTTAATGTTTTTAAGCAATTTAAAGCTATGGTGGAAAATAAAACACACAAATCCATTAAATTTTTAAGAAATAATAATGACGGTGAATTTACTTTAGAATTTAAACAATATTGTAAGGATGCAGGGATTTTTAGACATAAAACTGCTATATATATTCGTCAGAAAAACAATGTTGTTGAAGGTATGAATTAGATTGTTATGGAAATAGCCAGGAGCATGATTAACAATGCTAATATTCAAAAGGAATTGTCAGTATAAGAAGTATCTACTGTTTGTTACTTAGTAAACAGATCACCTTCAATTTCCATTAATTGTAAAATTTGTGAAGAAGTTTGGTCGTGTTAGTCTTGTGATTATTCACATTTAAGGATTTTTGGTTGTGATGCCTATGCTCTTATTGCAAAGAATCAAAATTAAAAGTTAGATAAAAATAGAAATGTTATTTCTTTGTTGGTTATGATTATGTGGTGAAAGGATACATGTTGTGGGATCCTTCTTCTCGTAATATAGGTATTAGTAGAGATGTAACATTTGATGAATCTTCTATTCTAAAATCATATGTTGTAAAAGTTGAATAGGGACAGGGATCGCCGAGTCAACAAATTCAGTGGGAGGTTAAACCCTTTCCAAAAAGTCAAACAGAAGAGGAAACTTCTGAAGAGAAAGGTGAAGAATATGCAATGGAAACTATAGAAGTTCCAAAACTAGTTCAACGCCAGTCACTCTAAGAAGGTCTAGTACAAGGGAAAGAAGAATACAAAAAAGGTATGAACATTCTGCTTCATCTGTTGCATTGATTGTTGAATATGGGGAACCTTCATGTAATCAGGAAGCAGTGGATGATGCAGGTAGCGAAAAGTGGAAAAAGGACATGGAAGAAGAAATGGATTCCTTAGCCAAGAACAAAACATGGGATCTTGTAGAACTTACTGAAGGGAGAAGTGTTGTTGGATACAAATGGGTCTTCAAATTGAAACAAAATATTAATGGAAGTATCGAAAGGTATAAGGCGAGGCTGGTTGCAAAAGGGTATTCTCAGGTTGAACGTATTGACTTTCATGAGATTTTTTCACTAGTCGTAAAACTCGTTTCTATTCGTATTGTGTTATCACTAACTGCATTACTTAACCTTGAGTTGGAACAATTATATGTTAAAACAAATTTTCTTCATGGTGATTTGGATGAAGAGATTTATATGGAACAACCAGAAGGTTTTGTACAAGATCGCATGAGAATATTAGTTTTCAAGCTGACGATATCATTGTATGGCCTGGGGCAGTGGTATAAGAAGTTTGACTCCTTCATGGTGAGCTAAAAATTTACTAGAAGTGAGTATGATCATTGTCTATACTTTATTAGTTTCAATGGAATATTCATTATCTTGGTCTTGTATTTTGACTATATGCTTATTACGAGAAAAAACATCGAAGAGATCAATAGGTTAAAGGCTTAGCTCTCTAGGGTGTTTGATATGAAGGATCTTGGAGCAAAAAAACATATATTGGGCATGGAGATACACATAGACAGGAAAAATTGTAAGCTTTGCTTATCACAACATAATTATGTGGAGAAAATGCTTAAGAAGTTTAGTATGAAAAATGTGAAACCTGTTAATGTTCCATTAGCTTCCCATTTTAAGCTTTCTTAATTTTTGTGTCCTAGAACCGATGAAGAAAATAAGTATATGTCTCATGTACCATATGCAAATACGTTTGGAAATGTAATGTGTGTGATGGTATCTACAAGACCTAACATTTCACATGCACTTGGAGTTGTTAGCAGGTTCATGTAAAATCTAGGAGAAGAACACTGACAATTAGTGAAATGGTTGCTTCGATATTTGAGAGGCACAAGTGACCATTGCATCATCTTTAATGGTAGTGAATGACCAATTTGCGGATATGTGGATGTTGATTATGCAGGTGATTTGGACAAAAGAAGATATAGTACAGGATATGTTTTTACTCTTGCAATTGGAGCAGTTAGTTGGCTGTCAAAGATTCAAGAAATTGTTGCTTTGTCCACCACTGAAGCAGAGTATATAGCTGTTTCAGATACCTGTAAAGAGGCAATCTGATTGAAAGGTCTACTTGATAAAATTGGGAGGACACAAGAGAAAGTGAATGTGTTCTGTGACAGTTAGAGTCTTATTCATTTGGCTACAAATCCAACTTATCATAGTAAGACTAAGCACATTGATGTAAGGTACCATTTTGTAAGACATCTAATCGATTGCGGCAAAGTAGCTCCCAAAAAGGTCCATACAAAAGAGAATAGTGCATGCATATCCACGAAGCTAGTTTCAATAGAGAAGCTACGATGGTGTTTTACTTGTCTTGGCTTGTAGAAGAGATGATGAATGGGCATGGGCGAGGGATTAGGAAAATTGTTGTCAAGTTGGAGATTGTTGAAATAATGACAAAAATTAATGTAAATAATGTAATTGTGGGAAAATTTTATTCTATTGTTCAACCTGTTTCTATAACGAAAGGAAGTTATGTAATAGAGTAGCACATATAAATTGGTGATAGCCCAAGAGGCTTGTATATGGAAAATCATTCTTGATTAATAAGATTTCTAATCCCTTGCCCTGTGGAGGTTTCCTTGATACACTGTCAAGGTTCTCCCACGTAAATTTTGTGTTAGTTTGTTTGTGATTTTGGTTTCCTATATTTTTTGCATTTCTTTCTTGTTTGAATACTAATGACTCCATAGACCTACAAACATTGTTCATCATGCAAGTTCGTCAAAGATGGTCAAAGGTGGTTAGGTCTTAAATGAGTCGAATGGGAAGTTCGAAGATTGTGGTGGTGACAAGGTGGTTAGGTCTTAAATGAGTCGAATGGGAAGTTCGAAGATTGTGGTGGTGAAAAGAGCGTTGTCCGGGAGACTTCAGAGCGGGGATAAGTGTTGAGGAAGACGAGTGAGATAAATGTGACATGTGAATTGTAATTTGTGTTTTTTATATTAATTTTTGTAATGATGTGATGTAAGCATTAAAGGGGGGACTTAGAATAATGCTTACATTAGTATATAGAGAGAATTGATTTGTTGAGTGGATTGTCTTCTTGAGATATTTTCTCAACAATAATCTCTATGTTTAGAAATTGCTGAATCTCATAAAGCACTATTTATGTGGCATACAATCTCTCAGTTTAAAAATTATTGAATCTCTTAAAACATTTTTATGTGATATGTATCTGAGTTTTGTGAGTAATTTGTACACTATGTATTCTCCTTTGAGTTGTCAAAGTGTAATTCGACCTCACCTTAAATAGAAGCGATCAACAAAAACTTAAAACTAAAACCCACTTTGCATCATTAAAAAAAAGTAAGAATCATATATATCCACGTTGCATAAGCAATAGCATAATAACTTTATAAATGTAACCCATAAATTCTGGTAAGATTATGAAAAATTCAGGTAAAGATTTTGAAAATCTTGGTTACAGTTGTCAAACTCAGTGTTTTCGGTGCCTTAAGGGTTTTTGATGGTATTGAATCCATTTTCACCATAAAAAATGCAATTCAAACACTCCAACTACCTGATTTTTTTAATTATTTTTTACAACTTCTAAACCTTCAAAACACATGTCATGGGCATTTAATCAAATCAAGTCAACTGATTGGCAGACAGCCCGGTTCCGTCCCATCTCGTCTCATCCCATTCAGTCACTACCTGTCAGCTGCATTTAGTTTTCGCTTCGTTTTCGCTTCACGTGAGGAGTTTTCACTATGGTATCTCTCACGAATAGCTCAACGTTTAGCGTCACCCTGGTATTTACTTCGGTTTCCGGTCATCTGGGTGGGTGACTCTTCAAATTGTGAGGAAAGCTGCATAACCTAAAAAGTCATACGCTTACAATCACCCTGTGATTTCGTTGACTATTGAAATTGTGACGACGACGAGGAATCCGGTGAAGGAGTATTCACTGCTTATAATTATCCTTGCTCGAAGGAGTTGAGCTCTGTAATGATTTTTCCTGGATTCCTGCAGATAACAGGAAAAGTATATATATGACCAAAAAAAAAAAAAAACTTATAAGAGGGCCGGCGATCAACCCATTTTTCCATTTCTGCCCGCTCTGAGTGTTCTCTCTCCCGTGCTAACATCTTCTTCTATCGGTCAGATATCATATGTGTATCCGCCAACGCTGAGTTTGCATTTTGATTTCCATTGTATATATATTTTCTATTGTTTGTAACTTTGTTTGGTAATACTGATCATATTTAAGATGAGCAGCAGTCTAATGGCGGCGCTAGCTCTGATCTCTCTCCTGCTCCTTGCAGGCAGTTGCTGCAGCGCCAGGTTGCCGGAAAACGACCTGTTTATTGCCTCAGCCAATCCCTGGGCCTTTGATCACGATATCAATTCCGTTGCCGACGGTCACATGGATAAGGATACAGTGGAGTATGATCAAGAGAATAGCCACTGGGTCAGTTCTTCGGACTCTTCCTCGAAGAATTCCGAGAACGAGATCAGCGAGTTATCATTCAGGCTTAGTCCGGCAATTCAAAATATAAACAAGGCCGACGAATCACCCTCATGGAACAAAGTAAAGGGCGGATTGAATTTAATGACAAAAGGCGGACCCAGGCTTCAAGTAAATTCGATGCAGATGACCCGGCGACGCCGGCTCTCCAAATCCAGAAAAAGCCCCGGGGTTGGTCATATGCAGATGATTCCACATTAATCTCAAACCAGAAACGTCAACATCCATCACAGCAATAGAGACGATAAAAGCAAAAAACCGTAGCGGAAGCGAGGTTCTACCCTAAGTTCAGGAGTTGGCCATTGATACGTCATCAGCTGTATTCAGAAAATTCAATAAACATGTAAAATCAATGTTTGTAATCATTATCCACTTCATCTTCATGTTGCGTATATCCTTCTTTAACAAAAGAAAGTTCGTACCAATTGTAATATCCATGGAACTTATACTTCAAATATATGACCGAAGTTTTATAACTTGTTAGGTTTCATTTTTTCTTCAGTAATGATAATCACAAATGCCTCCGATATACACATAAGAAGGTAAGATAGAAATTGGTAATTGCAGTTGCTAAGAGGTAAGTTAATTGTTTGAGTTTCATCCCAGAGGTTTTTGAATTTAAGTATATGAAAATATTTAATGCAATTTAAGATATGAAAATAGTTAATAAATTTGAAGAGTATGGATCGTTGATGCCTTCGTTTGATAAAACATGTAATATAATTGGTGATCATTAAGATTTAGCTTTTTTATTATTATGGAAATTCTTTATTTATAAATAGGTTTTGTTAGATATATTTATTGTAGAGTTTAATTATATAGCGGAGAATCAGAGACATAAAGCTTGGCATGATAAGAAATTCAAGACAAAAACAATGAACCTCCCAGGACCCACCCTGGTGCTGCTTTATTTACCTGAACAGAGCAGTATCAACTATGAAGACAATTCGATTCATTCACTAAGCTATCCGCATGATATCTTTGATTACACACTTTGTATTTAACATTTCCATTTCGTATCCATCCTTTGCCAAATGACTAACTGAAATTCGAGAATGAGCTATCCACATATCTTTGATTACACACTTTGTATTTAACATTTCCATTTTGTATCGATCCTTTTCCAAATGACTAACTGAAATTCGATTGGCTGACATATAAGGTACCTAAAACACTTCTTTAAGTAATTGACCCATTCCATTGTCCATTTAAAACAAATAATTTACATATCAAAATAAATCAATTACTGATAACATTTTAAAGAATAGGTAATTTATAGTTAACTGACCACTAATGAGTAAGCAACGCAATGACTTCAAAAATATTAATTTATATATTAGCTCCTCATCCCATATATGAAACTATATCTAACCCATGGTTGTCACTATTATAGGTCGAAACAAATTGTAATTTTATAATGCCCTTGCCACACAACCATATAACGTGACATGTTCTCTTTGCATGCACCGCCCATGTTCTCTGAGCTCACTATAGGTCGCAATAGGGGGGCCTTGAACCCGTCTCAACATTCTTTCTTTAACAGCGTTCCGATCTCAAATTTCCATTTCCATGACTATATGTAAATCCAAACAATGCAACCCCATAAACAGAGTGTCTTTCCAGATGGGTATCCGGTAACAATGGATCATTCTCCTACGTGTATTGATTTAGATCATGTTCACTTAATATGTTTTTTGAGCGTGTGTGTATGGGATTTTTCTTTGCAATTGATTGAATTAGGAAGCCATGGATAAGTGTCAAAAGGTTGGAAATATTGGGGAAGGCACATATGGGAAGGGACAAGATCACTGGTGTACTAGTTTCTCTTAACAATAATCACTTTAATTTGCACAAGCAAAGAATTAGCTTAACATTGCTTTCAAATGTAGAAATATAACAATGGGATTCAATCCGATCTTATAATGTACTAAAACAAGATATTGAATCCTTCTACAATTTGCGGAAACAAAACATGATCGCACAATCATATAACAAGAGAAAGAAATAATCATTCGCACAACACAAAATGTATCTCGAGAAAGCACACTGCTTAATACTCCACTATATATATATATATATATATATATATATATATATATTAAGTCATTGATCATGAAACAATACAATGCTTTCTCTCCTAAGAGAAAGTCCTGCACTCTGCCAATTGTCTCACTATGATCTAGGAAAAATCGAACAAATACTTAGGCAATTCTTTGCCTCTCCTCAGTTTTCCTTGCTCACACATTCCTTGAGGAATTAAATCCTTATTAAATAGGAAAATCCATTTTCTTGTTTGCGCAATCCTTCCTACGCCTCCAACTAAATATATAGCTGACCTGTATAATTTTCTAATTATA
This sequence comes from Pinus albicaulis, assembly GCA_034641835.2. Lineage (NCBI taxonomy): Eukaryota > Viridiplantae > Streptophyta > Pinopsida > Pinales > Pinaceae > Pinus > Pinus albicaulis. The sequence continues at coordinate 993,435,050 of CM076584.1, forward strand.
CAACTGATAGTTATCACCCCTTTAACCTCAGTCTCAACTGGGCCTCCTTAGAACTGACATGCAAAATCTATTTATAGTGAATTATCAGTTAAATGATTGAGCACTACTTGTGAATTAAACCTCTCAGTAGCTCATCACCCAGTTAGAACTAATTAAACTAGTTTTAATTCAATTTGTTGAGTTAACTAATTACAAATCACAAATAACTATAACTTTACCCCCTTAAATCATGGGAGAACTATACATGCATCGTATCTAACCCCGAACTCGAATTTCTTAAGCTAACTCAATCATTATGACTTAGTTAACTAATACAAGTTGTCATGAGATAAAACTACAATTTATCTTCCAATTTAATTAAGGTAAAATTAAATCAAAAGCCTAACTTTGGGGTGCCATTTATTGGTGCCTTTTCAACACTCCATCTCAACAAGAAAGGGATTATCTACTACCCTCATCATGCCTATATGACATTCGAATTTGCTTCTTGCAAGCGCTTTCGTCAAGATTTCTACATTCTGCTCCTCCATGGGAATGTACTCTAATGACATAATCCGCCTCTAAACACAATCTCTGAGATTGTGATACTTTATATCAATTTTCTTGGACCTGTCATGAAATTTCGGATTGAACCAAATTTTGATACAACTATGGTTATCCCAATGTATCATCGTCGGATCCATTTTTTGAACAAACAAACCAACAAGTATCTTCCTCATCCAGATGGCCTCGCATCCTACTTGACTGGCCGCCATGTACTCTGCCTCTGCTGAACTGAATGCAACTGATAATTTTTTTCTTGCTGTACCAAGAAATTGTTGTTGATCTTATGCTGAAGATGCCTCCTAATGTGCTCTTCCAGTCGGATGGACTCGCTGCCCAATCTACATCGGTGAAGCCTTGAAGCTTCACTCCCTCTGTCTATGTGTACCATAATCCATATTCTATCATGCCTCTGATGTATCTCAACACATGCTTCCCCACCTTCCAAAAGTGCTAGGTCATATTAACCATAACTTTTATTAGCTGGTTATCTGCATAGCATATGTTGGGTCATGTGTTCACTAAATACATGAGTGAACCCACAAGATTCCTGTAAATAGTACTATCCTCCTTCCTCGAGTTTCCTGCAAGAGGAGTCTCCATGGGTTTTCTTCCCTCTATGCGGAACTTCTTCAAAATATCCTTGGCACACTCTCCCTGAGATACAAATATCATCCCATCTCTTTTCATATTTTCGATCCAGGAAAATAATGCAAGAGGCCCATGTCCTTCATCTCAAAGTCTCTTGCAAGATCATATTTGCAAGATTTTATAATGCTCATCACGTGTCAGTATCAGATCATCGACATAAAGTACAATAATAAAAAAAATACCATAAACTACAATATGATATAGGTTTTCATCTGCTTCACTCTTGGGGAAGCCCAAGCCGGTGAAATAGTTGTCAATCCTCGTGTACCAACCACCGGGTGCTTGCTTTAACCCATATAGTGCTCTCTCGAGTCTGCACACATGGGAATCCCTGTCTAACGTCTCAATACCTTTCAGCTTCTCAATGTACACTTCTTCCTCAATAACTCCATTGAGAAATGTTGTCTTTACATCCATCTAATTTATCATCCATCCCATCTGTACTGAGAGTGAAAGGATGGATCTAATAGATGAGTACCTTGTAACTGGTGCAAAAGTCTCATCATAGTCAATCCCCTCCGCCTAAGAGAACCCTATGGAAAAATAATATAGCCTTGTGTTTCTCCACACTCCCATATCCTACCTGCTTCACATTGTAGACCCACCTGGAGCCTAAAACTAACTTCCCAAATAGTCTTGGGACAACTTCCCATGCATGGTTTCTGATGATGGAGTCATACTCCTCAACCACAGAATCAACCCACATTGGCTGCTACACCACTTCCTCGAAAGAGGATGGTTCTATCTCAATACCTCCTCTCAAAAAAACCATGCATATAGTGTACCACTTTGGGGACCTTCTCTGCCCGCGTTGTGATGTGGGTGCTCCCACATTATCTCTCACATCCAACAATAATCAATCTACATATTTTTTATGCTTCCTTCCATCTCTAGTGGATGGATATGCATGAGTGGTTTCTACCACTCTCTGTTCCTCTAATTGTGGTTTCTCCACATCCTGAGGTTCATTCTTTGGAGCCAATATATCGTCAACTGCATGCAACTCGGGCTCCCTCTCAAGGGACAATCAGATGGCTTTGTCTTCATCAAATTTCACATATCCTCTGATCACTGTCATCCAACGTGCTGGTAAGTACACCCGATAGTTGTGAGGTTTATCAATGTAGCCCACAAATATTCCCAACTCTGATGTTGGCTCTAGCTTTTTCCTGGCATCTTTGGTCACATGGAAATACAAAAATGAACCAAAATTTTAAAATACGACACATCCAGTCTCTTACCTGAAAAAGCATCCTCTGGTGTACTCATCCCAAGTATATGATGAGGACTTCTCTTATGCCCAAATATTGTTGTATTACATGCTTCCACCCACATATGAAATGGTAGGCCCTGATCATGCAACATAGCTCGTGTTGCTCCCACAATAGTTTTGTTCTTTCTTTCCACAACCCCATTCTGCTGTGCGTTATGAGGTGAAATTAGTTCTCTTTGAATTCCTTCTGAGGCACATAAGTTATTGAATTCATTAGAGATGTATTCTCCACCATTTTCACTCTTCAGAGCCTTCAAATTCTTCCCTGTATCTTTCTCGTCAACTGCCTTGAATAAAAAAAACTTGGAAAACGTCTGATATTTCTTCTGCATGAAGAAAATCCAACAATTTCTTGAAAAATCATCAACAAAAATCACATAATACTTATGCTTTGATGTGGAAGCTGTCGATAACGGTCCACACACATCTGAGTGAACTCTCTCAAGAATTTCTACTGCTCGGCTTTCCTTATCATGAAAGGTGGCCTTTCTATACTTCCCCAATGTACACCCTTTCCTTGTGTATCTCTACGCAAGTGCACCCTTTGGAAGTCCTGTAGAAATCTACTGCATGATTCTCAAAGCACTGTGGTGTAGATGGCGCAAAATCTTGTGCCATAACTCACCGATGTCTTGACTCTCCACCTTCTTTGCTTTAATTCTCAATGCTACATAGTCATCTAAATCAATTTTGTAGATGCTCTTCACTCGAACCACAATATTTTTCATCTGTATCATGGATTTGTGACAAATGAACACCTTTCCTTCACTGAAAATCACATAATCTCACGATCTTCCAACATAGTAACAAAAATCAAATTATTCTTCAAACCAGGTACATGCATGATATCTTTTAGTATGAGGGGTTTACCTGAATCTCTTTGATAGGTAACTATACCAATACCAGTAGCGTTATACCTCTCGTCCTCACCCATCTTGATGTGCATCTACAGATCCTTCTCCTCCAAGCTACTGAATAATTCTTTGTTGTCGGTCATATGGAATGAAGTGTTGGAAATGTTGTCATTGATGGCAAAGGAGATGGCAAAGGAGGAGCATTTGAAACAGCAACAAGGCAAAGAGAGCATGAGACATGAAGAAGAGGCAGTTGTAGAAGGGTCATGTGATTGGAGATCTAGAGAGGTAGCAAAAGTAGCAAAAAGAGAAGCAAGGAGCAACATCAGTCAAGGAGCAGAGGTATGTATTGGAGATTTGATTTTATGAAAGTATGAATAGAGTGTTCAGGGTTTGTGGACAGTTTAAACTCTGTACAAAGGGGATTTTGGTAGTGAGACACAGAACTGATAAAGTCTTTTTCTGTTTATAATGTGGGTTACAGTGTATGGAAACCCCATAAGTTCTTAGTCTGTCTTCAGTGTTATGCCTCAGTGGTCGAATTAATTACGCTCATGTGTTTGGAAGAAGGTCGAATAGGACTATGTCAAAGAGAGAACCATGATCTTATTCCGTTTTCCCGAAGAGTATTGAATCTCGGTTGAAACAATAACCCAGTTCACTGAGTAATTAACCTTGTTCTATTGTCAGTTGCGCGATACTGTTTAAGGTTTAACCAAAGTAATAGAGTGAGGATTTAAGTCGAAGAACAGAGTTAACCATAGTAAAGAACCGGTCAGTTACTGTGCAATTACCAGAGCAGGTTTGTGAAACCAAAACTGCTCTTATCGCATTGCTTTTGGCTGGAGCCAAAACAACTAAAAAAAAAACGTGATCCAGTATGATTGTGCCATGTCATCCATGAAAAACCACCCCCATCACATAAATTCTGAGTGTTAATCCACAGCCTTTGAAAAAATGCTATTTTCATATGCATCGCCCGATCTGGAGAGGGGGAGATCCCACGGTCGTCGCGCCACAAGCAGCACGGAAGAGAAGCTAAGGTATGGACCACTTATTTTGAAACGGGTTTTGTTTATTTAATTCATAAAGGGTGAACAGTAGAGCATGGGGCCCATGAACCACCATATGATATATGTGTCGTTTTAATATATAAACCATGGGTGATCTACAAGCGTGGGTTTACGTAATCAAAAGAGACAAACCCCTTTTGTAGCATTAAGACTAAGGTTCAAATAATGAATGTGGCTTATTATGTTTTTCCTTAGAGGGTTGGCTAAAGAGTTTTGACTATCGGGTAAACTCATTCGATATTTATAAAGAAAAGGCTCCAAAGTATATATATATATATATATATATATATATATATATATATGTGAAGTGCTTTATATACGAAGTACCATAAGGTGGGACCCTCACTAATCGCATCAGAGAAACTTATGGTAGCGGAACATGTTAACAAAAGTTCTGATTGCGATTAAGTTATGGACTCGATATGTTTTAAACTATGATTCTCATATTTTGTTTGAGTTTCGGCCTAAGTGCATCAGAGTGATTCATCGCATCGGCGCAGTGAAGTTAACAACGATTAATCACATCGGCGCAGTAAAGTGAATAGTGATTAATCACATCAGAGGAGAACAGAACATCGGAGCATCCTATTGAAGGCTACGATTGCGATTATTGCATAGGGCCTTTCACAAATGCATCAATCGCAATCAGGAGTGTTCAGTTGCGATTAATCGCATCAACAAATAGAAAAAGGTTCAATATTGTGGGCCTAAATACCTTGAGTCTTGTTCCAAAGTCTTGAATGTAAATCTGAACCTTTGTGAAGGTGTAATGTATGTCGACGAATATATATTATATGAAATGAGGGGTTTATGACCTTTGAGGAAATAGTAAGATATTAAAGTTCCGCACTCATTTAAATTTCCAGCTCAGACAATAAGATGGAGGTGTACTCTCGTATGAATTGAGAGAGGTATATATATTGTTAGAATTAAAATCTAGGGATGCGTTCTTCTATACACCAAATTGAAACAAGAGAAAGGGGACTATGGGTTTTACCGACCATCATATAGTTTTGATAAAGGAAACACCACTTATGAAGATTGAAAAGTTAAAAGTTTTGCAATGGTCCAATTGTAATATTCAAATGATAATTTGATATATTATATGTAGTTGTGGGTTGCACTTTAATTCTGGGTTTGAAATAAAACATTGACTGGATTTTATAAGAAGAGCATAGTATGTGCTTTATGGGTTTTATAACTGCGAGTATAAGAAGCTTTTGGAGTTAATTAAATTGCTAGCCCAAGAAATTAGGACCTTGAGAGTTTGCCCAGATTCAAAGGCAACAGTTATATATATCGTAACGTAGTTATATATATACAGCAGACACACTATTGTAGTGAACAGGTGAATATGCACAGGAATGGGAATGTGTTTTTGACAGGTGTACATGCACAGAAAACTGGAGAATATGCAGAAGACAGTGAACAGAGTATGCAGAACAGTTATATGACAGCTGTAGATACACAATTGCAGTAAATAGTAGAGAAAGGAAAAGCAGTTACCTGACAGCAGCAAAAATGACAAAACCAGCAAGCCAAGTGCTGGAAAGAAGATTGAGTGAAATTTATATATGTAACTGAAAATGAGAATGTAAATGTTGTAATTGATTTTATATTGTTTGTGATGCATTGGCAAGTCTCTGGAGGAAAACAAAACTCCCATTGTAATACTGAAATTAATGCATATTGTTATAAGTTTCTAAATGAGCCGGTAAAAGAAATGAGAAGGTAGAAGGCAAAGAGGCATGGCTATCCATTTCAAATTCCCTGAGGAATGCTAACAGTGATAAGGGAATTTCTATAAATAATATCACCTTGATATGCATAGAGATGTTAGAGGATGCGGAATTGAGGCAAAGAAGATAAGAAGAAGGAGGAGTAGAACGAGATGCTATGAAAAGTTAGAGAATGCAGAAATGAAGCAGTGAGGAAGAGAAGAAGGAGGAGCTGATAGTGAATCCGAGAAGATGCAGAGATGATACAGGGTATATATGAGGACTGATGGACAACAAAAAAGAAGAAACAAAATAGAGCTGATATCTAAGGTAAATCAGCAAGTGTTTTCTTTTGAAAGAGTAAGTAAGTTGGAGCTTCCCTATCAAGTTGTAGCTTGATAGATGTCAGTTGTAGCTAACTGAGGTAGGAGCCTCCTGTAGGTTGTAGCCTGTAGAAAATAGATTGGAGTTGGTGCTTCCACATCAAGTTGTAGCTTGATAAAATGTCGATTGTGGGCGGCGGGGTTATAACCTCCTATGAGTTGGTGCACTGTGAGAAAATTGATGGGAGTTGGAGCTTCCTTGCAGTTGTGGCTTGCAATTTAATTATCGGAGGCTGGGCGCAGGTCGGGTTGGAGCCTACAATCAGTGGTGAGAGGGAGTTGGAGCTTGCCTTTGCATCACAACAATAATAAGATGTGGTTTTTCTCCCTTTGTAGGTTTCCACTTATGTCTGATTTCTCTTGGATATGATGTTTATGTGTTGATATAGGATATCTCATACAGCAATACTTCCTACTCTCATATTAAGTACGCACATTTACATTATATTAATACTTGCTGCTCACATTCTAAGATTACTCACATATTAAGTTGAACATGAAATGAAGGTGTAAATAAGTTTTAATGAAAAAGTTTTAAAAGACCATCAATGTGTTAAACTGATTCACCCCCCGCTCTCATTTTAACTAAGGGTTCAACATGAAGCTCCACTATCCAAGTACCACATAGATCCCATCACCAATGACACCATGCATGCGATGAGGGTGAAGTCCAACTCGAACTATGAAGCCAATGCTTCACTTGCTGCTCCTCCTGAGGCTTTCTTATTGTTCTTATTTTGTGGACAATTTGTGACATAGTGTCCATGCTCATGACAGTTGAAACATTTCAAATTTGACAAGTCTCGCTTCTTTCCTGCCTTTTCGATCTCATATTTGGAATGGGATTCCTTCTATTTTCCTTTCTTCGCCTTTTAAGTCAAGGCACAGTTCTCCTCATCCTCAGTCTTTGATGAGGATCCATCTCTGGTGTTCGACCAAATTTTTTCTTGTGCCAAATCAGACCATAGTCACTCATAATCTAGTAGTTTATCCCTCCCATTAACAGAGTCTTGGTAGCTATGCCAGATCTTGTGAAGGCCTAGAAGAGATAGTTTCAGAAAAATCATTCGAGGAAACATTGATCCCAACGTTTCCAATCTCATCTTGACACTGAGTGAGCTTTGTCAAGTATTTTTGGATCGTGTTGCCCTTCTCCATTTTGATTTTCTTGAGCTTATCTTTCAGTGCCAACTCCCTGTGGTCGTTACTATTCTGATACATATATGTCAAGGCCTTCCACATCGCATATGCATTCACCTTCCCGTGGAGACTCGAGATAATATGATCTCGAACTCCCTTTAATAAAATCCTTCTCGCCTTTGCTACATTCTTATTCTATGCATCACGAAGTTGAGCATATGTTAATTCAGGTTCCAGGACATCGATATCTATGAAAGCTTTTAGTTCATTGTCCTCAAGAACTTCCTCCATCCTATCCTTCTATGCAATATAATTCAAATTTCCCTTGAGTGCATATTAGAGTCTTCAGCCACTGAAAGACATCTTGAAAGACATCTTGATCTAGTGTTGGATACCGAAGAATAAAACAAATTATGTTCTTCTCTTCTTATTGTGATTCTTGGCACTCTGATACCATGTAGAAAATCTAACAACGGGATTCAATTCGATCTTATAATATACTAAAACAAGATAATGAATCCTTCTACAATTTGCAGAAACAAAACAAGATTGCACAATCACATAATAAGTAAGAGAAAGAAATAACCAATCGCACAACACCATATGTATATAGGGAAAACACACTTCCTAAAACCTCGGTATCTATATATTGTATAATGTCAAGGATCATAAAACAATACAATGCTTTCTCTCTCAAGAGAAATTCTTGAACTTTCCCAATTGTCTCGCTTTAATCTAGGAAAAATTGGATAAATACTTAGCCAATTCTCTGCCTCTACTCAGCCTGCCTTACTTACACATTCCTTGAGAAATTAAATCCCTATTAAATAGGAAAAGAAATTTCCTTGATTGTGCAATCCTTCCTAGGACTCCAACTGACTCTATAACTGACCTATACAACTTTCTAATTATACAACTTATAGCTACCATCCCTTTAAGCTCAGTCTCAACTAGGTCTTCCTTAGAACTAACATGCAAAAAATATTTATATTAAATTATCAGTTAACTAATTGATTGTGATTTGTGAATTAAATCATATTTAATGCACTTGACCTCTCACGAGCGCATCACTATTTTAGAACTAGTTAAACTGATTTTAACTCAATTTATTGAGTTAACTAATTACATCTCATAAATAATTGTAACTCTACCCCCTTACATCATGGGATAACTCTACATGCACCCTATTTGACCCTAAACTCAAATTTCCTAAGCTAACTCATTATTGTGACTTAGTTAATTAATACAAGTTGTCATGAAATGAAATACAATTTATCTTTCAATTTAATTATGGGTAACATAAATCAGAAAGGCCTTTAGGGTGCTATTTTAACATCGGGCACTTTATATATTGTTCAGTTATTTTTTCTGGACCTATGAATCTCAACTTAACAGGATTCAAATATGGACTTGAGTGATTTATGTTAAGTTTTTTTAGAGGATTTAAATTTTCACTTTTTGAAAGTATGGCTGATGATATGTTCCGGAACCGAAACGAGATATAACTAATTTGTTTCAGCGTCTTATAATTTTCTTGCATGAAATGACCTATGTTTGATCTTTGATTTTGAAGTTCGTGATTATGAAATTTTTTATAACTGTAATTATAGTAACAAATTTTCTCTTAAATGTTATATTGTTATATTTATTTGATGAGGACGTCACTAAGATAGAATGTGTTTCCATCCCTTAACTAAAATATAATTTAAAATTTGTTTTTTTTATTCAGTAAGCACATGGACTGTAATTTTCAAGTTGCTTTGCGGAACATGTTGTGAAGAAAAATTGTGTTCATTTCTATTTTGTCTTTTTTCTCTTATTGTACACTAGCACATAATAATTTAAATTTGGAAATAACTTGTATTTTTTCTCTATTTTTACTCTAGATCTTGAAATTTGAAAATACGTTTCACTGTTTTGGTTTCTGGTCTCTATTTTTTCTCTGATGGTTTTTAATATTTCTCTGAACACTGTTGGCTTTTGTTTTTTCTCTAAACACTTCTGGTTTTTTTTTTTTTTTTTTCCCTAAACATTGTTGAGATTGCTCTGAACGTTTTTGATCGATTTCTGGGGAGCTATGAATCCACTGCTTGAAGGCACTACTTCTTCTTCAGGTGAGCCAGCTATCTATGAATGCCCTCCTTCTATTAGTGTTTAACTCCAGCCTACGACTAGCTTTTCAATTAATGGAGAACCCCTCTGTTTTTTATGAAGTAGCCCTAACCATTGATGATGGTCGAAAAAGTGTTGATGGGTTAGCTCCAGAGGTAATATTGTTTCTAGGAAATATCCCTTTTGCATCCTCTACCCTTTGCAACCTCAAAATTTCATTCTTTTTAGATTCTCTCCCGGTAGATTCATAGTGAGCAGATTCAACAGGTCAGCTGCGCACCAAAATACTTTCCAAGATATCTGTCTTGTGCTTTCACACGCTCTGTCTGACGAAGAAGAAATAAAGTAATAATGTATAGTATCGTGTCACAAAGGGAATTTTACCCTGCAGATCATGTAGGTTTAGTTGTCATATTTAGGCCTATAGTTACTTCTTTACTTGGAATCTGCAAAAGAAGTTTGCTAGGCATACTATAACTTCCAACATAATGATGGCCACCAACTGTCTTTGAGAATACTTCTTTTCAATTCTTTGTTTGCATATAATTGGCAAGGATTTTTAAGGATCGAGTGATGACCCCTTTGCGTATTTTGAGAAATCTTTTGGTGGGATGGAATTGACTTCAAAACTTGATCCATGCTTATGCTCCTTTGTTTCCCTACTTCCCGTTGTGTTTTCTTCTCTCATTTATCCCACATTTTCATTCTTTTTTGCAACAACATCACAACCACTATCACTATCACCACTATTAGTGTTGCCATACTGACTTTTATTTATTTATTTTACGTCAATCTAGATTTATAAAGCAACGTATAACAAGGGTGTGCAGTATTTCTTATTTTCATTGAATGGAACATTTATGTTTTTTCATGTTTGTTATCAATCACTAATAACTTTTAAATCCATCAATATTGAGGTTTGATTCTAGAACAATGAGCATTCATATCTAAAATTGAAAATTGATTAAAAAAGAATTTGTTTTGGTTAACTTACCTCCAATAGCTCCTCCAAGTAGAAAATACATACTCTTCAATAGCTCGATAAACTGACAAAAGGATAAGATCTAGCAGTGTAGTATTGTCGACTTTCCAACACCCTCATTTATAAGTTGTTGAATGATGATTGTAAGTTGTTGAATGATGTAAAATTGAACGCTATGAGGACACAGGTTGAAAATTAGCAGAGAAGATTCGATGGTGAAGAAAAATGGAGAGGAGATGGAAGAATTCCGAACCAAAGTTCAAGATTGAAACAGTCGAGTAGACGTTGGGGAGTCATCTTGAAGAAAAGAGTCAAGCAGGTGGCGGGGAGACTTCTTGAAGCAGCAGAAAAAGCTTGTTGGTGGAGATGTGTGACATAAAAACATCAAAACAAGCGGTGAACGATCAAGCGGTGGACAGAAAAACCAGAAAACAATTTCCCAATCGATGGACGATTAAGCTTGTATATCACTAATTCACTAATTGCATTATACTAACATTTAATGTCTAAGACTAATGCTAGTATTAGTCATGTTTTAAAAAATATGAATGCATAGATACTTTCTTTTATATAAGTAAGTGAATTATAAACTTTGAATATCATTGTAATGGTGCCTCGAAACACTTCGAAGCCTCTAATAATAGGTGCAATGGAATACTTTGGTTAAATTTTCTGAGCAAAAATTTTCACCGCGAAAGATTGGTTAAATTTTGATAAAGAGAGTTGGTCAACACAATTAATATAAATTCAACCCCAAGTGATTGCTATAGTCCTTGCATTTCCATAGGCAAAGACTAATAACACAGTTATTAGGCATGTTTCTTCCTAAGATCGAAATTTTTACCAATTTTTTGATGCGATAATTTTTGTATATGTCATTTCTATTTAAAAGTTTGTAGGAAAGGATTTTGTTAATTTCGTGTTCTCTCTGAGTTAAAATGCCAAAAAAATTAAAACTTTTTTTTATCATCAAAACAATACGATATATTATTGATAAGGAATATTTTCGTTAATTATTTTATGGTTGATAGATATAAAATTGATGTTAAAATGTTTTATTTAGTTAAAAATATAACTATTTTATTTATGATTAATATTTTATTTTTTTATCAATGTTAATTAGTATTCTTTCTAAATGTTAGATGTTATTTTCATGTTAATCATGAAAAGAATAATATATCTACTTCAAGCTATCAATTATAATGTATATATTTATTGAATATCATTTTATTTTTCTATATATATATATATCTTTTTTCGATGGGTAATGGTCTTAAAATGGAGGCAAAGAAATGCAAACAGTAAAATATTAAGAGTGATTACAGTGATCTAGCCACCAAGAGATTAGCAATGATATACATGTATAAGTATTAAGATCCATGCAAATAATGGGAATCCTTTGAGGATGTGGATAGAAGAAAATATTAAGAGAGAATAATGAGGCTCAAATTTCAGTATTGGTCGGTTTAAAAAGGGTGTTCAAGCATATATATGATCACAACATGGGTACTGGATGACAAAGAAAATACTAACTAGGGTGCCCATGAGGGTACGCATGATGGTACAAATAGTTATGTGCAACAGGGAAAAATTAGTGTCATAACCTTACAATATTAAACCTAAGGCATAATTACAACAATAATGAAGGTTAATAATGCTATATAATAGGAGAAACACATATCACTATATATCGATTAATAAAATGCATATTACGGTTTAATGGGCGTCATCGTTAAAAAACCTAAAATAAATGTCAACAATACTAAATCCCATTTTATATTTTCAAAATAAAATCTTAGAAATCAATAGAAAGAATGAGAAAAAAAGAAATAAAGAAGGGTACTTGGTGAACCTAGGCAACAAAAAATGTTTTAATTAACCCCAGAAGACTAAAATGATCAATTTGAGGTTAAAAAACACGCTAATTTTGATACTTTTCCTTAGTAAACTTGCCATTTGTGGAGAGAATTTCATGACTTCCAAAATCCTAGTGGTGATTGTGGGAGATTGAATTGGAAAAATAAAAAAAAATTAAAATTAGTTAAAACATCATCTTATGTTCTTTCTTTTGTTGGATTTTTTTTATTCTTTACAAAATGTTTGGTTTTAGGTCGAGTCTGTAGGTTTGTGACCTACATGGTCACACTTATAAAAAAATATGCATGATTTTGGGTTGATTATTGCTCATAGTAACCTAATAAGGACTATTGATCATGATTTCTAGAAAAAATAGATGTGACTATCTTCCAAAAATTTACAATTTCTTTCATTTTTTCTCAAATTATCAAAAATTATTTTGTAAAAAATGAATGAAGGTATTTTTGGAATGTGTAGGCTTAGCTCTTAATCATTATCAAATGAAAGTGACAAGAGAATGAAGTTGACGATGTGGTTACCATGAGTGAAAACAAGACACTAAATCATCTGCAAGATTATGGCTTCTTAACTTTTTAATGTACCCAAGCATGAGTTTCCAAGTGATGCTCCTCGAGAGGTTAGTCGGGTATTGGGATCCCCATCGACAAAATTTTCAAGTGAGTCATAAAAACATGATCATAGATATTGAGGACATTTACCTTGTCCCAACATCATCACAATATGGGACTTGGTGATATTTTTAGGTGTTGTGCAAGAAATCCTTTTTGTGGACACAAAAGATCCCTCTAGTCCTATGAGATGATCTAGCAACTAAAAAATAAAATTACATGCAACATTTCCTAATTCATATTAGAAAATGAAAAGTAGGATAGATGTCCTACCTCTCTCTGATGTTAACACCATTGATTTCATCCTTCAATCTTTCGCTTCCAAGCTCACGATCTCTTCTTCGCTGGTATAGACGAGTACTTGCAGGAAAGATCAAGTGGAGACAACAAACGCATAAAAGCATGATACATTCTATTATGAACTATGTAATATATCAGGTAGTATTACAATAAATGGGCAATGATTGACACATTTATGGAAATAAAATAAATATTGTATTATTAATAGATGACAAAGGGACCATTACAACCAATGAAGCCTTGATGTTGGAAGCCTCCTTCAGGTGAGATTCCAAAGTCCAAGAATTGACCTTCAAACACCTCTTCTCCTTTGAAAATGGGTAGCATTTGGGCACAATTCAGTACTAGGATGGAAGCTAACCCAGAGTGGATGGTAAGGATTTAATTTATAGGGAAGGAGAGGGAGTTGAGGATCCATGAAATGGGGAAGGAGTTCAACATATAAAAGGATAGATCCATAGAAGGATGATATAGGGACAAGAATGGGAGGTCTCGTTCCAATAATAAACTACTTGAAACCACATCACTGTTCTCGATACTTCTAGTAAGAGAAGCTTTTCCTCCATTTTGGGAAAAACTTCCCGAAGATGACCAATGCGGATATTCCTGATAAAATTCATGCTGACAGTGCTAGACATGTGTATTTCCAAAGGTTACTAACCTGAGGCATCAGTTATAGGAGATGCATTGGGATTGTAAAACAAGGTTTTTGAAAATATTTTTTAGAATATTTTCAAGTCAAGTCTTCTTCTTTTCTTTATGGATTCTCTAAACATGTTCCATGGTGAATACATTGTTTGCAACAACTTTTATCACTTTGTGAAATTTGTGGCATCGACGACATAAATGGTGATACTTCCGATACGAGAATGGGAGTGTGAAAAAATATTGTATGACAAATGCCCCCTAAAGCATGAATTCAGAATAGCAAGTGATGGATGAAGTGATTTACAAGCAAATTCAAGGACTTACATAACCACCGTTAGGAGGTCTGCAAATCAGACATAATACATTATATTTGACATCTATGATGTAGGTATGCTTAAAGTGTAAGCATATAAAAATACATGGATCCACGACATGGACGCATTCATCCGATTAGAAAGGATCATGTTTACAGTCATGAATAATTAATAACTCTATGTAGTCTGGATTTATAGAATGAAACCCAGACTCTCATCTTCGTCTCGATCCAACCAAAGTATGAATCTTACCATGTGAATAGATGGGTTGAAGTCAAACATGGAAGAAACCACCTGATTACCGATCGATGATGTAAATCATTAACAGGAACGAGAGAAACCACAAATGATGACGATGGTTCTCAAGGTATAACAACATAATCCACACATGTGAATAATGAAGTTGAAGTCGAACACTTGTAGAATCATTCGATCGAAGGCCAGTGATGTGAACATCATCGAATGCGAAGAACCTACCATTGAGGCATGCAAACTCCAAGGTCCTGAAAAGGAAGTTTCTAGCTCATCTTCCTGGATAATGAGTCAGAGTCGATAGGAAGTGATCCATCGAAGGAGGGCCTTAATGTTTGCCACATCATCAACAAGAAACATAAGATTTTAAAAATTTTTCAGGGGTGATTCAGGATTGATGCAAATAAAGTCAAACGGGGTATAAGTGGTCTGAATTTGCAGGTGGGACTTCTATTGAACATATCGGTGACACAACTGCAGAATTTGGCAGCATTTGACTCAAAATAGGATAAGAGGCCATGGTGACAACAAGATATAATCAAATGAGAGGAAAGTGGATTTCCAAAACCCAGTAAGACAAGTGGAAAATTGAGGATTCCCCAAACTTGAAACGAGATACAATTGAGTGTCATGTTCAAGAGCAGCATATAGCAATTTGCCTTTCACACAAAATACAAGATATATGTTTCCTTCCATTTTTACCCACTATTTATAGTGAGTGCCTATTTATTTTTTATCTCAAACTTGAAGAGGATATCATATTCTAATCATATAAATTCATCCTTTGGATGAATCCATCCTAGCATATTTAACGAACCCTAGGAAGTAGTAACTTGGTCTTGTCATGGTGAGAAGTCCTTTGTTGTTTTATTTTTACGAGTCCGATGAAGGGGTAACTCGACATCTTTTTCATGTTTAGGGAGTTCGAAAAAATAGGAGGAAAAGAAAACTCCAGATGTCCCTTTTCGTAAATAGTCTCTCGAATCCGAAATGGTAGAAAACAATATTCGAGAGAACCTCTTAGCCATGTTTGACTAAGGTATTCCTTTTTCATAACTCGTTTATCTCAGTCCGGAAAATGGTTTAACTTATAATGAGTATAAGTCTTTTAATTTAATTTTATGAGTTTGAAAGGACAAGTGCTCGATAATCTTTTCATATTTCAAGAGTAAAAAAAGAGTTAAAATATTACTCCAAGAGGGTCCCTTTTTCGTTTATTTTTTGACGAGTCTAAAAAAGTGATAAAATGAAACTCGTTAGTTGACCAAAATTAATTATCGTAACCAATCATTGAACAACCTGTCACTGCACATGTGAACAAAAGTTACTGAGTTCAAGAAAAATATACAAATATAGGTAAAAATATGCTCCAAATGGTAAAAATACTTAAATTGTTTTATACAAACTTCAAAAATAAAAATAAAATTACCACTCGTCAATTGTGAATTTGGAGAGCACATTTTTCCCTCAATTCCCGTGATCTTCAACTGAGGAGTGTGATCGATCCATGCCACCATTTGACAAACCATCAGTCACAGGTAAGAGACTCATCCTTCCTCTGCAATTTAATAGTAACTTCAAGTGTTTTATCCCATAGAATAGGTAGTTGGGATGTGTTTGAAGAAAAATGGGGCTGTGGGTGGCCAATGTGGGATTTACCCATCGGGTCTGTGCTGTCTTCCCTGAGCTTGAAAGGGAAAGTGTGATGTAAGTGCGTAAAAATAAAGAAACATATCCTCTGGTACCATTGAGCCAATTGTTTTGTAAAAATGCACAAATTACTAGTTTTTTTTGCAAATTTTCCTTCACGGAAGTTAATTAAATAGCAAGAGCAATGTTATGAAACCAGCTCCAAAAATAGAAGAAAAGAGAGATCAACGCCTTATAAATAAGCCACTTTGAGGGGGGAACGTACTTTACATTTCATAAATTAACAATTCTTGGATGATACAAATGTCAAAACCTCCTTATATCTATAGGAGTCCATGGGGTCATAATATAATCCTAGCCGACCTAACAATAATAATGTAAGGGCACAATAATAAAAATATTGGGATTACAGGGGTACAATAATAACAATAATGGGGCTACACTAACAACAATAAGGGACTACACTAGTATAATAGGGACCTAACATGCCCCTCTCCTTCAAAAAAGTGGTTTCCTCAACTCTTGAGTAGATCTGGGTGCTTCTGTATAAAATTCTCATCCTCCCATGTAGAATCTTCAGTGGGAAATTTCTTCCACTTGATGAGATACTCTGAAATTGATCGATTTCATAGCTGTCGAGTTCTTGTTTCCCTAACTGCTTCAGGTTCCAATATGATTTTTCCTTCCTCATCAAGTTCTGGAAATATTTCTTGAACTGGAAGTTTTTCACATATAACCTTCTTTAAGAATGAAACATGGAAAATAGGATGCACTCATGAAGGAGCAGGAAGATCCAATTTGTATGCCATAGTACCAATATTTGCAACACCTTGTCAGGACCATATTACTTTGGCGATAATTTATTATCCTTCTTAGCTTGCTTGAGGGACATTTTTTTGTATGGTTGTAGCCGTAAAAATACCTAGTCTCCTACATAAAACTTCTCTCGCTACGATGTTGATATACCTGTTGTTTCATTCGATTTTGTGCCAAATTTAGGCTATCCTTTAAGAATTGGAGAATTTCTTGTTTATGCTCGATGTGATCTTCCACTTCTTGAACCTTAGAATTTTCACTTAAAGATGATGTGATGGATGGTGGATGATAAGTGCCATAAATGGGGTCATTTTTGTTGCAGTATTGAAGAAAGTGTTATACCACCATTCAGCGAGAGGTAACCACTTGACCCATTGTTTTTGTTTATCAGATACAAAACAACAAAGATATTCTTCCAAACATTTTTTAACTATCTCAGTTTGACCATTGGATCGAGTATGATAAGATGAGCTATGAGCTAGTTGAGTACCCAAACAAGAAAATTATTTCGTCCAAAAAATTCCAGTAAAAATGGGATCTCTGTCACTTACAATAATCTTTGGGTGTCCATGTAGCTTTTGAATTGTTTCCATAAATGTAGTAGCAACTGTACTTTCTTTAAATGGATAATATAATGCACAAAAGTGTGCATACTTGGTAAGTTTATCAACTATCACCATGATGACACTCTTTCCTTCGGACTTAGGTAAACATGTGATAAAATCCATTGAAATCCCCTCCCAACGTGGACTTGGAATGGATGAAGGTTGTAGAAGACTTGGGGTCTTAATTGTCTCAACATTATTTAGCTGGAAAAACAAACATTCCACCACAAAATTTTGAATATCTGATTTAAGGAAATCTCAAAAAAATTCTTTCCTCACCCTGTGGTAAGTTTTTAAAAATCTCGAGTGTCCTCCTAAAGAAAAAGTTTACAATTCCTAAAGAATATTTTATTTTAGTTGGGAATTCTTACAAAGATATAAGCGATCTTTGTACCATGAGGAATCATTTTTCCAAGTAAATGTATTAGATGTACTATGATCTTGCTGCAAATTTTGAATGAGTGTCCACACTTCTTCATCCTTGTTCCATTCATCCCTTGCTTTGGTTATCCAATCTAGTTTGATAATAGAAATGGAAAAAAGCAATGCTTCCACCTCTTCATTCTTTCTTGAGAGTGCATCTGCAACAACATTTAGCTTCCCTTTCTTGTAGATGATTTCAAAGTCATAACCCAACATCTTTGTGACCCATTTTTGTTGCTCTTTTGAAGATATTATTTGTTCCAAAAAGTGTTTAATGCTATCATGATTGGCTTTTACCTTGAAGTGTCTTCCCATTAGGTAAGGTTGCCATTCCTTTAGTGCATTTAGTATTGCTAACACTTAGTTCTCATAAATAGCTTTCTATATATACTTTCCTTTGATTGGACAATTTTCAAAAGAAATGGGTCTTCCCTCTTTCAATAAAATAACACCAATTCCATTTCCTGAGGCATCGCATTCCACAATAAAGCTTTTTATGAAGTCTGGCGTAGCTAAGACCGGTGTTAGGCACATTTCCTCTTTAAGATGTTCAAAGGCCTTAGTTGCTTCAGGAGTCCATGAAAATGAATCTTTTTTCAATAATGTTGTTAGAGGTGCTACTATTCTCCCATAATTCTTAACAAAATTGCCATAATACCCTGTTAACTCGAGAAATCCTCGCAACTGCTTTATGGTTGTGGGGACTTTCCATTCCTTAATGGCTTTAATATTCTTAGGGTCTACCTCAACACCCTTGTGAGATACAATATGACCAAGATATTCCACCACTTGTACTCCAAAGAAACATTTCGATGTTTTTGCATATAATTGTTTCTCCTCCAATAGTTTGAGCACCCTGTCAACATGTTGAACATGATCATTCCAAAACCTGTTGTAGATTAGTATATCATCAAAAAATAGTAGCACAAATTTTCTGAGGAATGGTTTGAAAATGGAATTCATCAACCCTTGAAATGTAGAAGGTACGTTGGTAAGGCCAAAAGGCATGACCAAAAATTCATAATGACCCTCATGAGTTCGAAATGCTATTTTCAGAATATCCTCAACCTTCATTCTAATTTGATGATATCTTGAAAAAGATACAACTTGGTAAAATAAATTGCTCCGTGTAATTCATCTAATAATTCATCAATAACATGAATGGTAAATTTTACTTTTATAGTGATCTTATTGAGCTCCCTATAATCTTGACACATGAGCCATGATCCATCCTTATTGTGCACCAATACTACTGGAGTAGAGAAAGAACTTTGACGAGGTTGAATTATACCAACGTTTAAAATGTCTGCAATCATACGTTCAATTTCGCTCTTTTGGACATAAGGATATCTATAAGGCCCGATGTTTTGAGGAACACTTCCAGGAATCAAATGAATAGCATGATCATGATCACAAATAGGTCGAAGTACTTTGGGAGTTTCAAACACGTTGGGATAATTATCCAATACTTTTTGGAGATATAGAGAAATAAAATTTTTTGATGCTGGAACTTCTAGTGAGAATAATTGTGCAATTACACCTCATTGTTATTCACTCATAATATTTTTCATGACATTAGAGCTTATTATCTTTCTCGGCTTCCCTGGGATACCCTGTAATTCGACTTCCTTTTCTTCCAAAAAAAAAAAAATCAAGGAAAGTTATTGAAAATTAAAAGTTATAGTCCTGAAAGATTGTAACCATTGTAATCCTAGTATAACATCAGCACCTTCCATTGGAATGAAAAACATTGGAATATTCAATACATATTCCCCCATCGGTAGCTTGATATTATGGCATTTTCCAGAGAAATTTATAGTTCCTCCATTTGCAACCATCACTTGACATTCTAGTGCTGGGTATAGGAAACAATTCAATTCCTTCGCTACCTTACAATGAATAAAATTATGGGTACTACCTGAATCAATCAACACAATTAACTTTTTCTTCTTGATATGTCCTTCTATCTTGATATTTTGAGGAGTGGTAATTCGTGCCAATGCATTACATGATATGGTTGGACTCATTTCTTCTTCTTCCAGACTTGGTTCTTGGTGTATATCCTCTTATTTTGGAGTTTCTTATTCATGTTATTCCTCCTCTTCACAATCTATGTAAAATAATTTCTTCTCAATACACTTATGACCTTTAGTGTATTTGCTATCACAACTGTAGCAAAGCCCTTTTTCTCTTTTTTCTTCCAATTGTTGTGGTGTCAAACTTGTAGGTTGTGGAAGTCTAGGAGTAGCAACACTTCCATATTTATAGATGTGAGTGGTAGGCTTCCTTGTCGCCATAATTTTACATTCAATTTTTCTTGCCAACCTAAATGCCTTCTCCAATGAATTAGGTCCCCAAACGTGAACGTCATGTTGGAATTTATCCTTTAAAGTCCCTATGAAGACATCAATCCTGTGTTCCTCTAGAATATCAGTTACCCTTATATTCAATTTTTGGAAGTCCTCAATGTGCTCCACCACTAAACCATTTTGTTTGAGATTTATCAATTAGATAAAAAAAGTGTTTCTCTTTGTATCTTCATAATGTTCTATCATTCCCTCCGTAAAAATTGATCAAGTGATAATTTTTTTACTGGAAAAAAGCCATCAATACCATATAAATTTATTTTGTTCTAAATCTAAAGTTGCAATGCGTACCTTTTATGTGTTTTGCACATTATTGAGATCAAAATATTGCTCCATCTGTAGTATCCATGTTATGGGATCCTTGCCATAAAAATTCCTCATATCGATCTTTGGAATATGGTGGGTCTTTAATCCAACATTAGAGTTTATCAAATCACATTTAACATTTATTTTGTTCTAATCATGAGTTTCCTCTACTATATTTCTTCCATTAGGAATCATTTCATGTCTTATTTTGTATCATTCTTCATGTCTTCCATGTTCTATTTCATTTTTCATTGATCTTAGCTTCCATGTCATCCATCTTAGCTTCCATGCCAGCTTCCATGCCGTCCATCTTAAGTTCAATGCCATTCTTCAAACCATCCATCGTAGCTTCCACACCTTTCCTCAAACCATCAATATTAGCTTCCATGCCTTTCTTCAAAACATCCATCTTAGCTTCCACGTCTTTCTTCAAAACATCCATTTCATTTTTTGTTGCTCTCTGCGAGAGGGAATTTTGGTGCACTTGCTCTTGTAATTTTGATATGTCATGTTGCACTTCTTCCTCTTCATGAGTCATATTAGAGCCTTCTTAAAAATTAATGGTTGTTGAATTATTTTTAGGTGGAATTTTAGAACCAAATACTGATATCTATGCTTCAAAATGACCTTGGAATCACTTCAAACTATTTTTTCAAACAAGAATTATGTAATTAGAAAAAAAATACACACCTTTTTCTTGCTTTTGAGGAGATCGATATTGAAACTTAATTATCGTTGTGATTTAGGATCTTCAATATCTGAAATTTGGTCTTGTAATAGTCCTCTGAATTTTCTTTCGAATGCCACATGTCTGATCTGATTTGGATTCTTTAAGGAAAATTTATGCCCAATCTCCCACAATGACCTAATTATGGATTGGTTCAATAGAACGAACTTGTACGGTGTGCCACATGTCACTGTTTCCTCATTTGTGGCTACATTTTACACATGGAACTAAACTCTGTGTATTTGTGGCTACACATGGAACTAAAATCTATGTATTTGTGGCTACATTTTACAGAATTCCAATTTGATGCTCAGAGAGAGAGTTATGATGATTTTCCCACGGTCACCTCTTTGAGATGAAATTCGGGAGCCTGAAAAAACCCTAACTTCCACAGATCATATCTTCGAAAATATTTCGAACCAAGATTTGAAATTTTTACATGTCATTCGTCAGGATTTCGGCTTCGCTTAGTACAAAATTCAGCTTTTGAACCTTCGTAGAAAAAAAATTATAGCGCAAATTCCACGATGACCTGTTTAGGTGAAATTTGGGAGCCTAAAACAACCCTAATTTCCACAGATCATATCTCCGAAAATGTTGCGAACCAAGATCTGAAATTTGTACATGATATTCCTCATGATTTAGGCTTCGCTCTATAAACATTTCAGCTTCTGAACCTTCGTAGAAAAAATGTTATGGAATAAATGCCACGATGACTTGTTTGGAGCAGCGAAACCATAGAATCCAAAGCTCTTATACCAAATGTTATGAAACCAACTCCAAAAATAGAAGAAAAGAGAGATAAACGCCTTAGAAATAAGCCACTTTGAGTGGGGAAACTCCTTTAGGTTACATAAATGAAAAATTCTTGGATGATACAAATGACAAAACCTCCTTCTATATATAGAAGTCCATGGGGTCACAATATAATCCTAGCTGACCTAACAATGATAATGTAAGGGCACAATAATAACAATATTGGGGTTACAAGGGTACAACAATAACAATAAGGGGGCTACACTAACAACAATAAGGGACTACACTAGTAATATAGGGACCTAACAAGCAATAGATTCTAGCAATAGTTTGATAACCTCACTATATTTTGCTATATTTTTAGTTGTACGTCCTAAAAATATACCTTGTAAACTCACTAACTCATCATTACGAGAAAAACCTGCTCACACAGTGGAAGATAGATTATGTGTACTACGACAAGCAACATCAGTAAAACTGACATAAGGAATAGGCTTCGTCAACATATGAAAACCAAGTGGAACACACGATAACCAAGGGAAAACATGTTTTCAAACATGCAAAAAATCACGCCAAAATACTACACACTAATGAAACACACACTAATATACAAAGTATCTATGCAAGATTAAGCATAATAATTTTTTAGATAGAACCCATTGTGGGGCTTAGACAATTGATTTCCATCATAATATACTAACTCATATGCACCCTTTTGTAATATGCATTTGACAATATAGGGTCCATGCCACATGGGTTCAAACTTTACAGAACCTAATTTATCATTAGCTTGATCGCATAGTAGGACCAATTAACCTTCTGCATATGCACTAGGGGTCAAGGTTTTATCATATTGGGCTTTGACTCATCTCTTTTGAGTCTTGGTCACCAATGCATAAATTCGATGAGTTTCGTCAAGACATTATAAGTAAATAAATAGTTATTCCTTAGGTGAAGTACCAGGAAGTAGCTCAAAAACTAGCTTCAATGATGGGATCTCACACTCAATAAGTAGAGTGGATTTTATACCATGCACCAACTGGAAAGATCTAAATCTCGTTGTTGTCTTAGCAGTGGTTTGATATTCCTATAAACCCAAAAAAAGCATAAGATGCCAACTATTTTTATGCATCCCAATGGTTCGTTGAAGTATAGTGACCAAAAATTTTATTGACCACTTCAACTTGACCATTGGCCTGTGGGTAATAAGGAGTTGAGCTATCATGACATAAACCCAACTGACTAGTAAGTTCTATCATCATGTAATTATGGAATTGCATCCATGGTCAGTGATTATGGCTTGCAGTTGAACCGAGCTATGACATGATTGAATAGGAATAAAGCTGCAGTTTTACTGTCGACATTGTATGTAGGCATCGCCTCAACCCATTTTATGAAATAATCCACGACAATGATTATATATCCATGCCCCCCGATCAAGTGAGGATTACAAGTCATAAAATAAATGCCCCATTTGGAAAATGGACCAAGGGTAATAAATGGGAATAAGGGAGCGGGCAGGGTTCACTGCTTCCAGTTATAGATTTTGCAAGTGTGACATTTCTACACTGCAATAATGCAATATTTAAATATGGAATGCCAAAAATAACCAACATGAAGAATATTTGAGTTGTTTCATATCCTAACATATGACTGCCACAGGCTCCAAAGTGGAAATCATTTAAATCTTTCTTCGCTTTCTCATGTGTCAAACATCATCGAAGGACAAAATTCACACTATGATGGTATAAGGTATCCATAATAATAGGATAAGGTTGGGATTGGTCCCAGATTTGACGTCGCTCAAAGCGAGATAGTTTTGGTCTAAATGTATGGGTTTGGATATATACAATGATGTCTTTATACCATCGATGAAGAGTTATAATGAGTAATATGGGTTCATTAGGAATCAGTTCATCAGATATGGTAGTTGTGTCTATAGAGGGAAGACCACAGATCAATTCAAAAAAAACCAAGGTCTTTTTTACTTAACTTTAGTGAACTCCAAGTCAAAATCATGCATGATAACAATCAATTTGGAGTACCTAACCCCAAGAAAATAGTGAGTCAAAAAATAAGGCATGGGGTCTCAATCCGATATCACCTTGGTTTTGGGTAAAAGGTTGTACTGGAAAAAACGTTAGACAATGTGGACCATTTCCAAGGCCAGTTTCTCTACATGGGCATAATGAATCTTAGTGTCAAGGATATTTCAGCTCATGTAGTATAAAACATGTTCATTACAACCGTCATCATCTTGAACTAGCACCATAGCGATGGTACTGTCAGCAATGACCAAGTACAAGAAATAGTCACGAAGATAGTTAGGGGGATGCAACAAAGGCACGGTGATGAGTGCAATCTTTAATGCATCAAAGGATTTTTTTGAAATTGATTATTGGAGAAATGAGGGCTTTCAAACAAGCCAAAGACATTATACATGTAGATGCTCCCTTATCAATTACCATGCGAAAAGATCGCCTGGTTTAAAAAAATACTGGTATTTGAAAAGCCATTTGGTGTGGGAGTCTAGGTACAAAATTGTCTAGATCAAAGATAATGAGATTATTGTCCTGGGGATCAATAGCTCCAATATTTGACAATAGTAACTTCCTTTGTGCTCGACAAGTCTGCAGCACTTCAAGGGCTGAAATTGCTAAAGGTTACATAGCCAAATCTTCAACAATGTCGTAATTCTGACCAGCTCTCACATGTGGAGTCAAAGCCAATTTTTGAATAATACCTTTAGGAGGTGGGTTAGTTACCACGTCAGAACTAGGTTTCTCGATATGTAATGGTTCGTAAGTAGGAAGAGTTAACTTAGTACGTTGACTGGATAACCCAATTTCATTTCCAGTTACATGATTCCTAGAGTCATAATCGTCAGATCGTGTTTCAACCATAATTTGAGAGGAAATCATCATGATATTTGCCAATGACTTGGAAGAGGATCCATTATGAGAAATAATTTTACTGTCCTGTGAAGTAAATGGATCCTTAAGAAAAATAGGTGTTGGATAACCTTTGATGAACTTAGCTACCTTGACCCGATGGGAGAATTCTTTTGTGAAATGATCTCAGTGAAAAATTATACATGGAGAATGAGGTTTCCTCTTCTCGTTAGATGGTTCAATTTTATCTGTTTTCTCTTTTGAAGAGTTTTTCTGTTTGTTTTTACCCTTCCCTCTATTTTTACCTCTGGTTGCCTCGATTTAGCAGTAAATGAATATACAACATTAATTTTAGAATTATTTTCCATAGAAGCGTCACCTTTAGGTGAATCAGGTAAAGTGATAATCAGAGTGGTAGATTTAGTTTTTTCCTTTTTATTATTGGATGTATTAACTGTACCGATTACACCATCTATGGCATGAGAGCCAAAAGGAATCATAGTTACTTGACCAGGCCAAGGTAAATCTGGAATATTATCGTACAAAGTACCATAATACATGTAAACGAGATCTAGATATTGGGCTGGAGCAATAACCTGATCTTCTGTGAAAACGCCTCCTTTGGCTACATATTCAATAATATTTGGGAGTAAAGAATTGATAAACCATTTAGCCTTAATTTGATTTGGGATGAAAAATTTGACCAAACGGTGTCTACGTCTCCAGTCATGAATGTGATTTGAAACATAAGTAGACATACTTTTTTTGAGTGAGGTCAAAAGTTCAGTACCATTATCATAAGAGACTGGTAATTGAAAATGAGTTAATAAACTAGTTTCTAAGGCATTTAAATTGTTGAAGAGACTCGTGGTAACTCAATGTGCCACTTTGCAGCTAAACCAATCAAGTTTCTTTGAAAAAGTCTGATTCAAATGGAATATTGATAAGAGAGTTCAATGTGTGCCACCAATGATAGGTCATAACATGGTTTGAAGGGTCATATCCTGATTTTCTTTCGAACTTAGGAATTTCACTGGGAAACTTAGTAGGTATGGATGGAAAAAAAGTAAAATAATAGATAGGATCATTTGTTATTCGAAAAAATTCTATTAAATCTAAATTTTCTACATAATGTAACTGTTGGTTAGGGTCATGTTGTGTAAGTTGATAACCCTGAGGGACAAGTTAGATACCTGGAGGAGGCTATCCAAGATATCCTAAAATAGCCTAAGCAGTTGGAATGTGCATACCTCCAAGGTAGACAATGTTAGCCATACCAAATTGAGGTTGAGCTGGTATCTGAAATGTGTGAACAGGGT
This sequence comes from Pinus albicaulis, assembly GCA_034641835.2. NCBI lineage: Eukaryota > Viridiplantae > Streptophyta > Pinopsida > Pinales > Pinaceae > Pinus > Pinus albicaulis. Next base: position 993,461,638 of record CM076584.1, read on the forward strand.
ATGGTTGACTCTGGAAAGGAAGATTTGGTCCTGTTTGTCCGAATTGATATTGTCCCTGAAATGGTTGGCCTTGAAACGGTTGAACTATAAAAGGTTGACTTATTCGTGTAGTTGCTACACTAGGGTTTCCTAAAGATATTTGATGTATAGACTGGACCATAGGCTGGGCTCAAAAAACTATTGTTTAAGGGATAACGTATGTGGTAGTCGACATTGACATTTGAGGGGTAGTAGAAATAGAGACTTGAGAAACTCCTAGGATGGGTGTTTCAGGAGTACTGATTTTATGAACATATGTTTTTAGAGTAGGTTGGATAGGAGTACGAGGATTACTCAGGCCACCTTACTAAATACTTGGCACAAATTCCCCCGGTGTAACTTGAGGTATTCCTTGAACAGTTTGTTGGACTTGAGTATAACCAAATTTTCCAATTGGCTGAGCAGGTTGATTAGAAATAATTTGTGGGGTATATTTCAAAGGTTTTTGAGTAAATGAAGGTTTCCATATAGTTTTCATTCCTAGATAAGAAGTCCCTATTAAGGGTTGCGACACATAATGTTGACCATAACTAGTTTGAGGCATTGGACCATAACTTGGATAATTACCAGGTAAAGGTTTCCATACAATCGTAGGATATGTTCCAATGTAAGGTTATCTTCCTGGAAGAGGTTGTTTCCCCCCAGGAGGACTGTAACTACCTGACAGTTTAACTTGAGGGGTATTCTTGGAAAGCATATAAATGTGGTCCACAGTCAAATTTTGGGTAGTAGAATCTGATAAGCCAATTGACAGAGTATAATCTTGAGAGGATGGAGATGCTCTTGAAAAATTTCCTGTAAGTAACTGGTACCCAATAGGAACATAAGGACCTCCATACAATAATTTTTATGGAGAAGATGAAAACATAGATGAATTAGTAGACACATTTCTAGAAGCCAAATTAGATATAATATATCTGGGTAAAAAATAAAATGAAATTCGACGACATGGATGACCGTAACTAGATGAATGGGAAAATTCAAGGGTTGTAAGATACCAAGGATCTGATCGAAAAGAAGAAAAAGGTAAATCTAATGGAAATTTTTGTTCACGAGGCCGTAAATCTAATGAAACCTGACGAGTGGAAATTTCTTATTCTTCTTCATTGTTAGTACTTTCTTCAATGCTAATGAGGCCACGAGGAAGACTCTTAGTGATGAGAAGTTTTACTCGGGGTGAAAAATGACCGAGAGTAGGGGCTATAGTGTTTGAAGGAAACTCAGGCTTTGTAAAATCAGACTCAGGTTCAAAGATTTCTGGTTCAGATAATTGTGTGTCTGAGACTTCACCAGTGACATAATCTACTATAACAACTTCAAATATTTATGGTGGATCTTGTTCTAAGTATGTTTCAATTCCCTGAGCTCTATTTATGTCAAAATCATGATGTATCACCATGAATGATTATGCTTTTCCTGAAGACCTGGATCAAGTTTATTTTGTCCTTTCAGTTTTAAGTTTCTCCAGTTGACATAGTGTGTATTTAGGGGGTTTCCCTTGCATTCTACATGAATATCTCAGTAATTTAGCCGCGAGTAATTTAAAAAAAAATCACAAAATTTCAATTAATCATACCTAAGGCCTCTAAAAATTACAAACAAACAAATGAAAACACGCTATAAAATATAGGAGTCAAACCACACAAAAACAATTTGTTTCCACAATAAAATCACTATTTGGTGATGAAATCCAACCTCACAGTGATCAATGTGGAAAATTAGCGGATGGAACCAGTTACCCTGACAACATGCTTAATGGAATACTCTGGTGCAAGAAACTTCACTATGCCATCTCGAGTGAAGATTATCCTCCAAAAAGTCCAAGTGAGTCTAGTCAACATCTATTCTATGTACAGTGGGACCTTCCCTGCACTGTCACCTTGGGAAAAATCCTAATATTATATCCACTAAGGCTACTAACCCATACAATCAAACCTTGGGGAATGGGCCATGTCCCGATGTACACGCAAGGTAAAAGTAACTATGATAAATCCCCTTGAAAGGTCCTCGACATGATAAATTGAAGGTTTACTTAACAAGTGACCCAAGCTCCTCGACATGGTAAATCAGAGGTTTACTGTTTGTAATGAGTGAAGATATTCTATCTTTACCAATGAATTAGGTATGATTACTCCACTAGGTCCAATATGACCTCATGATTCACTTGTACAAGAAGAGCTTCCCAGAGTAAAATTGCAACAATTTGATTCTCTCCCTACTGCAAGATACCATTGTTTGTTTATTTTCATTGGAAATTCAACTCACTTCCCTATTCCAAAGCACTAACATGATCTAAATTGGTGGAATTAGCCCTAGAAAAAATAAAAACTTCTATATTAATTTTAATTAGTGTTCTGTTAATTTGGTTGTTACTTACTCAAAGGGGTATGAAAGCGAAACTTGATGACGTTGCAACTGACTCAAAATATTCTAATGCATTCAACAATGAATATGCAATATTTCATTTGATGAAATCCGAGTTAAAGGAAAGTAAGAGGTTCTTTAAACCTGAAAGTGCAAAACTTCTAAAAATCCCAAAACATTCTTTTTCATAAATAAACCAATTTACTTTTAAGTGTATTCAATTTGCAAAAACTTTTAATGAAAAACTATGTTTGCTTTAAGCCAAAACATACGATTCTTTTCACAAACAATTGCCTTCAATTCCTCAAAGTTAATGAAAAACTATAAAAACCCTAAAATTTATGATTTTTTTTTTTCTAAAACCAAAAGTTATTAATGAAATATTTAATTAATGATGCCTACAAGTGTATTTTTATGGTTACTTCAGGCTAGAAAAAAAAACAAATTTCATTCAACAAATATAAGTATTTTCACAAAACACTATTTTTTTGAGACAACCCATACTTCACTAATCTTGGAAGGTCTCTTTCACAGATGAGCATTAAAAAAAATCTCTCAAACAAGAAATATCAACAACAAATGTGGTATATCTGGAGGAAAAATACAAAAAAAAAATGATCTAGAGAGGAAATTTACTTTTTCCAATGAAGCAACCAAACAAACGAGGGAAAACCATACTCGAAAATGTAAAAGGGATGAAATCTCAAAAATTGACACTAAGGAAAACAAAAAAATCTCACCAACAGGTTCTAAAGACTGACATAAGAAAAAATGACCACTTAGAAAATAGGAAGTAGACTCTAAAAATAAGGAAATCCATTTTTTGAAAAATTTCCAGGGGGTGCGCAGGTAACCAGTGTAATTTAGTGTGCATGCACACTGTGTTACAATGCAGACGTCGAGATACTATGCTATGTTGTTAAAACAAAATCGCGCAGGGGCAAGAAATTTTAGAAAAAATAAAAATAAGGCATCTAACCTAGAGGATCTAGAAGGTCATCAATTAAACAACATCCAAAGACAGTCAAACCAGTAAAAGGTGAAAGTTAAACCAAAGAAAACTTAGAGAACTAGGACACTCTCGACTGTGGTCGCCAATTTTTTAACCGGATAAATCCCTTTTGCAGAGAAGAGAGATCTCCTTAGAATCATAATGGAGAAATAGAAACAAACAAACATGAGAATATCTCTTTCCCTAAGCTAATAATTTTCAGATTAATAAAACTAGAGAAAGAGGATGATTCAACAAAATGCTTGATGAAGACCCCGCACTTTCTCCAAAGGAAGCTCCTCAATGCTTAGAAGAAACCCGCACACAAAAACATGCAAAGGATCAAAAGCATCATCAGCATAATAATAATATAAAAACTAGCCTAACCTAATGATTAAGGAGATTAGGAAATTAAATTGCTCTGATGAATATATCAGCATAAATCATTCACAATTCCAAGAAAACAATACAATGAGAAAAAAAATCCACACGTATTATCCGAGAGCAAAGATAAATCTTACAACCAAGCCTTCATGTGATATAGGTTCCTCCTGAATGCCTATAATCTTCCTCCTTGGTTAACAAACTATCCAATCCAAAAATACTATCATAAAACTACTATATTTGAGCTCCCCTAACCCTGAAATCTCAACTCAATTTATACGAGAAACTGAGGAGGTTTCAAATCCACCAAATATGGGTGAGATCCACAAATGAGGGGATTAGGGTTCCATGATCCAAGGGAATTAGCTCCATGTTTGGAGGGGTTTGACTCGAACTGATATGACTCAGAGGCTTCTGTTTGGGATATATGCGCCCAACTATGCTTCTAGAAATTACTTATATTTTTTACTTTACTTTGAGTCATTTGCGCAGTTTTAAATGGAAAACAGAGCACAGAACTTTGCAGTGATTGTTAGTAGTAACAACACATGCATGTACATTGACTATAAATAGTGCGCAAGTCATCTTTAAGAGTGTAAATATTCATTTTCCCCAAAATTCATGATCTGGTCAATGAATATGAATGTTTGAGTTGCAAGAGAGCATGAGTATGGATGGTGATAGATCCATTTTGATTGTCAAGTGTCATGGTGATAAAATTACATGTAACATCTAGTCACCCTCGAGCTTCCTTTCTTCAGTCAAGAACACAACTAAAAATTATTTTCTTAGTTCACCTTTTAAACCATTTTTACAGCCTCCTAGAATAAATTTAGGGTTCAACTAGTGTTTCCATTGGTTATTTTCTTAGAAGCAATATTATTTCTCTCCCATAATTCTTGTACATAGCTTGCATCTCATGAAATTTATCTCTAGTCATAAAATTATATTATTAACACTTTTCTCTTTTTTTTTTAATTATGCCATTCAATCTGATAAAAAGGAGGATTTTTTCTCTTTTCTGGTCCTACCCCCTGGGCATTACTTTTTTCTAATTTTTTTTCCCTAAAAGTTAAGGATTAAATCTTATGTGTGAGCCTTTAAAACATTTCCAAGGATATTAACACAAAAAAATAATTTTTTTACCATTACTTAAAATAGAAGAATATATACATCAACTTATCATATCATTTTTCTTTCGTTTTTTTTTTCCAGCCAATAAATAATGTGAGATTATAATGTAATTGTTGAGTGGTAGTATAGGATCAATTATAACATAGTATGATAGCTAGCTAGTGGTTACAATTGATCCATTCAACCCTCAGTGTGATTTGCAACTCGACCATTCTATATTCTACTTCATAATTCCCACACGGTTAGTCCATTTCCATCATCAATAGGGGATAACATTACATCATCTTGAAATATTGTGGAAAACATGATAAGTCAACTTCTCAGAGGGATACATTTTATTCCCAAACTTCAATTAATGTTATTCTTGCATAGTTGGAAAAATACTTGAGCGATAAATGGTGCAAGGGGCATGGTTCATAAGTAGAAAAGTTTTACCCCTCAAAAATGTTGTTTAATTCCTTAGACTAACTCGACATGTTTGAAAATGAATGAAAAAGGATATAATGATCAAACATTGACTATTTTTTGTAAATTTAAGTTCTAATTATCCATTAGTTTTATACATTGTTGCTAGTTATGGTTTTCCCTCATTGATTTATGGAAAAACCAAATTTTCATCAACACCTAAATGTTAAGATCATAAAATTTTAACAAAGAAACATAAAGACTATTATAAATATATTTGGAGCCTAATCTATGTTTGAGCATGCAAAAAAAAAACAAAATGAAAGAAATAAAGAAACACGATAAACAATTATCCATCATTCATACTTAGGAGAGTTAGAATAGTTAATTATGATTGGATTCTTTCTACTACATAGCAAGCATCCTAGATCTAAAAGAAGGCCCAAATGGCATTCAATTCAATTCAAGTGTTTTTCCACATTCTTCATGGAAATATGTAATTCATCAAACATGACGATGATTTCCTCCTTGGACTGATTGTGATAAAATAGTAGGTGAAACAACCTAACCTTTAGCTACTGATAGATATCTATAGTTCACATGTATTCAATATATCTCCCTCTTGTGTTCACTAAGTCAGGCACCTATTTTCTTACCTCTCCAACCACTTAATGTATGAGAGAAAAATCATTTCTCGCTTGAAGTATTACATTCCATGACAATTATTTCATCCTGAATTCCTTAAGTAGCGTGGGTGTAATAATTTTTTTTAAAGTTGCATGTAACAACCCCCCATACAACTCATAACCCAAACTAAGGGTTGTAGGAGGCATTGCCATTATTGACCTGACCTCCAATTAGTGACTTTGGGTAGCATCGGATGTGCTTTGGCTCCAAAAATTTGTGGAGGGGATAGAACAAATGATTTATCCAAGACCCATAAATCGTTTGGAGAAATTCCATTCGGAGTGAAAGATATTCAAATAAATAATTATTTTTAATGGAGTCTAAGTTAAAACTTAGGGAATTAAAATGATTAAAGTGAATTAGTTTAAACATGTGGGTAATAATCTTCTAAGTGATGAGGAACAAGTCAAATTTAATCTTAGCCGTTGATTAAGGATTAAATCACGATTTCTCAACATGAAAAGTATAAAGGGAAGGCTTGATGGTCAGTTCCAAAACACACACACACACACAGTGAATCTAAAGATCAAATTCTTTTGATGCAGTAGTTCTTGGATGAAGATAAAATCTAAGTGATTCATTTGCAGCGAGGGGAAGAAGCATTTATTGGTAGGAGGACCAAGAGTACATACCAGATAAAGGGAGGAAAAAATAATAGAGGAAGCATTGTATCCACCAGGAGAGGTGATGCAGTCCCCAGAGAGGGTTACATAGGCCCACAAAGGGCTCATGCAGGGGCAAAGCAGAACCTCCGAGAGGTAGTCTAGATTTAGCTGAAGATCAGGGTGTCTGAGATGGGATGGCTAAAACTCAATTTTATGAGAGGAAAATCAGAGAAGAGAAGGGGTGATGCAGTCCTCAATCAGAGCCACGCAGGCCTACGCATATACCGCGCAGAGTTAGCACAGAGGCAGTTGGGGTTTCACTATTTTCTGAACCGGATCAACCCAGACTTGCAGTGTGAGGTAAAACTCAATATTTTATCTGCCTGCCGAGGATTTTCTCTATTGGGTGATCCAAATTTTGGCACCCTATTTGTAATCATAATACTGTTGGTTGATAGTGTTGAGCTCCAAAGATGTTCTTTCTTCCACCACATTCCACTCCATTTATTTTTTCCATTATTAATTACAGGCTCAAATGATCAATAGAATTAATTAAAATTGCTTTAAGAGTGTATATCATGACTAACTTGCTATGTTTTTATGATTTTGTCATTGTAGTACTTTTTGAACTAGATCTAGCTACAGAATGTAGACATTCTGTAGCTAGTTTCCGATTCTGCAGCTGTCTTCATATCTATGCAGGTTCCAGGTGTCATCTCAGAGAAAAACACATATGGTCGTATTCCACATCATTCCCTCATCATTTTTTTCTCTCCATGAAGTTTGAACGAAATTCTGTAGGTGGTTATGCACATGGGAACTCAAACTAGGAGATAGACTCCTAATAGGACAAGGACAGTCCAGATGTCCTTAATCATATTACGAGACCACCATCAGAGTCATAGTTTGATTTTTATTTGGAAATCCAATTATCCCTAGGTTATCTCAAGACAATTATGTAATTTTGTTATAAATATGGCTCGGGAAACCGAGGGACAAGGTTAGATTTTGTGTTTGATTACTAGATTTCAGAAGTCCGAAAACACTCTGTTTTATGAGCATCATTTATCTCTTTTTAATGAAAAGAAGCATAATTTGAAACAGTTAATATCGGAAGTAGATTTTACGTGCACTCCGGTGGTAGAGGGCCTATTCACACTAGGCAGAAGAAGTATTTTGTTATCTGACTTGAATTCTCAGTATTTTAGTCTAACATTTTCAGCATTTCTGGCTTAACGGGTTTAAAGTTTATGGTTCATGCCTTGTTTACATTTAATCATCACATCTAGACTTACTCTTATAAATACAATAATATTGATAAACCATATAATATAGTACATAGAATTTAATTCCATTTTACTTTCAATTTGTATAGTAATTTGTACAACACATGCACACCCTATAAGTGTCATATAGCCAGTCTTACTCCTACAAACTCTTCCAAAACATCATTAACAATGAATAAGAAACAGCTGTGGTGTCTTAGATTCTAGTTGTATTTGATTTCAAATCTTATGTTTATGTTCAATTGCATTGAATAATACAGCCAGACTTGTTTTTACAAACTCTTCCAAAATATCATTCATATTGAACGAGATGGGCTGTAGAATTCCATAGACTAGCTGCATGTTAATTTAGTCATAACACTCCGGAGGTTGATTGCATTTAGTTTAGCTCTGTAACTACATTTCAAGTTTGATAATGGCATTCTAGTTTAACTCTGTTTATTGTACTTCAAGTAGATTAGTAGCACTCTAGTTCAGTCTGAGTTCATTTTGTTTCAAGAAAAGATTAATGGCATTCTAGTTTAGTTGTAGTCACCATATTTTAAGATTGATAGACCGCATTCTAGCCTAGTGTTATCCATTGTGTTTCAAGTAGTACTAGTTGTCAAAATTAGTCTCTCGGCCTCTATTATTTACAACTTACTTTTGTTCTGAATTTATATTGATACATCATCACATGAACAGGGGTCAGTAATATCAGTTTAAGGCTTTGATTATTCTACAAATATTTTACAAATTCACCTATAGCCTTTTTCCCAAACATTATTCTAGAAAATCTCTAAACTTCTGAATAAGGCCTAGTAGTGATAAGTCAAGTTGCAGAATAGAGTAACTTCAACATCATAGTTTAATCTAGAATAGAGACCTTGCTGTGTTACAAATAATCATTTTTTTTGTAATATTGTGAGTTGATTGTTTATTTAGGAGAACTTCATTTAAACATAACTTATCCATTTCTCAAGCTCTTCCAACACACCTTTAATGAATGAATTGGATAATTTCAAGCTCATTTTGTGATTTATTTCCTTGCAATGAAGTCATTATCAAGCTTTGCATTTGTTGCTTTGTTCTGTTTTAATATAACCAATAGCCTCTTTTCACCAGCACTTAGTTCTTTCCATTTTCAAACATAAAACCATAAAACCAAAAGCATCATAAAATACTAAACACAACGTAGTGAGAAACAAATACCTAGGCACATATAGTCCACCACACTTCAGCAGTTTACTAGCCCTGGTTGACAATTAATGAACTCAATTTAGGAACACTAAGTTGAGCACAAAAATTTTGGCGTCGTTTCCGGGGAAGTGTAACTAGGTAGCCTTGTTTCTTAACTCCCAAAAACAATGATATGCGTATAGAGAGAGAGACTCAAGGGGTAGATTCATAAGAAGCAGAAGCAGAAGCTTGATTCCTAGAACACCTCTTGTTTCACCTAGACCAAGAGCCAGCACACCTCCAACTCAGACCCACATTCCATCCTTTACTGATCCTAGACTTCAAGTAGACTTAAGATTAGATATTCCATTAGAAATACCTTCCACTTCATCCACTGAACCTGTCTTAGAAGAAGATTCAAGGACCCCTGCTAGAGACACAAACTTTTCCACTTCCACAGAAGAATCAAATATGGCAGAAGCAGGGGGAGGAGGAGTCTTTAATGGAGAACACACATTATTTGGAGGGGGTAGAGGTAGAGGTAGAGGAGAAGGAGGTAGAGGTGCAGAAGGAGAAGGAGGTACAGGAAGAGGTAGAAGAGAAATGGGAAGCTCTTTTGGGTTTCCTATAGTAGATGAAGAAACCAATCGGTAGCTGACTGCCTGGCCTTGAAACTTCTATAGAATTAAAAGCGAAGATCACAGAAAGCTTCTCTTTGAATTTGATCTAGAACTTACAGCTACTTTGCAATTATATATCATTCAAAACTATTTATTTAACATTAGAAAGGAGGCTTGACATTGAAGTGGTTTATGAGTTGATCAACGATTCTATTAGGACATGGAAGATATGAAACAAGCATTTCTAGAGAGATATTTGGATTATTGTATGCCAGTCAATCATAAGGAGGAAGTGTTCAAGATGATACAAAAAGAAGATGAAAACCTGGAAGATTTGTTGGAGAGATTTCATTACAACATCAAAAGAGCAAAAATGGAGAACTTAGATTAAGACACCTTAAAAGCTCTCTTGTTGAAGACAATTAGGGATGAATGGTTGGATATCCTTAACATGATGGGAAAAGGGGATATATCTTAGCTCACATTACCTGAAATATCTGAGTTATGTATCAACCTTTCAAGAAGGAAATCCAAAACTGTAAAAGGTCCAAGAGACCCTGCTCTTGCAAGGGTAAGTAAGTCTGCTTCTGGGACAGTAAGTAGGGTAGAGATAGGGAATATGCTTGATGAATTCAAATCTGACATATTAGAGAGTCTTAGTGAACAAATAGACACCCTTAAGTTACAAAACAAGCAAAAAGCTGAATCTGATGCCTTAGCAATCTTTTGTCCCAAATGTAGAAAGAAGCATGCCTTGAGAGAATGTCTTTTGGATGCCAAAGTTGTAGAGACCTGTGTAATTTGTTCAAAAAAACATGAAACCAAGAGATGTCCTTCACTTCCTGGTCTTAAAGCTGTCTTTCAAGAGGAAATTCCTACAAATTCCACAGAATCTCTCAATTTTGTCTCTAGAAGGCCTTGGCAAGGACCTCAAACACAAGGATTCCATGATCAATTGTGTAATCAACCTCCACTAAATTGGAATTCTTGGCGGCAACCTTGTCCCCAATTTCAAAATCAATCTCAAGCTTGGGCACAAGGAGCAAAAAATCCCTATGGAAGATACTCCCAGTACTATCAATATCCACCATACCCACATTTTTCTCCTCGAAATCCTCAACAAAATCCTCAACAGAATCCTCAGGGCCCCAGCATCAGTCGTTTTCCCTCCATTACCATTTCCTCGGGGAGATCAAATAGGGTTACTTTGCTCAACCTTTCTTGCTTAACATTCTTAACAGCAAAAATCTCAACTCCCCATGTCCCATATGACAGAAGTGAAGGCCAACGGTTTCCAGCTTATTGTCCTCTCAGGCCATATTTAGTCTTCATCTGGGCTCCCGGAAAAATCTTTTGAAAAAGAGAAAAAACTAGTTATTCAAGAACAAGACAACTGCGAAAAGAGGAAGATTCTCTCGGGGAAAATAAAAAGTCTGAGAAGAGTGAGAAGAGACACATCTTTGGGATATTAATATCTGAAACAAACAGAAAAAGAATAATAATTTCAATTATACTTACTATGGAAAACTATCAACACTCACTCCACTACCTGCATTTTAAAAATTACAAATTGATAGAGGTGTAGAAAAACAAATTATGGTGCCTAATTATGATTTCCTAGATGAGCTAAGAAATGTTTGCATAAAGATTCCATTATTACAAGCCATCAAGGAAATCCCAATTTTAGCAAAGACAATAAAGGAGTTGAGCATGAAGAAAACAAGAAAAAGAATAAGAGAGACAAAGAAAATTCAACTGGCAGGAAAAATAGCAGACATTATGATGGGTAAGATTGATATTCCAAAGTATCTAGACCCAGGAAATCCAGTTGTTAAAATTCACATCAATGGAATTGAGATCCAAAACACACTCATTGATTTAGGAGCAGCAATCAATATCATGAGTAGACAAATCATGGATAAAATGAAACTTCCTAATCTTCTTTTTACACCCACATTATTACAATTAGCAGACAGATCTGTGATCAAACCTGATGGGGTAATAGAAGACATTCCAGTGTCCCTAGATTCTTGGGAGTATCATGTGGATTTTATGATCCTAACTCCTAAGAATAATCTAGGAGGACACCCTATTATATTAGGAAGACCTTGGTTAGCTACAGCTGATGCTTTCATTAGTTGTAGATCCGGTGATATGTACATCTTTGATGGTAGTTCAACTAATAAATTCACTTTGTATCCTCCAGCAAGGACAATTACAGATTTAGATGATACTCAATGGATAGAGGATGAAGAAGACTTACAACCTCTCTTCACAATTTTAGAAATTAGTGAAGATAGTCAAATTCTGAATACTTTAGAAATCTTTGAATCCTCTTCGGAGCTTCATTGTAAAAAAAATTTAAGAAAAGGAAATCTAACATTGAGTTTTTATCTTGCTTGTGAAACGGAAATTTGTTCATTCATGGATAAATTTAGCGCGTCTAAGTGAGATGTTCCGGGCAAAACTTTAGACGCTTATAAGCAAAGACCTAGAAAAATCTCAAGAAGAGCTAGTCGAGATCTTACAGAAGACATTATCTTCTACATATCATGGGAGTACCAACGATATGAAAAGGGATGGCCCAATCATGCACTCATCACATCTACATGGGGGAAAATTGCAAAGCTAATCAGAACCACCCTAAAGCAGATGGGATCTCAAATCTTAAAGGAGATTATTAAGAAGAATTAAAGTATTGAATGTCCTTTATCTATCCTTCCAGACTCGTCACGGGTTTCTCCTTAGGTAATTGTGCCAAAAGAAAAATGGTAAATGGAGGGTATGTATTTACTATCGAGAATTAAACAAAGCTACTCTTAAAGATCATTTTCCCCTACCTTTCATAGATCAGGTGTTAGATACCTTAGCTGGCAAAAAGTACTTCTCATTTCTAGATGGGTTTAGTGGTTGTAATCAAATTCAAGTAGCACTTGAGGATCAAGACAAAACCACATTTACCTGTCCTTGGGGTACCTATGCTTACCGAGTATTGCCATTTGGATTATGCAATGCACCTGCAACATTTCAAAGGGCAGTATTAGGAATATTTTCGGATCTAATACATGATTGTGTAGAGGTATATATGGATGATTTCACAGTTTATGGAAACACATTTGAAGAAGCCTTAGCAAACTTGGAAAATGTTTTAAAAAGATGTAAAGAAGCAAATCTTTCACTTAGTCATGAGAAGTGTTTTATGATGTTTACTGAAGGAATTGTTTTAGGACATCACATTTCAGGGGATGGGATTAGAGTTGATGAGTCAAAATTTGAAGTCATATCTAACTTATCTATTCCAAGTTGTCAAAAAGATGGTAGGAGTTTTCTAGGATTTACAGGATATTATCGAATATTTATAGAAAACTTCACCAAGATATCATCTCCACTCTTCAAATTACTTACCAAAGACTGTGAATTCAAACGGAATTTTGATTGCTAGTTAGCCTTTGAGACCTTGAAAACAAAAATTTCTGAAGCACCTATTTTAAGGGGACCTAACTAGAAGTTACCTTTTCATATTTCAACAAGTGCCTCAGATACAGCTCTAGGAGCAGTATTGGGACAAAAATACCTGATTCCTTATGCCATCTACTATACCAATAAAAATTTGACTCCTTCAGAGTTAAACTATACTGTAACTGAAACAGAGTTTTTAGCTGTTGTTCATGCCATAAACAAATTCAGACACTATATAACAAGCTATGAAACTTTTGTTCACATAGATCATTCTGCAATTAGATACCTAATGAACAAATCAATTACTAAGGGCAGAGTCATAAGATGGTTATTGATTTTACAAGAATTCAACATTACCATTCTAGATAGGCCTGGAAAACAAAACACAGTAGCTAATTTCCTATCTAGACTCCAAAACATCAAAGATGACACTCCAATTGAAGATCAATTTTCTGATGAATATATTTTTGCAATTTCTACTCAGAATCCTTGGTTTGCTAACATTGCTAATTATCTAGTTTCAGGGAAATTTCCTTCAATAATGAATGCAAGAAACAAAAGAAAAATCATTTATGACAGTGAAAAATATTCATGGGTTGCTAATGAGTTGTACAAGACATGTCCATATTTTATCATTTAGGAGATGTGTTCAGGAAGATGAGATGCCTGAGATCCTCAAGGAATGTCATGATGAACCTTGTAGTGGACACTTTGCTGATAAAAGAAAAGCTTATAAGATCCTTCATTTAGGATACTATTGGCCATCCCTTTTAAAGATGCTAAAGAGTATGTCAAAAGGTGCGACAGTTGCCAAAGGGTAGGGAAACCTTCTCCTTCAGGTGAGATGCCATTGTAGCCTCAGGTACATATTGAACCTTTTGAAAAATGGGCTTTAGATTTTATAGGACCTATTAGTCCTCCATAAAAGAAAAATAAATATATATTAGTTTGCACTGATTATGTTACCAAATGGGTAGAAGCCAAGCCATTACTTTCTGCTACTGAAGCATCTGTAGTTAATTTTCTTTTTGAGGATATTTTTACTCGTTTTGGTGTCCCAAGGAAAATTGTTACAGATCAAGGAGCTCAATTCACATCAAGGCTAGTGGAACAAATGATGGAGAGGTACAAAATCAGACACAGAAAATCTACTCCCTATCATCCACAAGCAAATGATCAAGTGGAATCTACTAATAAGGTCATTGAAGGGATCCTAACAAAGACTATTCATTTACATAGAAGAGATTGGGCAGATAGGCTTCCTGAAGCCTTGTGGGCCTATAGAACTACATGGAGAAGCACAACAGGCCATACTCCTTATGAACTTGTTTATGGAAAGCAAGTTTTGTTTCCCATAGAGTTCCAGATTCAAACTTTCAAAATGGCAGTTCAGCTAGGACTTGATCTAACAGAGGCACAAAAGCACATATTGGAGCAGATTAATGAATTGGATGAGATCAGACAAGATGCAGTTCAGAAAAAAAGTATAGTCCAACAGCAAAGGACTAGATGGCATGATAAGTACATCAAGGAAAAGAAGTTCAAACAAGGTGACTGGGCTCTCTTGTTTGATTCAAAGTTCAAATATTTTTAAGGTAAATTCCAAACACATTGGCTTGGGCCATATGAAATTGTGAAAATTTTTGACAATGGGGCAATAAAAATAAGGACAATAGATGAAGAAGAGGTCAATTTTCTTGTGAATGGTCATAGATTGAAGCTGTATCATAAGCCACTTTCAAGAGAAGAATTTGTCAAGAAGTTCCAGGAAAACAGTGATGTGAAGTTAATGAAGAAGAATCTTTCTTCTTCATCAACTTAATTAAATTTTATGAAGCCACTTTATTGAAAAAAAAAAAAAGTATAAACATGAAAACTAATCACTGATTAGCATGTTTATACAGAAAAGGTAGAGTGAAAATCAGAATCTTTTTGACACTTTAGCTTTTCAAATTTGTTCTTTTTCTGCAAGCAGTTGTTACAAAATCATAAGTGTAGATCCATTTCACTTATGGTCCATCTCATTTCATCCATCCATATTCCATTTCATTCATTCATCCATACTCCATTTCATTCATTCATCCACACTTCATTCATTTCAACCCATGTTCCACCTCATTTCCATCCCAGATTTTTAAGTTTGATGTTTTTCTGCAATTGAATAATACATATCATGAATTGCAAGCCACTTCTCATACTTCACTCCATTTCATAAGTTGTGATCCATTCCACTCCATTATTCACTTCATTCATATTCCATTACACCATATTTTATTATCCATCTTCACTCATTCCATACAACATTCCATTCATGCTCCAAACCATTCCATTTCATGTTTCAAGTCTCCTACAGGTACATTCTGCAATCAGTTAGACATTCTGCAGCCAGTCAGACATTCTGCAGCCAGACAGACATTCTGCAGCCAGAAATCCTGAAAGCACTATCCAGTAATCACCTGATCTGCAATAAAATGATCCTGCATATCCATGACAAAAAAAAAATCAAGGGAGTTATGAAGACTCAAAAAGTAATGATTTTCAGGGGAGAACAAAGCATATAAAGATCACAAAAATCAGAGGAAATGAAAAAGTAAAAGTTCTGATTATAATGACATATCATGAAAAATTTTAGTATAGTTAAGTTATGAATAATTCAAAAAGTTGTTTTAATTGATTTTGTTGATCATGCCTAAAAAACCTCTCGTAGAAACTTTGGATAAAATTTCTTCTATTCCACCATTTCAAATCCCATATCCGATCATCATTTAAAAATCTAAATGGTTAAAGTGCTGAAGTGATTGGATTAGTCATGTCACTAGGCCAAAGCATTTAATGATGAATTTGAATTCGTTACAAAAAATCTCTGCGGTCTTTTCTTCCGTAATATCTTTCAACTCATATACATCATCCTCACCTCATTATATTCATTCCGTAATCACTCCATATCATTCTTTCCCGTAGCCAACTCTTAACCATTTCAGTCTGTAAAATATAGGAAACATCTGTGGGGAAAAAACATCTCTGTAACAGCCATTGTCACCATGAACAGAGGAGCAACAATTTGAAGGTTGGAAAGAGAAGTTATGGGTCTCATAGTGAGGACCGAACCGGTTGGAACTAAGTAATTGGAAGGTTATCCTCAAATCAGAGAAATGTTACAACAAGCAGGGTGGTTGCAATTCTTTGAAAAATTCAGTGGTTTTCACAAAGAGGTGACTAAAACGTTTGCACGGTCCTTCAATGGAGCTGAGGTCGAGATAGGAGATATTAAATTCACCATTACAGAAGCCTCCATTGCAGAAGCAATAGAATTTCCCAGATAAGGAGAAAGGTGGTTCAAGAATAGAGAATTTCATAACGAGGCATGGAAGCAGATACTCAAGTCACTAGGTATGGATGTTTCCATTTTTAAAAGGGTATCCCTAGCTCTGCACTAAAGAAAAAATGGAGGAACATGTTTCTTATCTTACAAAAATTCATCACTTGTGAAGGAAGACATGGTACCTTCTATGTTTATCATATTCGGTTGATAATGCATTTCTTAGAAGAAGAACTCAATTTGCCCTTTTTCTTGCTTCATAGTTTAAAGAAAATGGCCTCAAGTGTTCAAAAGAGAGTTCAATTTCTAGAAACAACCTTATACCACCATGGTTTAGTCAAAATTTTGATTGAACATCATTTGAGAAAAATGGGAGATAATTGGGAAGAGTTCTTAGTGAGAAATCACTTTGAAGAACCCAAGGAACCTCCACCTGAAGATAAACCTACAAAAAGAAGCAGAAGATGGAAAACCTCCAAAACTGAAACTGGTAAAACAGTACAAGAAGGAAGTGAAGAAATGATTTCTGAGAAATTGGCTCAGATTAGGAAACAGCTTAAGAAAAAGAGGATAATAAGAAAATTTGCCAGAGAGAAAGAAGAAGGACCATCTCAACCAAGACGGAGCCACAAACTTAGAGGGATACTAAAGAAAACAAAGGTTAAACAAACTGGAGTCATAAACATAGAGGATGAAGAAACACCTACTTAGGAGGATTTTGATGAAGGAGCTCCTGAAATAGACCCAGCACAACAAGAAATTTACAACTATGTTGAGACATTAGAGAAAAGAGCTTCAGAAGGTAGAGACAGAACTCCTAGTCCAGCAAAATCTGCAGTTGATATCCTAAGGAGAGATAAATATGAGTTAGAAATACTCAATAGGCATATCAAGAATGAGACTGAAATTCTGAGAGAGCAAGTTAAACTGAAAACTGATATGAATTCAACTTTGTCTCTACAAATGCAAAAGTTGCACAAGGCCAGTGAAAAATTGAAGAAGAAAAATAAAAAGTTAACCAGGGCACTCACAAATTTGAGATTCAAGTTAGTCATAAGGAAGCCAAGAAGGCCTTTGACTGCTAGGTAAAGCAGAAGAAGAGGGTTGGATTTCCATGCAGAGGTCTCAGAGTTCATGGAATAGTTGCATGAGGACATGCAAGAACCTAGCATTGGAGGTATGTTGAGCTCCAAAGATGTTCTTTCTTCCACCACATTCCACTCCATTTCTTTTGTCCATTATTAATTACAGGCTCAAATGATCAATAGAATTAATTAAAATTTCTTTAAGAATGTATATCATGACTAACTTGCTATGTTTTTATGATTTTGTCATTGTAGTACTTTTTGAACTAGATCTAGCTATAGAATGCAGACATTCTGTAGCTAGTTGCCGATTCTGCAACTGTCTTCATTTCTACACAGGTTCCAGGTGTCATCTCAGAGAAAAACACATATGGTCATATTCTACATCATTCCCTCATCATTTTTTGCTCTCCACGAAGTTTTAACGGAATTCTGTAGGTGGTTATGCACGTGGGAACTCAAACTAGGAGATAGACTCCTAATAGGACAAGGACAGTCCAGATGTCCTTAATCATATTACGAGACCACCATCAGAGTCCTAGTTTGATTTTTATTTGGAAGTACAATTATCCCTAGGTTATCTCAAGACAGTTATGTAATTTTGTTATAAATATGGCTCGGGAAACCGAGGGACAAGGTTAGATTTTGTGTTTGATTGCTAGATTTTAGAAGTCCGAAAACACTCTATTTTGAAGTAATTTCTCTTTTAATGAAAGAAGCATCATTTTATTGAAAGCGCTGAGTCAATCTTGAAGTAGATTTTGCGTGCTACTCTGGTGGTAGAGGGCCCCTGCTACCTGAGCAGCTTTGTTCATACGGCTTAGATAAGTATTTTAGTCTCGTTTTTCATTTCTAGCTTAAGCAGGTTTCTGAAGTTTATGTTTCATACTTGTTTACATTAATCATCACAGCTAGACTTACTCTTATAAACTCTTCCAAAATATCATCACGATGAATAAGGCATAGTTGTGGTGTTGTAGATTTTAGTTGCATTTCCTTTCAAATTTTATGATTTATGCTTGTTTACACTAAGTGTCATAGCCGGTCTTACTCCTACAAACTCTTCCAAAACATCATTAACAATGAATAAGAAACAGCTATGGTATCTTAGATCCTAGTTGTATTTGATTTCAAATCTTATGTTTATGTTCAATTGCATTGAATAATACAGCCAGACTTGTTTTTACAAACTCTTCCAAAATATCATTCATATTGAACGAGATGGGCTGTAGAATTCCATAGACTAGATGCATGTTAATTTAGTCATAACACTCCGGAGGTTGACTAAATTGATAGACCGCATTCTAGCCTAGTGTTATCCATTGTGTTTCAAGTAGTACTAGTTGTCAAAATTAGTCTCTCGGCCTTCATTATTTACAACTTACTTTTGTTCTGAATTTATATTGATACATGATCACATGAACAGGGGTCAGTAATATCAGTTTAAGGCTTTGATTATTCTGCAAATCTTTTACAGATTCACCTATAGCCTTTTTCCCAAACATTATTCTAGAAAATCTCTTAGCTTCTGAATAAGTCCTAGTAGTGATAAGTCAAGTTGCAGAATAGAGTAACTTCAACATCATAGGTTAATCTAGAATAGAAACCTTGCTGTGTTACAAATAATCATTTTTTTTGTAATATTGTGAGTTGATTGTTTATTTAGGAGAACTTCATTTACACTTAACTTGTCCATTTCTCAAGCTCTTCCAACACACCTTTAATGAATGAATATGATAAGTTCAAACTCATGTTGTGATTTATTTCCTTGCAATGAAGTCATTATCAAGCTTTGCATTTGTTGCTTTGTTCTGTTTTAATATAACCAATAGCCTCTTTTCACCAGCACTTAGTTCTTTCCCTTTTCAAACATAAAACCATAAAACCAAAAACATCATAAACCACTAAACACAACGTAGTGAGAAACAAATACCTAGGCACATATAATGCACCACACTTCAGCAGTTTACTAGCCCTGGTTGAGAATTAATGAGATCAATTTAGGAACACTAAGTTGAGCACAAACAGATAGTACAAACCCTTAGATCAACTACACCAATTTAATCGCATTGGGTTTTTTCCTGGGACAATTGTCCAAAAATAAGTGTGTCCTTTGTGTGAGTGCTTTCTTTATTTTTCAGTACTTGATATGTATAGTTGTGTAGGCTACTTAGTATTTAGATTAATATTTTACTGAAGTATTCCTAAAATAACTTGTTAAAGGAAAATACAAGTAATTAATGCGAATTAATTAATCGAGGTAGGATTTATGTATGTTTAGATTCATAAATTTTCACATTGTATCAGATTGATTGTAGATCAAAGAGGACTGAAGCCATCAGGAAAAGTATAGAAGAAAGGTTGCAGCAGGAAAGCAACTCTCCCGAGAGAGAGTGAAATCCTAGGCCAGAGAGGAAGAGGAAGTGTAACACAGTTACCTGGGAAGGCTCACGCAGAGCCTGCGTCAACATGCTAGGGTGATGTTGTAGCTGCAGAAGGTAGCATAGCGCTTGCTAGGTTAGCACAGAGGTTGTTGAGTCTCAATTTTCAGATTTCCATGGCTAGAGTTTTAGGATATCTTCTTTCTAGAGTTGTTGGTGGGGCATTGATTCTTTTGGTGTAGAATAGTGTCTAGTGGGGTAGAAGCGAAGTAGATGGAAGTAGTTCTTCAGAATATGTATTGCCAGGAAGTCTAGATTTAGTGCTAAGCAGCAGAAAAGCAAGATTTAAAGAGGAGTATTTCAACATCTATTGGCAGAAGGATTTTCGTGAAGGAAATTGAGAGGGAGACTATTCCTTAGAGGGTTTCTAGCACCAAAGAAATCCATATACGAGTTTTTCTTGGGCAGTAGCAGAAGAGGGATAAAGGAACCTTTTTGACACTTAGTTGAGCAGAGATGACCATGAGTGGAGTTAGGGAAGGTTAGGATCCTGGCAGTTTTGGATGAACATCGCATCAAGGATAATTCCTTGAACATTATTGTTGTTTTGATTGATGCTAATCCTCTCAAGAATTAAAAGGAGGTTGAGGCAAAATAAAAATGCATGTTCATGGACAGATTCAAGGATCATGTGATCCCACATATTGCTGAGAAGAACACTACAAGAGAAATGTGGGAGGCCTTGACCACTATGTACCAAGGATCTTCTGTCCAATGAAAGATATTTCTTGAGAAATAACTAAGATTATTTTAGAGGAAGAAGGGAGAACATGTCGACCTCTTCCTAATTATATTTCAAGGGATCTAATATTAGCTGGCTTCCGTAGGGGCTACACCAGATGGTGGACTTATGGTCAGGACTTCCCTGAATGTAGTTGTTGGGTGCTAGTTTTGAACTTAGTTCTTACATTTTTTTTCCCCTATTTTACCTCATGACTATAACCATTGAGACTATATTTGCCTCTTTTTCCTACCATTCTACCTTAACTTGTGTTGTTGCACCTTATTTTCATTATCTTTCCATTTCATCAATTACTACAATGTATCATGTATTTTTTATAACTAACTGAGGATGAATGTTTGGAGAATATATATGGTCTTTTTTTTCTTTCCAGATGCTATTTGTAGCACAAAATATCTAGAGCACAAGACGTATAGGAGAAGTTAAAAGTGTGTTGTTACAGTGAGTTGCTACACCACGACGTTGTTACACCATGTTGTTGGAGACCCACTGATGAATTGTTGTTATAGTTATACTGCTGACAAGATCTTGTCAACTTCTAATGTTGACCTGTCCTCTAGCTGTTACACTACAGTTGTGATTTATTTCAATAGCTATGGAAGTTATTAAGTATTGTATTTTTGGATAACATCCTCTAAGTGGTTTTGATTGTAATATATAATTTTCCAGTCACACTTTTATTAATAAGTGGTTGTAACCATATGTATTCTATTTTGATCAGCATGAAAATTATAACATTCTCATGACTGATCCATCCCTCATTTTTCTGAGATGTAACCACTATATAGTTCTCGACCCTTGAGGTCGAAAGGTTAGCGGAGAACAACATTACTTTGGCTCTGTAATTTTGATCATATTAATACAAATTATATTGTTGTTGTTGTTACAGGCATCATCTGATTTAGTTTCCATTAAGTTCTTTCTCTACCTGTGCCCTAATAGGGAGGAAGGGCACTCCTGTTTAGCAGGGATTGCATCGGTTAAGGTAGCTATGTATATATATTTCTATTTACTTTATGTATCAGTGGAAGTGTTGTTGCTGTTGTTTTAGCTATGAATAGATCTGCTTCAATTCCAGTACTTTATATGTTGTTACACATGGGGGATTAGAGATACCTACTGGGTAATTTTTGTGTGGCACGCTAGGACAGATTAATTGAGGTGTGATTACAGTCTTGTAGATCATTTTATTTCTACATGAGTGATTTCTTTCCAGCATTTACTTTAGCAACGATTTCCTTTATTTGGATTTTCTTCTAGTTTGATGTCTCGACACATATATTGTGGCTGTCATTGAAATAAAAGACGTCCCTAGATTGATAATTTATGTGTACGGTTTTAGTCATTTAACCGTGATTAATACAACTAAACATTTTGGCGTCATTGTCAGGGATGGCAGTGATGATCCAATGAACCAGAGTTGTTTTTTATTACATAGATTGTACCCAGTTTGTAATTTTCGGGTAGTAAGATGAGAGGTAAGAACCTACGGATCATTCTAACATACCTGAGTGGGATCACCAATGCTACACTGGGGCACTTAGAGGTGCAATTTCTGTGTGTTTTTTATAGTGTCTCCAGCGACACAATTGCTGGGCGGTAAGATGAGAGGTAAGAACCTGCGCATCGCTCTAACATACGTGAGCAGGCTCACCAATGTCTCATTGGGACACTTATAAGTGTGAATTTTTTAGTGTTTTCTTTAGGGTGTCTTCAACTATACAGTTTTTGGACAGTAAGACAAGAGGTAAAAACGTGCGCAACACTCTAATGTACCTGGGCGGGCTCACCGCTATATAAAATCAAGCACTTGTTGCATGAATTTATACACATAGGGTCCATATGTGCCAGTAGGATGATAGAAAAATCCACAAACACCCCCCCACTCTACTAACTACAGGGAAGACGGGTCGTAAGAAGGAAAAGAAGAGTGCAGACTTGGGAGGAAAGACATTCTTTAGAGATTTGATCTCAAGGAAAGAAAAGGAACAATATACTTCATACAGAGATAATGGAAGATTAGACCACAGAAAGTGGCTACTATATCAAAGCACGAGGCATTGGTGCCTTCCATTTCTGGGCCTCACCACCCTTCGAACAACATATCCACTCCTAATATCTAGACTCCAGATCTAAAACAACAGTGGAAAATCATTGATCAGGATCTGAGAATCGAAGGACAAGGGAGACTAGTGGGGAGCATCAGGGACCTGAGGAACAACATTTAGTTGATTATCATTTGGACGCTAGTAGTGTAGTCAAACTGTTGGTCCTAGAATAATCTGATCCTTTTATTTATCAATATCCTGCACACTCCGAGGTCATTTCATCCCATCAGGAAGAATCAGCCATGGGGGACGAGAATATCAAGACAGATAGCTCTGTTACTTTTGAATTCCCAATAGTAGTAACACGGGATGAGGCTCCTATGAAAAATATTCCTTTTTCATCCCTACCATCCTTTCAGGGATGGCTGTTGAAGCTCTGATACCTTTTTGTTCGAATTCGATGTGCTGTGCAGAGGAAATGACTACACTTCAGACGCCCAAAAGATGAATTTGTTTCCTGCTACTCTAAAAGGAGCAGCATTAAGATGGTTCATGAGACTGGGTGCAGGCATGATTTGAACCTGGAATGATATGAAGGAGGGCTTTCTCTTTAAGTATGAGTTTTACTGTCTAACCAGGGATTTGAAGGAAGAGATATTTCAGATTTCATAGAAGGAGGATAGCTTGGAAGACTATATGGAGCAATTCCATTACAATTTACAAAGTTATAACTTCAGTAACTTAGCCCCAGAAATTATAAAGCCAATATTATTAAGAGGTATAAGAGATGGCTGTCTGGGTCATTTGAATCTATTGGGAAAAGGAGACATATCACAAGAAATACTTGAAGAAATAATGAATCATTTCCTGTAGAGCTCAAGAGGACCAGTCAAAGGGAGAAGTTTAGTTTGGGCCCTACAGTACGGATACAAAAGTCCACAAGTAGAGGAGTAACCAAAGCAAAGATTGGAAATCTATTTGAGGATTTTAAAACCGACCTCCTTAGCACTCTCAATGCCCAGATCACTATGGTGCAGGTTAAGAAAGCACAAGCAGAAGCTGAAGAAACCTTAGGAATATTCTGTCCCCAATGCAAAAAGAAAAATTTGGAAAGATAATGTGGACTGAATAGCGTTAGCCTGTGCAATATCTATGAATTGGCACATTCTATGAATCAATTCCCTAAACTTCCCAGACTGAAGGTTGTACTTCAAGAATCAAGCGAGGATGTCCAATCTTCTTCTTTCATCAGATCAAAGAGACTATGGCAGCCACGACCTACAAGTACGCCTCCATATTTTTCCTCTTTTTATCCTTGGAATAATGTTTATAATAGTCAACAATATCCATGGCAGTATCCTACTCCTTCCTCAACACAATTTCCTTCACCATGGAACGAGAGGACTTCCCCTTCACTAATGAAATATCCTCTATCGCAACCCAATCCTTGGAGCCAAAATGGGAGAGGTAATGGCCAAGTTCCAATACCCCCTACACTACTAATGCAACAAGAGTTACAACTCCCTTCTCTTCAAAATCCTACACCTTTTGTCTGACCCCAATTATCTGTGAAATCTAACTCCAATCCGAATAATAAGGCAGCCCAGAGCATAGACGCTCTGGTTACCTTCCAGACTTATCTTATTACAACTATTTGACTCAACGAGGTTCAACTTCGATAAAGAAAATTAATTACACTTGAACATACTCCCATTATTACTGAAGAAGAATCTGCGTCACCTAGAAAGGATATGGGCAATTTTGAGGCAATTGTTACACTTGTAACAGCTGATATAACACCTATTGTTACACCTATAGTAGCCAGCTCGGGAGGGTCTACTGTTTCTACAACAGTCAACCCGAGTAAGGCTAGTGCATCTGTGATAGCTAACTCAGCTGTTAACATTGAGGATCCTACATACCCTCAACGATTAACTAAAACTGGGCCAGCCTCACAACCTGAATCCAAATTCCTCAAGGAATTGTAAAATTTGTATGTGCGGATTCCGCTGTTACAGGCTCTTAAGGAAGTACCTATCTATGCTAAAACATTGAGGTAACTTTGTGTCAAAAAGCCTAGAAGAAAGAAAAAATACCCTACTACTATCCATGTCATGGGGAGACTGTCCAATCTCTTGATTGATTAGCCTTTGTTGACTAAATATAATGACCTGGAGAATCCTACAGTGATTGTCCATATTGATTACCAACCCATAACCAACACTTTGATTGATTTAGGGGTAGCCATCGATGTCATGACCAAAGAGCTCTTTATCTCCCTAGGACTTCATGGACTTAGAACTACACCGATAGTGCTTGAATTAGCAGATACGTCCCTTATCAAGCCCAAGGGAATGATATAAGATGTGCTTATCATTGTGTCTTCTTGCAATTATCCGACTGATTTTCTCATATTACAAACCAAATCCAACCTGGGGGGTCATCCTTTAATCTTGGGAAGACTGTGGCTAGCCACTGTAGACTCATATATTGGATGTAGGTCCGGATCTATGGTGATCTCAGATGGGCAGGCCACTCAGAACCTAAACCTTTACCCTCCAACAAAACCTCACATGGATTTGAGTAGTCCCTAGTGGGACAAATTTGAACCTAAATCTAACCTTTCACTACCTCTCCTCACTCTTGGAAAGACATAACTCTTTAAGGATGAAACAAAGTATGATATCATTAATGGTTTTAATAGCAATTCACTCTTTCTTTCCTCCATTAGAGATCTGGGGGAAGAATATGAGGTAGATGATGTAATCATTGAACATTTGAAAACCAGTCCACATACTATCATCAGCCCCATTAAAATTGAACCTGGGAAATGTTTAAGCATTAATCCTAACCTGACTACTGAACAAAACATATTTCTGATACAATTGTTACAGAAATACAAAAGGGAATTTGCATGGGAATATACTGATATGGATGTAATCCATCCTCGCCTATGCACTCATCATGTTTATCTTAAAGAAGGTTGCAAACCAGTTAGACAACCGCAGGGTCAAATGAATCTTGCACTTGAGGAGATAGTGAAAGAATAATTGTAGAAAATCCTTAATGCTAATTTCATCTACCCCATTTGTAACAACCAGTGGGTGTCTCCGCTTTTCATAGTTCCGAAAAAGAATGGAAAGTGGAGAATCTATGTAGACTATAAAGAGCTTAACAAGGCCACTCAAAAGGACCATTTCCCTTTACCATTCATTGACCAGGTCCTGGATAGTTTCTTTGGGAATTTTTTTTTTCATTCTTGGATGGGTTCAGTGGCTATAATCAAATACAAATTTCCCTGGAAGACCAAGACAAGACAGCCTTCACTTGCCCGTGGGGTACTTTTTCATACAGAGTCCTTCCTTTTGGCCTCTATAATGCACCAACAACTTTTTAGAGGGCAGTATTGGGTATTTTTTTCGATCTCTTGAATGACTGTCTTGAAATATTTATGGATGATTTTTCACCCTACGGGGATGCCTTTGAGACAGCATTAGTCAATTTGGAAAAGGTGCCGAAACGTTGTGAACAAACTAATGTTGCTCTGAGCATGGATAAATGCCACATGATGATGATCGAGGGAATTGTGCTGGGACATTTCATTTCGACAGATGGAATCAAGGTATATCCTAAAAAAATTGAGGTAATTTCGAAAATAGAAACTCCTAAGACTCCAAAATAGGTGTGTAGTTTTTTGGGACATCCAGGGTACTATAGGAGATTTATAGAAATTTTTTGAAAGATTGCATCTCCTCTATTTTTCTTGCTCATGAAAGGTGCGGAATTTGTGTGGACAGGAAAGTGTGAGCAGGCCTTTCTGAAGTTCAAGAACTCTGTAACAGAAACACCTTTTTTATGAGGACCAAATAGATATTGCCAGTCCATATCACTACAAATGCATCTGACATAATTGTGGGTGTTTTTTTGGGGCAGCTGGAGGAGAAGAAACCTTATGCGATTTATTACATCAGCAATAATATAACTCTAGCAGAACTCAGCTACACAGTGATTGAAAAGGAATTCCTAGCAGTAGTGCATGCTACCAACAAATTTCGGCACTACATCACTCGGTATCAAGTATTTGTACACACTGACCATGCTGCAATTCAATTTTTAATGAAAAAACTTGTCACTAATGGTAGAGTTACATGATGGTTATTGTT
The DNA here is from genome assembly GCA_034641835.2 of Pinus albicaulis. Taxonomy (NCBI): domain Eukaryota; kingdom Viridiplantae; phylum Streptophyta; class Pinopsida; order Pinales; family Pinaceae; genus Pinus; species Pinus albicaulis. Next base: position 993,488,568 of record CM076584.1, read on the forward strand.
GTTACACGAAGTTGATAGCACTGTTTTAGATAAACTCGGAAAGAATAATGTAGTTGTTTATTTTCTTTCTAGATTAACTATAAGTGATGACTACACTGCCACTGAGGATTATTTTTTAGATGAATATATTTTTTCCATCTCTACTCCCTCCTCACCATGGTATGTAGATATAGCCAATTATCTTGCTGCAGGAAAATTTCCACACCATTTATGTTCCAAATAAAAGAGGAAAATTATACAACAGAGTGATACCTACTCCTGGATATAGGGAAATATCTATCACAGAAGGCCAGCCTTTCAGATTAGGCAATGTTTTAGAGAAGATGTGGTATTTGAGATGAAAGATTGTCTTGAGGAACCCTATGGAGGGCCCTTGGCTAACAAAAGGACGAGATACGAAGTAATCTCAACAGGGTACTACTAGCCAACTATATTCCAGGATGCCAAGATGTTTGTGAAGGGATGTGATAGCTGCCAAAGGATGGGCCAACCTCTGAAATTAGATGAGATTCCGTTGCAACCCTAGATAGTGATAGAACCATTTGCGAAATGTGCCCTGGACTTTGTAGGGCCAATTAATACTTCATCACAACAAAAATCATACATATTGGTCTGCATCGACTATGTCACAAAGTGGGTCGAAGAAAAGGCACTAATTAGAGCTACAGATCAGGCTATTTTAGACTTCTTGTTTGAAGATATTTTTGTTCACTTATGGATACCCAGGGAGATAGTGACAGATGGAGGGCCTCAGTTCACATCTCATTTGATCAAGAAGCTGGTTGAGAAGTACGGAATTCAGCACAGAATCACTTCACATTATCATCCAAAAGCAAATGGTAAAGTAGAAAGCACCAATAATGTCATTGAGGGAATATTAACAAAGACATTAGCCAGCCACCGAAGAAATTGGGCCGAGAAAATTCCAGAGGTGCTGTGGACTTACAGAACAACATGGAGGAACACTACAGGCTTCTCACCATATGAATTGGTGTATGGTAAGAATCCTTTATTCCCCATAGAGTTTGAGATAAAGACATTAAGAATAACATTGCAAGTCAATCTGGACATAAGAACAACACATAAACAAAGATTGAACCAAATCAATGAGTTGGAAGAGAAGCGGTTAGTTGTCATTCAACAGACAGAGATCATTTAGCAGGAGAGAGCTAGATGGCATGATGGGTTTATTAAGAAGGAGAAGTTCTAGAAAGGAGATTGGGCTCTCTTCTATGATTCAAGGTTTAATGATTTCAAAGGCAAGCTCTGTAGTAGATGGCTAGGTACTTATGAAGTAGACATGGTCTTTGAAAATGGGACTGTATAATTGGTCACCATCAACAGTGTGAAGACACTATTACTGGTTAATGGGCACCGTCTAAGGTTATATCATAAACCCACTTCGAATGAATCATTTGTTAACATTGTCGTAGACTCTTTTCTTCATGTCACAGCAGCAGGGGAACATTCCCCTATGCAGCCTAAAATTTGAAATTCTAATAAGTGCAGCAGCTAAAAACCACCCTTGTGGTAGCTGTTACACCTATTAAAAAAGAAAACAACATTAAAAAAAAAATACAATAAATTTAAAAAAATAATAAAACAAAAATAACAAATATGACTGTGAAAACCTCTTTCTGGGGTATAGTTAGACAATTTGTAACAACTAAAAACCACTCCTATGGCGGTTGTTACACCCATTTTTTTCCCTTCCTAGAACATCATCCCTCCTTCCTGATACATTTTACAAGATGATGTTATTCATTTGATTTTCTTTAGTGTACCAATTTCTGCTAATCATTATGGTTTTTTTTGAAGAATAATCTAAAGGCTGTCTTGGTTGTTACACATGTAAAAAATGACAACCACGAACATTGTTTCTCATGTTTCGTCGCATGACAAAAATAATTGTGTTAGCCAACTGCGACCACTATGATCACTGCTAACAGTATGCCACCAATTCGAAATCCTCCTCCACGTTGCTTCAGGTACGTCATTTAAAAGGTAATGCCATCATTTATGATTTGGTGATTAATGGAAAAAGTAATGATATTCCTATGATGACTGTGGGCAGCTGTCTCCATTAAAGCAGGGGGGATATATCTTATAATTATTGAAAAAATCCATAGTCATAAACTGTTATCAACTCCGCATGCACCCAATTAATAGCACAATTTCAAATGATGACTAAATCCAGCCAGAAAGAGAACGTGTACTTAGAACCCATTACTTTCCATAATGAGACATGTATGAAGAGTTGTATGAGCTACGATTTGGTAATCTCTAAATCCTGCCACCTACCATTTCTCTCCTTGAATGAAGCCTTGTATCCTCATTTCAAAATCGTCATCTGGGATAAGAAGAGTAAGACGCTGAGAGGAATTAAGAAGTGCAGTGACATTATAGTGGGTTGGGAAGTAAGGATCGGACTAAAAAACAAGAGCAAGATGGGTGGAGCAGCAGTTTGACATGAGCTAGATTCCATAGATGCCTTGCAGAACTATCTAGAAGCCTACCAGGTATTCAGAGACGTTGGATGGATTCAATATTTCTAGAAGCTGGAAGGCTCGGATGAGGTGGTTGCAATCAAATTTTCTTAGAATTTAAAAAAAAATTAGACCCGAGTCAGGGGCCTACAAATTGAGGTTACTGAAGAAGTAATTTCCTAAGTAACTACATTCCTAGTAGAGGGACGGAGGTGGTTTAACAGAAAAATCAATTACCCCTCTTTGAAATAAGAATTCCTAGAAGGAGAGGAAAATTTGGAGAAGCAAGGGAGAGGAATTGACATGTTATCACTCCCTAAGCCATGGGCAGATGTCACCTTGGGTTTAATCAAATACATCACTTATGAGGGAAGATCCAAAATTGTGTTTAATTATCACTTCCCTCTAATCAATCACCTTTGGCACCAATAAAAGATTAACCTTCCATTCTACTTATTGGGGAACATTAAGCATATGGCAGTGGTAGTAAAGACAACATCACATCCGGAAGCATGTGTGACCAATCACAGACTCATAAAATTGATTTTTTTGGATGCCCTAAGAAAGCAAGGAAGGACATGGGAAGACTTAAAGCAAAAGAGGTTGAGGACAAGACAGGGAAAATAGGTTGCAACTTCGAGAGGAAGTCAGGCAGAAGCTGAAACCTAGACTCAGTCTCCCAACGTCATAATTTGGAAAGAACCCACTAATGAACCAATTTGGAATAGATGGCCAAAACACAGGGTGAAAGTTAAATTTCCCATAGAAGCTTCGCCCACAGCCGAAAAGTAGATAGAATCAAAAGTATCAGAAGAAGAAAGAGAACCCTCCTCATCAGATAAGGATGCAACTCATGTCCTGCTTTTAGAAATTGAAAATATAAGAAAGGAAAATGAAGAATTGAAACAAATATTATCTGAGGGGAAGGAAATATTGGTACCTGTATGCACAACATGTTTCAAGAACTAATGGAAACAGGGTATAAGGTCTGTGGGGAAAACACCAACCCAATTGAAACAGAAACTAAACTGCAGAAGGATGTTACAGAAGAACCTGCTAAGGATACTGTTGTTACAAAAGAACCTACTAATGATACTATTGTTACACAAGAACCAATAGTTAAAGTAGAGCCTCCTGTAGTAATTGACCTAGAGGTCAATACAGAAGAACCTGTGGAGGCCAATGTTGTTACAGAAGAAACAAAAATGGACACAGAGGGTACTCTCGGTGGAAATGAAGGGGATGATACACAAGAACCCACTGATGATGTTGTTGTTAAACAAGAGCCAGAAGTAGAGGTGGAGTAGACTCATTCAACAGAGGTTGTTACACCCATTATTTATGTTGATATTGAATGCAGAAGAACATTGGGTCCCATCTCCAGATGGAGTTATGAGAAAATATTATTAATTTCTGAATTTTAGAAGTGGAAACAGGAAGAAATCTCCCTTTGGGAGGGGATGATTTCACTGAAATAACATCAGAGGGAGATAGAAACCCTACATGAAAATTGGATGAAATAAGAGATGAAGAGAGGATGGGTAAATTATAAGAGGAAGGAAGCCATGAAGAAGCAGGAGGAACAGTTGTTGTTGTTACAACAACAAGTTCAACATCTTACCATGGATAAGAAAAAAATTCATGACCTTGCCCTCAAACTCTTGGGGTGCAGGCGGCCTTCCGCATCCTACCCCATTTTTCGATGGGAACCCTACTTCCTATTACAAAATCTATTATGGAGTACAAAACCTATCTATGTTCTTCCACTCACACATTCTTAGATGTCTTTTGTGCCTCTGATTTTGACAAGAAAAGTCTGATGTGTGAGTTATTATTACACAGTATCATTTGCGAGCATGTGAGTATGAAAATGGTTGTGACGATATTCTCCTATGTGGCAGATGTGCAGTTGCGAGCTTTTGTGTCCTTCATGAAGAATAATATTGAGTGGAATTTGTCCACCAGGTCTATGGATACTAATGAAGAGAAGATGGCATTATGGATCCAGGAAGAACCAGGATGGGCCCTCGAGTTAAGGCGGGAATTTAGAATAATTTTGAGCACTCCTGGGATAAGGGAACTTGTTGCCACTTACAAAAGGAGGATTGTGAACTTGTGTCTCAATCAGTTCTCAGTGATGAAGAGTCGAGCCTTGACTAGGTGCTTGAAATTCATGGAAGCCAACAGTGTTGAGATGCTAAAGGGGGACCCATTTGCATTATAGAATTTTTTTGTGGTTGTTACACATTTACCAGCATATGCAAAGGTAGTACAAACCCTTAGTGCTTCCTAGATCTGGTTAAGGTTCAAGTTCCCTTTGATATGGCTGCCAATTGAGGATTACTAGAGTAATTATGAATTGAACAAGTATGAATCAGAGTCTTGGATACGACAACTGATGGCTAATCAAGGGCACAGGTTTGCAGATGAAGATATATCCAACGCTTATGATCTCACTGACCTACACCAGAGATATTCCCATGAGAGATGAGAATTTTCATGAGGAATTGCAAGTGCTTCAGTTAGGGGGAGATGTTGGGTGCCAGTTTTGCACTTATTTCCTACATTTGTTTCCCCTATTTTACCTCATGACTATAACCATTGGGACTATCTTTGCCTCTTTTTCCTACCATTCTATCTTAACTCGTGTTGTTTCACCTTATTTTCATTACCTTGCCATTTCATCAATTATTATGATGTATCGTGTCTTTATTACGACTAAATGAGGATGAATGTCTGGAGAATATCTATGGTCTTTTGTTTTCTTTCTAGATGCTATTTGTAGCACAAAATATCTAGAGAACAAGGAATATAGGATTAGTTAAAGGTGTGTTGTTACAGTGAGTTGTTACACCGAGGCTTTGTTACATCATGCTGTTACAGACCCGCTGACGAATTGATGTTACAGTTGTACCGCTGACGGGATATCGTCAACTTTTGATGCTAATTTTTCCTCTAGATGTTACACTACAGTTGTGATTTATCATGTTAGATGTAGAAGTTATTAAGTATTTCATTTTTTTATAACAGCCTCTCGGAGGTTTGATTCTAATATATAAATTTCTAGTCATACTTTTATTAAGAAGTGGTTGTAACCATATGTATTCTATTTTTATCAGTATGAGAATCATAAGATTATCATGACTAATTCATCCATCGTTTTTCCGAGATGTAACCACTATATAGTTCTCGAACCTTGAGGTTGAAATGTTAGCGGAGAACAACATTACGTTGGCTCTGTAATTTTGATCATACTAATACAAGTTATCATGTTGTTCTTGTTACATGCATCATCTAATTTAGTATCTGTTAAGTTCTTTCCCTACCTGCGCCTTGCTAAGGAGGAAGGGTCCTCCTATTTAGCAAGGATTGCAGTGGTTAAGGTAGCTATGTATATATATTTCTATTTATTTTATGTATCATTGGAAGTGTTTTTGTTGCTTTTTTAGTTGTGAATAGATCTTCTTCAATTCCAGTACTTTATATGTTGTTGCACATGTGAGATTAGAGATACCAGCTGGGTAATTGTTTTGTGGCGCGCTAGGATAGATTAATTGAGGTGTGATCACAATATTGTAGATCATTTTATATCTGCATGAGTGATTTCTTTCTAGAATTTACTTCAAAAATGATTTCCTTTATTTGGATTTGTTTCTATTTTGATGTTTCGGCACAAATAGTGTGACCATCATTGAAATAAAAGACGTCCCTGGATTGATAATTTATGTGTACTATTTTAGTCATTTATCCGTGATTAATATGGCCCAACAACAGTCACTGAAGACTCAAAGACCTTTGTCCAAGGAATTTTGGGCAGGGAAACTCTTCGAAGCTGGGAAGAGATGTGGGAAGCTCTCCCATAAGAAGAGATAACAGAGTGGACCAAGGCAGGAAACAACAACAAAGGGATAAAAATTAAGAAGGTGGAAGAGGAAGATGTTGCTCTCGCATATAAGGGATAAAAATGGTAGCAGAGAAGTAGAAAGAAGAACATATCAAAGATTAGATGCTTTAGATTTGGGGAACGAGAACATTTTTCCACATAGTGCCCTATGAAGAAGAAGGGAAAAGAAGAATATGACTCGAAGGTTTCTCTAGCTCAGGTTGATGATGATGGATGCGCCATGAGTTCTCATGCACCTAAGAAGTGGGGCGATATGGAGTTGTAGATCAACTACATGACAAGGGGAAGGATCCTTAAGTTGCCTAGACTGTTGGATCACATATGGCTATGGGATACCTTAATGAAAATAGCATAATGATGAGTGTCACTTGATAAAAGGGATGATGGAGAAACAATGGCAAAGATAGAGTTTCTAAGTCTGAAGCATCTTAGAGTAGAGGCAACATCAATAACTCAGTGCAGAGAAGAGCAGTACAGAGCAGTACAGAGCAGCAACAATGCAGTGGCATCAAAGGGTCGGCACTGATTAGCAACAGAGGTAGTTCCAAAATTGAGGAGTATTTATACTGACCAGTATGTCAATTTTGGGAAGTTTTTTCATTTTCTTAACTCTCATCAACTTAGTTGCAGTCTAGTAGTTAGCAATGGCTGTGATATGGGGAGCATGATACGACATTTTGAGAGGGATTTGCAATACACATGCAACAATGATTGTGGTAGATTCATGGGTAGCAGTACAAATTTCAGAAGTGCAGTGGATGAGGGGCAGTAATCCAAGCAGAAGCAATGTAGGGGAATGATGTCATGGATCAAGGTGATGCTTCTGGTGAAGAGGTACTGTTATAACACATTCCTCGATAAGAGGGAGTGTTTATTTTGGGGTAGCATCAGATGTGCTCTAGCTCCGAAATTTTGTGGAGGGTGTTAGTGTCTTTGAGTCACTAGTGATCAAATGTACTCTTTCCATATGATTGATAGGGTCTTAGCTCAAATTGTTATAGTTTCAAAAAAAAGTTGATCATTGGTGACTGTCTAGGTATTATTATTTCTCCCTTCATTTTCAAGGTAATAAAATTCCATCATGGTCATGTCATCACTCCTTGTGATAGGGCATCAAAAGAGTGTCCTCATCATCATTTTGGTCATCCAATTATAAGAATGAATACTTCAAAGGTTCAAAGTTCCAAATCATGGTTTCACATATGAATTTGGTCTCATCATTATGTCAGGTCATCATAAGTCATGTAGGGAGTCATTCCATCACCTTAGTCATTGTTGAGCCTTGCAATAAGTATGTATTTACTCTTGATTACTGTCATTTTTCCTCTTTCTTATCCATTTTTTTCCAAGATATAATAATATAACAAAAGGATTTTGATGAAGAATGAATGAAAAATGATCGTAATGCGATTTAACTGTCCAAACTAATTCTCGTTGATTTTTATGCTGGAAATAACAGGAGGAACAGTAGGACTTAATCACGGCAAAGAGGATGCGTTAAATGTGGTTTAATCGAAGATAAATCAGCAAGGATAGCGCGGAGAAAAATGAACTATACGAGGATATCATTTTGTCATGGATCCCTAAGGATATCTTGATCCTGAGGGATCACACTTATCTTTCCTTTTTAGCTATAAAAGGACAGGGAGAGCTAGTTCTCAAGGGGAATGATGTATCTTTCATTTTTGTATCATTCGTAATTTTAATTCACAAAACGTAGTTCTGAACAACAAGATCGTATTGTAATGTTGATTGACTGTGATGATTAATACATAATTCACGTTGTTGTTTATTCAACTATTCTAGAATAGTTAAGCAGTATTCGCCGGTGGCTAAGGGCCCAGTCTCTAGTGAATTTCACTGATGTTCCCTATGTTATAATTTTCTGTTTATTGCAAGTATATTCTGCCTTTTCGCTTTACAGTTGCATTGCTTTTGATAATTCGCATTTCTGGTATTTATTTCCATTGAATACGCATGTCCAATTTATTTCTTTGAATAAGCATTTCTAATTTATTTCTTTAAGGAATTAGTTGCTAGGAAACTGAATTGGTTTTGATTACTTAAAGCATAGACAATTATTTATAATACTTTCCTTATGTTCAATATTTTAGATCCAGCTGAAAGAGCTCGGTTAATGCTTCAGTGCTCTCGGTTGATTATCATTTTAATTAGTTGAATTAGGAATGAATTACAGTTTTGTGTTCTAATGTGTAGATGAATCACCTCCTTTTAATCTTCAAGATTTATGATTGCATCTATATTAAAACGATTTCCTTTAGCATTAATCTTTGTATGAATAGCTTGCACATATTGTGTACACACTTGAGATAAAATGACTTACCCTGGTTGATAATTAATGTGAGGCAATTAGGAGTTTTTAAAGACACCTGTTAACACCCAACATTTTGGCGCCGTTTCCGGGGAGTGTGTTGTCACTTTGTAAAAAGAGTAATTTATGATTGATTTTTTTTCTACTGAGGGAGAATTGGGTATTAAAAACAGAAGGTAAGAACCTCCGTAAATAACTAGTAACATGCTAGCTCATCCGCCCACTTTCTAGCAGAATTGCGTAAGATTTTAAGGTAGGAATGAATGTTTGTATTTCTGCATGAATGGCTAAGAGGGAAAGACCTGAAAAAGACAAAATTCCTCCTTCTAAACCTCAAAAACCTACGGGGCCAGTGACCCTTGGATGATCAACTTTTATCGACGAAATCTTGAGAAAAGTTGAGCCTCAAATATCAGTAGGACCCCGAATTCTTGCTGCTAGATGTCCTATTGACTTCCTTCAAGCCGCAGGATCACCATCTGTAGCTAATGCTGAGATTCACAGTAAGACTAAGGGATAGAGCAGAGTTTTCATGATACCAAAAATTCACAAATTTTCCCTTCACAAGAAGGAAATTATTGCAACCTCCGTGAAGGAGAAGGAGAAACAGGAAATCTTGAAATTAAATTATCAGAACCTAGATCTCTTAAAGTAGTTACTAAATAGAGGACACCTAGTATTCTAGATCAAGGTAGTGATGTTATAACTATTCCAGCCTCTTGTAGACATCCTAGGAATAACTCTCTAGCTCCAGAGATCCCTGAAGAATATTGGCATATTTTTTACCAAATGGCTTATATCCAGCAACCTCAAACTTCTACATTGCAATACCCTATTGTTGACATAGCTGTCAATTCCCCCATGAAGGATATTCCATTACAGAATATTCCTACCTTTCATGGGCTAACTTCAGAAGATCCTGATGCATTCATTTTCGAATTTGATGTCTTATGCAGGGGTTATGACTACACTACCGACCCCCAGAAGCTGAAATTATTCCCCTCTACTCTGAAGGGAGCAACTCTACATTGGTTTATGGGACTTGGTGGAGGCACCATCAATGATTGGGACTAAATGAAAACATATTTCCTTAAAAATTACCAAAAGATGAACTAAAAGATGAAAATTTTCAAATGGTAGCTAAGCCTAGCGAGAATCTGGAAGAATATGTAGAGCATTTACAATATAATCTGCAAATATCTCCTTACACAAATCTACCTGATAATGTTCTAAAAACCACAATGATCAGAGGTATGAAAGACCAATGGGTAGAGACACTAAATATAATGGGTAAAGGTGACATTTATCAAGAAAACTATAAAAATATTATAGATTTGTGCATTAACTGTTCCAGGGGTAGTACAAGGCTAAAACCCGTCAGACGTAATGCAAGCCCCAGAGACAGCAAAGCCTCAGGAGGAAGCATTAGACGAAGCGAAATCGACAATCTATTGGAGGATTTCAAGACTGATATCCTAGGGACCCTAGCAACACAGTTGGATGTCATGCAAACTAAGCAAAAGCAGGCTATAGTAGAATAGAACTTGGCTATTTTCTGCCCCCGTTGCAGATAGAAGCACAGTCGTAAAGAATGCCCCTTAGATGTGATATGAACATGTTCCATATGCACTAAAGAGCATGCCACGGAAAGCTGCCCATCACTCCCAGGATTAAAAGCAGTTTTCAAAGAAGCGGAAGAAGAAGTGGAACCAATATATCTATTGAACCAGTGTCGTCAATGGTAAGCGTGTCATACAGGTCTGCCCACCGATCCATCTTCGTTCTTTCCTTCCTCACAATATAATTCTCAGCAATATTCAGGGGCAGCATGGCAGAATCAGCGACCGTTTTTACCACCTCAAGCATTTTTTATGTCACCATGGTCGAATCATTCAAATCCAAATAATAATAATTGGCCAAATTCCCCTTACCCGCCACCATTATGGAAAAAAAACCTTTATTCCTCCCAATGGTCCCCTTCCACCTCACAAAATCAGAACTGGCAATCAAATTGGCAAATATCTATGAACCAGCCTGTAGGGACAGTTCCCCTGCCTCAATCAACTTTACCAGCACCTTACACGTTGCAGCAGAATCCTTAATCTAATATATGACTGCAACTTCCAGCTCAACCCAACCCAAATCCTAACAATAGACTAGTTCAGTCAATAAAAATCATTGAGGGTCTGGACCCTGAAGATGAGTTGAAATAATGTAATGAACTTAAGTTGAGATCTGAACACATACTCACTCTAGATAAGGATAAATATTTGCAACCCGAAGAACCACACACAAATAAGCCTCTGACTATAGATGATCAACAAACAAAACAAGGGGAAGATACAGTTAGACAAAAAAATCCTGAACAAATCATAACCACTTCCCCCCCATTCCTAGAAACATTGTTGATACCACGCCCTATTGAATATCCTGACTTTGATCTTCTGGGAGAGCTTAAAAACATTTGTATAAAAATTCCCCTCCTCCAGGCTATCCAAGATATTCCAATATATGCCAAAACTATTAAGGAATTGTGTATAAAGAAGTCTGTGAGGAAAACAAAAACAACCCCTACTGTCCATGTTGTCGAGACTTTGTATGATTTATTACTAGGCAAAGAGACTCTTGTAAAATATGACGATCTTGGAAACCCCATTTTCGCAGTCTAGATAAATGATCATTCTTTTCCCAATGCTTTAGTTGACTTAGGGGTAGCCATTAATATTCTCACAACTACAACTTGTAACATTCTTGGCATCACAGTCTTGGAACCAACAACTACCTTACTGGAACTAGCTTACCACTCAGTCATTAGACCAGAAGGAAAATTACAAGATGTGATGGTCTCTGTAGACACTTGGGAATACCCAATGGATTTCTTGACTATTAATCTTAGGAAAAAGCTAGATGGACACCCCTTAATATTAGGAAGGCCTTGGCTAGAGACTGTTTATGCTTATATTAGCTGCTGAATAGGCAGTATGACTATAACCAGGGGGAATGATGTGAAAAATTTAGCTTTATACAGTCCTGCTTAGCCAAGCTTGACTATTATGAAAACCAGGAAACACCCTGCATCATACTTAACAGAAAATATTCGATCACCATTGACTTTGGTAGATGCCCTTGAATTCAAAAACCAAACTGAAGACGATGTATTTAATACTTTTATCAATCATACTACCACAATATCAAGTTCGAAATGTCATATGATTAAAGCAGTCCTTGACAACGAAATTGAAGAAGATCTCCTGAGATATCAATGACCAAAAAATACCAACAACCACTATTTATAATAGCAAACCTATCGAAATTGAGCCAGGGAAGATCCTGAACATTAGCAGTAATCTGAGTGATGACTAACAATAGAAACTTATTCAAGTCCTTAGGAAAAATAAAGGGGCTTTTGCTTGGGATTACTCAGATATGAAAGGGATTGACCCTCAGCTATGCATGCATCACATCTACACTAAAAAGGATTCAAAAACCATTCGACAACCTCACCGTAGATTAAATCCTCACCTAAAAGATATTGTTAAAGAAGAACTTCAAAAACTGTTAGATGCGAATTTTATCTATCCTATATCTGACAGTAAATGGGTTTCTCCATTAGTTGTGGTTCCCAAAAAGAATGGGAAATGGCGAATATACGTTGACTATAGAGAACTCAACAAGGAAACAAAAAAAGACAATTTTCCCCTTCCATTTATTAATTAGGTCCTAGATACACTGGCAGGGAAGAAATTTTTCTCTTTCTTGGATGGCTTTAGTGGCTACAACCAAATTCAAATTTCCTCTGAAGACCAGGATAAGACTACCTTTACCTACTCGTGGGGAAGATTTGCTACAGGTTATTACCTTTTGGATTGTGTAACACGCCTGCCACATTCCAAAGATATATACTCAGTATTTTTGCAGACTTGATAAATGAGGGATTGGAAGTATACATGGATGATTTCACACCCTATGGAGATGACTTCGAGCAAGCATTACAAACATTGGAAAAAGTTCTGGAATGGTGTATTGCTACCAGCCTATGTTTAAGTCATGAAAATTTCCATATGATGATGACAGAAGGCCTGATCTTGGGTCATTATATTTCAACAGCTGGAATTCAGGTCGATCCAGTAAAAATACAATTAATTCTCTTACTAGCTACTCCTTGCACTCAAACAGAGGTACGTAGTTTTTTGGGATTTGCTGGATATTATCGTAGATTTATCAAAAACATTTCACAGATTGCCGCACCATTATATGCCTTAATAGGAAACATTGATTTCATATGGATTGACAAATGTGACACTGCCTTTACAGATTTAAAACGGCTAGTATCAACAGCACCAGTATTACGAGGTCCGAACTGGGATATACCATTCCAGATTTCATCAGATGCATCAGACACAACCATTGGAGCAGTTCTTGGCCAAGAAGAAGACAAAAAGCCCTACGCTATATATTACATTAGAAAAAACTTACCCCTTCTGAATTGAATTACACAGTAACAGAGAAGGAGTTTTTAGCTGTTATTTATGCTATTAACAAATTCAAACACTATATAACTTGATACCCTGTAATTCTGTATACGGATCAATCTGCTATTAAATACTTAGCTAATAAACCCATTACAAATGGAAGAGTGACACGTTGGTTGATACTTTTGCAGGAATTTGATATAACTATAAGGGATCGACCAGGGAAGGAAAACCTTGTGGCAGATTTCCTCTCCCGAGTGCCAAGAAGAGATGACGCAATAGCATTAGAGGATCAATTTCCGGATGAACACCTATTTATTGTAATCGTGAGAACACCATGGTATGAAGATGTGGCGAATTATTTAGCAGTGGGAAAACTACCTAAACAACTGACACCCAAAGAAAGGAAATCGATAGTACAACGCAGCACTCGGTTCTCCTGGATTGGAGGATACCTTTTTCACACAGGGGCCGATATGCACATCTGCAGGTGTATCGGGGAAGATGAAATTTATGATATCTTAAAAGCATGCCACGATGGACCTTGCGGTGGACATTTTGCAGACTACAGAATTAGACATAAAATTTTACAAATGGGCTATTACTGGCCCACTATTTTTAAGGATGCTAAGAAATTTTTTGAGGCCTACGATAGTTGTCAAAGGATGGTACGCCGTAGCCAATCTGATGAGATGCCCCTGCATCCACAGCTAGTCATAGAAATTTTTGAGCGTTGGGCATTAGATTTTTTTGGGCCAATGAAACCATCATCCAACTATAAATCATATATATTGGTTGCAACAGAATACATAACTAAGTGGGTAGAAGCAGTAGCATTACCAAGAGCCACAAAATAAAATATGATAAAATTTCTTTTCAAAATTTTTGTACGATATGGGTTACCCGGAGAAGTAATCACTAATAGAGGTCCATAATTTGTAGGCCAAAAGATCACTGCTACACTGAAAAATCATCATGTTATTCACAGAATTACCTCTCCAGAACACACACAAGAAAATGGACAGGTAGAAAGCACCAACAAAGTAATTGAAGCTATTCTAACGAAGACAGTGTCATCGCACAGACAAGATTGGGCTACTCGACTGCCAAAAGCCTTATGGGAATATCACACACCTTGGAGGAATACTACTGGATACTCACCATATTAGATGGTATTTGGTAAGGAACCTATTTTTCCCATAGATTTTGAGATACAAACACTATGGACAACCTAGGAAGTGGGATTGGATTTAACTGAAGCCCAGATTATTAGATTACAACAAATAAATGAATTAGACGAAATTCGGCTTTTGGCTCTGCAACATACTGCACTTATTCAACAACAAAGAGCCAAATGGCATAACTCTCTGATCAAGAAAAAGACATTTCATGAGGGCGACTGGGCACTTGTCTACGATTCCAGGTTTCAAGACTTCCCTGGTAAATTGTAGACTAGGTGGTTAGGTCCCTATGAAATAAAGGAAGTAAATGTCAATGGCACTCTTACGTTGTCCACCATTGATGGTTCTGATTATTCCTTTAAAGCAAATTGGCATCGGGTACACCTCTACTAAATACCACTTACAAGAGAATATTTTTGTCAACATATACACAAGGAATCCACCATGCAAGTTTTAGCTACAGAAGATAATCCTTCGGCAACTTCATCTTTGTAAAAATCCATGTCTTTTATAAACTGTAAATAGGATTGTTGATTAAATTTGTTTTTTTTGCCTAATTTGTTGTTCCATCTTCGGAACAACACTTTTTGGTTTTGTTGTTCCATCTTCAGAACAACACTTTTTGGTTTGCTGTGCCATCTTTGAAACAACACTTTTTGGTTTTGTTGGTCCATCATCAGTGCAACACTTTTTGATTTCGCTGCTCCATCTTTGGAACAACACTTTTTGATTTTGTTGTTCCATCTTCAGAACAAAACTTTTTGATTTTGCTGTTCCATCTTCGGAACAACACTTTTTGATTTTTCTATTCCATCTTTGGAACAACACTTTTTGGTTTTGTTGTTCCATCTCCGAAACAACACTTTTTGATTTTTTTTTTCCATCTTCAGAACAACTCTTTTTTATTTTGTTGTTCCATCTTTGGAACAACACTTTTTTATTTTTGTTGTTCCATCTTCAGAACAACACTTTTTGGTTTTGTTGTTCCATCTTTGGAACAACACTTTTTGATTTTGTTGTTCCATCTTTGGAACAACATTATTTTTTGTTTTTTTTCCAATTTTTGAATAGCACTCTTGTTTCTTGTACAATTTTTTTTTGTTCGAAACAACACCCTTTTTAATATATTTCACAAGCACCTCTTTCCTCTTATGGACTTATTCCTAGCTCATTCCAGCGTCATTTATTTGATTTCTTTTATGGCATGAGTACAGTACCTTCATGCGGATAAGAATTATGGATTTTATTAAAGCGGGTGAATATTTTTAACATTATGATCTTTGACAAAGACAACTTCTTGATGATAGAATTAAAACAATTGAAAGGGACACAATTATTTATATTTCACTTTACTGTACTAATTCCTACTGTATATGATATTGATTGATCATCTTTACCATGCTGGTTCTATTCTTCCTGGTTATAATTCTCTCTGTCTATTATCAATGGGATTATGGGTATAATTTTTCTTATTATTTACATGTTTCAACTTCTTACACCATCCCTACTCTTAAGGAGTACCGAGGCTCCCTCTATTTATCATAAAATTATGTAATGAAAACTAAATTTTGTCTACAGATAGAGGATAGGGGGTCTCATTAAGAGCTAGCCTACCATGTTCATAAGGATGTAGCAATGTGACATTCCCACTATGGCCACCACACCAGGTTTATGATCCATTGGATGGTTAAAACATCTTTGGAACAGAAGGTCTCATCACGAGCTGGCCTGCTGACTTTTGTACATTGGTCTCTTCTGTAGAAATAACAATGAAAATTTTCAATTATAAATTGAGGATCTTGGCTCACATGGGTTAAAAAGCAACTCTGTCGAGGCTATGGATGCCTGCTGCCAGCAAAAGCTCTGCTTATGGTATTGAAGTTATATTTCCTCAATAAATAATTATTATAATACCATCTTCCCATTTATCTTTTTATCCGAGATATTATTTCCTTTAAAACACTTCCCTACTTTGAACCTTTATGCACGCGTTCATGTTTTTAGTCAATCATATCCTGTACAGTCGGATTATCATTGACAAAGCTTCTTTTTGTACATATTGTTGTCCTCTTTTCTTATTATATAACTTATCATCAACCAAAGTGTCTTGTCTCTTATCATTTACTATAATTATACACCGCACTTTCACTCTATCCATCTCTCTTAGTGTCCCGTCATTTATTTACGTACTTTATACTCTTCATCATTATACCCTGCCGTCGGAATAGCCATTCCACGTCTATTCGGTTGTAGGCGACCTCTCATTTCAAAAGGGGGAGAGAAATTCCATTACACGAGG
Organism: Pinus albicaulis; assembly: GCA_034641835.2. Taxonomy (NCBI): domain Eukaryota; kingdom Viridiplantae; phylum Streptophyta; class Pinopsida; order Pinales; family Pinaceae; genus Pinus; species Pinus albicaulis. The sequence goes on from CM076584.1 coordinate 993,505,242, forward strand.
CATGCATTGTCATTATTTCATTGGCTGACAAGATATTCCATGATCACGTGGTATGCGGAAATTTATAACACAATTAATATCAACTGCACTTAGTTGTTACAACAACTTGTTGTTCTATCGCTCTAACTATTGCTGTGTTTCTTCAGTATTGTTGTGTTTTTTTCAGTATTGCTGCATTTTTCCATCATTTGCAATAGTAGGAAGAATTCAAGCATTATGGGTGGTAAGACAGTGCGCCGCGAACCTTTAGTGTTAGATGTCTCCGACAGAGCCAGGGAAATTTTGATCCATGCAGGGTGGATATCCTATCTCACAATATTTCAGCCCTTGAATGAGGAAATTTCCATTGAATTTCTACAGCATCTGCAGAATGGGGAATCCATGGTGTAAAGTAGAAGAATTACAGTCACAAACACTGTAATAACTGAAGTATCTGGGCTGCCGGCAGAAGGAACTATATGGTCAAAAAAACATGTATTGCTACAAGACGCAGTGGAAACTTTCAAAGACAAAGGTGAACATGTAGTCAAGAAAGGAAAAGCCATCCAACCATCTTCTCTGGTAGAACCATGGAAATAATTAGCAATAATTATCCAAAGATACATTTCTTGTGATGGACGTCGAGCTGTGGTAAGACCACGGCAACTTTATATTAAGAGGAGGACCTTATTGGGTGGGATGTCGCTATGGAAGCCCCATTATTTGGTATCCTCCTGAAGGGTATCATCCTGAATATGAGTTACCTGAAGGACAAGAAGTGGTAGCCTTTGCACACTTAGCACGACATCATGGTCTCAGGCCTATTACAGACAGACCTTCTCCACCCTACTCTTTAACTTCTTTGCATCAGAATTATTTATTTTTCATGAGGACATGAAAAAAGGTAAGCATGGGAGTATGTTGAGCCTTGCAATAGGTATGTATTTACTCTTGATTACTGTCCTTTTTCCTCTTTCTTATCCATTTTGTGCCGTGATATAATAATATAACGAAATAATTTTGATGAAGAATGAATGACAAATGATCCTAATGCGATTTAACCGTCCAAACTAATTCTTGTTGATTTTTATGCTGGAAATAACAGAAGGAAAAACAGGACTTAATCACGGAAAAGAGGATGTGTTAAATGTGGTTGAATTGAAGATAAATTAGTAAGTATAGCGGAGAGATGAACGAACTGTTCAAGGATAGCATTTTTTCATGGATCCCTAAGGATCTCCTGATCTTGAGGGATCACACTTATCTTTCCTTTTTAGCTATAAGAGGATAAGGAGAGCTAGTTCGCAGGTGGAACGACGTATCTTTCATTTCTATATCATTCATAATTGTAATTCACAGAATGTAGTTCTAAACGACAAGATTGTATTGTAATGTTGATTGACTGTGATGATTAATACATAATTATCGTAGCTGTTTATTCAACTATTCTGGAGTAGTTAAGCAGTATTCGCCAGTGGCTAAGGGCCCGGTATTTGGTGAATCTCACTGTTGTTTCTTGCATTATACTTCTCTGTTTATTGCAAGTATATTCCGCCTTTTCGCTTTCCAGTTGTAGTAATTTTGATAATTCAAATTTTTGGTATTTATTTCCATTGAATACGCATGTCCAATTTATTTCTTTGAATATGCATTTCTAATTTATTTATTTAAGGAATTAGTTGCTAGCAAACTGAATTGGTTTTGATTACTTAAAGCATAGAAAATTATTTATAATACTTGCCTTCCGTTCAATAGTTTATATCCAGCTGAAAGATCTCGGTTAATGCTTCAGTGCTCTCATTTGATTATCATTTGAATTAGTTTAATTAGGAATGAATTACAGTTTTGTGTTCTAATGTGTAGATTAATCACTTCCTTTTAAGCTTCAATATTTATGATTGCATCTATATTAAAATGATTGGCTTTAGCATTACTCTTTGTACGAATAGCTTGCACATATTGTGTACACACTTGAGATAAAAGGACTTACCCTGGTTGATAATTAATGTGAGGCAATTAGGAGTTTTTAAAGACACTTTTTAGCACCCAACAGTCATCATCATGGGAGTTAGTAATTAAGGAAAAAGTGTTCAAAAAAATTCCAAAGGTACATTTACCCTTCATGGAGATGTAACCCTACCAAATAAAGTTATAAAGATGCAATACACTACCTCATCACATCATTTCTCAAAAAGGACATCTGATGTCACACAATCATCAAAAGAAAAGGTCAACCTTCAAGCTGTAAAGAGACCATCCAAGCATTCAAATACTTCATTTCATTTTCATAGAGCTCTCCTCCACCTTTGAGTTTCACCTTAGCCTTCAAAACTATAACTTTTCCAACATCAAGCCCTTGCAGCCTAGCACGCTGCATTTTTGAGTTTGGAGCTTAGATGAAATGAAAACATGGTTTGACATTCAACAATCTACAGGCCCCAGAGACTCTCAACATGTAAGTATAGACTATCATCAATCCTCATGCAGTTATTTTCCTTTAGAAAATGATGAAATCCCTCTCCTAGGGTTTTTGATGCAGTTTTAGTTTTCTTGGTTTTTGCTTCAATTCTGTTAGACTCCTGTATTTTGCAGTATCACAAGGTGACTGTGTACTTTCTCTTTGCAAATTTTTCATATTGTACATATTTTTCCAAATTCAAAATCTTTTCCAAAGCAAGAACCGAAGGAAACAAAGGAAAAAGAGAGGAAAGGAGAAGCATTAGACCATTAGAAAAGACAAAGGGAGCAAAGAAGAAGTTAAGGCAAAACAAACAACAAAGGTAGAGAAGTGAACGTGCTGGGCAGAGTTGTGAACTTGATTGAGTCAAGCCATGTACGTTTGGGTCGAGTAATGAAAGCTAAAGTGGGTCAAGTAGTGAACGAGTCAAAGTATTACACGAACAAACTAAGAAACGAATGGGCACAACCAAAGAAACAAAATTGGAAAACCACAACGAAGGAGTAGAAAGGGCTGTTGGATCTGAGCTTCGATCAACGGTGGAGATTGAATCACATCATCGCATTACAAACACTTTTTCATTTTATTTTCCTTTACAAACATTAAACTTCACCCATTTTTTCCTTTCCACTTTATATTACTACTTTATCTTTTTCACCGCTATATCATTGTTCTACCCCCACTTTCCCGATTTCCCCATGTTGCGATTAAAGTGGGGCCATTATCGTTGACACATCACCCTTCCCCCACCATCCATTGCAAGATCGCAACTTTACCTATTCAACCACCATTTCGCATCACAAATATTATAACTTACCATTTGAAGTGCCCGCAATGTATTTTGTTTAACTTGCGATGCAGTTGGCCCCACCACAGTAGCTCCACCCCCACTTCAAGCCATTTGAAATACATTGATATATCATGAAACCTCATAAAATTTGCCTTACAGTAGAAAACATTTTCCGCTTTATAACTTCGTCGATGCGGTGGGCTCCATCTTGCCACATCATCCTCCAATCGGTGCACATCACACTTCACATATTTTAGAGTTTACCTTTGCTGCTAAACGTTAAAATTTGCGATCTGCGGGTTGCGGTCCGGTCCCACCTTTCCTCCACGTCACCTCCTTCTCCCCGCGCTTCGCACTTCGCATATTTTGGAGTTTACCTTTGCTGATTAATGTTAAGATTTTTGATCTGCGGGCTGTGGTTTGGTACCACCTTACCCACCACATCGCCTCCGTACTTCGCATCGCATCATCGATTCCATTTCTTATAACTTAAACTGTAAAATATGCGATGTGAAATTTTCTATGGATGCGATAAGGTTCATAACTAAAATCTAAATATTTTCAGGTTGGGGCAAATGGGTTTTTTATGATGTTTTGTTTAAAAAGGGTCATGTCAGGCATATGAGGTTTGAACATCTTTTTATGAAGAAATAAGGTTAAACATAGTTGAAAGGGTTCTAGTAGCAAAGAGACATCGAGGTTCGAGTCGGGCAAGGCGTTTTACCAAACTTGTTATGTTATAATGCCATAAAGTAATTCTGGTGGAAATAAGCCCCGACAAGTTGTGCAAGCAAAGGAAGTCGAGTCAGGCACAGGGCGTCCACGCATAACTATTATGGTGTACTATTAGAAGCAGAAAAGGCAATAGAACACATCAACACCATCACCAATCAATGAAAAGTGGCTAGCACTACACATATTTGATTACCCAACGTCAATTTTCTCAAGAGCAAGGCCAGATGTTAGAGCCACCACTGGTTACCTCTTCGTGACCATCACAGCCACCTCCAAGCTTATTTTTTGATCTTCCAAGGAACCATTGAAGCTTTTGGATCTATGAAGAGTTGCCCAAAATTAATTCTATAGGTGGTATCTTTGTCATAGGTTTATGATCAGGCCTTACATGGCCACACTTGTCCATTTTATCTTAAATTGTAATCAACGAAAGGTTGCCGAGTAAGACTGGGAAACTGGCCTAGTTTTTAGATAAATACTACTTGCCTTAGCAGTATGAAAGGTTGGACCTTGTTACACTCTACGTTGCAAAGATCATTGTACTAGAGCACTGTAACTGTTTGAGTTGGGCATCAATAATAAGAGACCGTTCACATGATTCTTGAGCTATGTTAATGGTGATGTTCTTTCCTCTATCTTAATGTTTTTTCCTTTGTCTTTTCATGCAGTGCATCAATTACTTTGATTAAAAAACAAAAAATTTAGATTAAGATTTTATGAGAGAGCACCTTAATTCTGTCTATTTTTGTTATCCTAATGTTTTCCAGTGAAGTATAGTTAAATAATTCTAAATTTATCACTAGCTATTTCTGAACCCACTACTTTCTCCCATTTCATACTCATACTTCTAGTGAGATCCAACCTACGTGGTTATCTCGCCCTGTGAATTCCCTTGAAAAAATGATCTACAATTCAGCCTTTTATGACTCCATAGCCCAATGGATTAGTTTCACAGCTCTATCTATCCAACCACCCAATCAATCAAAACCAAAAGTTCTTATAATCTTTATAAGTAGCCTAATATCAACAATTATAACCAACAAGATAAATCATAAATCATAAAAAATAGAGATAGCCCTCTCTAAGTCTAGGAAGGCTAGGTCTTGGACTCCAAAGTGGTTTGATGTTTTCCTCTATCATTTGTTCTTTCCAATATTACAAATTACGTGGTGATAACATAATAGTGACTCCACTGGGGAGTATGATTTGATTATTTTCCAAGATTGGTATTTGGTTTTTGGTGGTGGAAAACAAGCCAGAAACAAGAAATTTGAAATCATCCACATGGCAACTCCAATTCAGATCAGTTGCATTCAAAGACTCCACTGGAGGAAGGACCTGAAACATGACCAGTCAGCCTAGAAAGCGAAAGTATTCAAGCCCAAATTGGATTCAAGAGATTGTTGTTTTTATCTGTAACTATGTTCTATCCTACTTTAATCATGATGAAGAGTACACTACCGAGGTTTAGATTTATCACTAGAAAATTAGTGAGCCTCAAGAAGCTAAGCCCCAAATTGTAGACCATGTACATATATACCTGTGCACATTCCAGATGCACTTGTGGAAAACCCAGTGAAACATGATCCTTAGGCTTTATCTCCTGATCCTACTAAATTCCCAAATGGTTATAATCCTCATGTTGTACTGCCTATACCTGTAAAAGTCCCAGACATATAAAAGCCTCCGATTTTGCCTCCTATCCTCCATGACCTCGCTGCATATTTTATAAATAATATACCCAAAATTGATGGAGAAAATGAAAATATCACTGCTGAAAAGCACACTCAAAATATTGAGGATTTCCTTGATCTTTTTGAGGTGGGAGAAGATGATGTGCATATCAGAATTTTTTCCCTATATTTGCAAGGTAAAGTTAAAAATTTGTTTAAAGATCTTCCAGCTACAAGCATTAGCAATTTTCATCAATTCACTCAAGTTTTCCTAGACATATGGGTGGTCGTGGGAAGTTTTTCTTATCATAGAAGAGTATAACCATTTAAAAAGAAAACCTAGAGAGACAATACAATATTTTTCAGCTAGGTTTAGTAAGGTATACTATTCGATGACTGCTAAGATAAGGTCACCCCCAGGATTAGCTCTCTGGCACTACCTAGATGCATTTGACCCAGAGATGGTGTTCTAGTTAAGATAAAGGGACCCTGCAACCCTTGAAGAAATGAAAAATATGGCAGTTGATGTGGAAGAAAACCTGCTAAATAGAGAGGAAAATTTAAAGTTGTGGAGAAGGATAAACTAGAAAGAGAGCGATTGATATCTTTAGAGATAAATCTAGATATTTTGACAATCACAGTCAACGAAATGATGCATATGATTAGCAGGAAAGAGGAAATTTATGTTCAGATACCTCCTATTCCATTAGTTCCATAAATTTCCATGATCAATCTACCCAAGTGATGCACAATTCATCCTTGTTATCCTAAGGAAAAAAATGATGGTTTCATGTACTCTATCCACAACACAGCCAAAGATGAAGTAAAAAATCAAGAGGCAAGGAAATCCTCAGCAAAAATGTACATTATATATGACCTTGCATACAGAGGTAGCCATCTCAGATATTATTATCGAGAGGAAGGCTACAAGGTTGAGGTTGAGGCTGATTATTCGAAGCAGCGAACACTATTTTCTTGGGAAGAAAAAACTTAGTTGTCACAATGAAAAGATGACAATCAAACTCTACATGCTAATGAAGATTGTAAGGAGGAAAATGCAGGAAGTTTTCAAGTAAGTACATAATGCCTTCCTTTATCTTTTGCCTCACTCTTAAGAGAGCATTACAAGCAGGTTGAAAATAGGAAGGAGGAGGAATGCTATAATGAGTCAGTTGAGGAAAAGAGGGATGATACAAAACCTATTTCAGATCTAGAAGTTATCCCTCTAAGTCATCTTGGACTCACAGAATCTGAAATAGAGGAGGAACCAATGCCCCCTGAGTCTTTACCGTTATGTATCAATTCACTTCATATTTCTAAATGGAATCTGGATCGCATTCTAGTTGATAATCACAGGAGAAGATAACTCTCTCACCAATTAGATGAGGGAATCAGGGATGATAAAATATTTGTTTCAGATCCAGGGGTTCAGCACTTGAGTTCTTTGGAATGTCAAGTAGCAGATGAAGTCATAGATTCTAAGGCAGATGATGAAGTGATCAAGTTTGATTCTCTACCTTTTTGCTTTAATGAATTTCAGATTATAAAATGGAATTGGGATCAAATTTTGGTTGATAGTTATAAGAGAAAAATTTAGGTCTCAGAGGAACCAACACTACCATATAAATCACCACATGATCCAATAGCAGATGTGTTGGATGGTCTCTATTTTCAAAGTCAATCTTTCTTCATTCTTAATGCTCTCAAAAGCTGCTATGATATGGATATGGTCAGACAGTCTTCCCCATTGTCTAATCCAGCAGAAGTAGTGGCAAAACACTCATCAGGAAGCATGAAAACATGTTCTGAGTTGATTGAATACTAAAAGATCACATTTGCAGTACCAAGATATGAAGCTGAATTGGATGAGTTAGAATACCAAGATATAAATCAAGAATATCTCGATCCAACGACTTACTATATGGAGGAATTGTTCTTTACAAAGACATCAGATATTTCTGGCATGTCAGTTGTTTTTCAAAGGTTATAAGATCCATGTAAACAATATCAGGCTAGGAATTTCTATCAAACACTACTGTCCAGTTGGTCTATGAATATGGTGAAGAGCAGTGGAAGAAAGGATTCGTCCAGGTAGTTGCTTGACTGGGTAAACTAGCATCACTGTATCAATTAAAAAGGGCAGTAATTTTAGTAGATTAGGGTAGGTAGGGGTGTAAATAAGCTCAACACTCTCAACATATTTCAAATATTAGTTTAGATTTATTTTCATTTTCATATCATTGTGTTTCAGACTTTAGTTTCGACACAGTTTTGGTCTCACCATTCAAGTTTTCAAGGTGTAGTAGTATGTTCAACTTGATAAATTGCAGTGGATAAGTTCAATTGTAGTTTCTTTTCATATTTTAGTATGCTAATAAGCTGGTGGGCCAAGCATGTGGTTTTTTTTTATCAATAAGTGAGGAGGAACAATCAACTAGTTTCTAGTCACTAAGTTGCCTGACAGATCAAGGTACAAGTTGTGGGATCAACTAATTGATCAGGCTACTAATCTACGGTGTTCTTGACACCTCCTGAAGGAGCTTCCATCACCAGTTGGAGCGACTGTTAGACTCTTGTATTTCACAGTATCACAAGGTGACTATGTACATTCTCTTTGAAAATTTTTCATAATGTACATAGATGTCCATCTTCAAAATATTTCCCAAAGAAAGAATCAAAGGAAACAAAGGAAACAGAGAGGCAAGCAGCAGCATTAGACCATTAGCAAAGACAAAGGCTACAAGGAAGCAGGTAAGGTAGAAAAAACAACAAAGACAAAGTCATGAATGTGCTGGGAAGAGTCGTGAACATGATTGAGTTAAATCATGCACGTTTGGGTCAAGTCGTGAATGCTAAAGAGGGTCAAGTAGTGAATGAGTCAAAGTATTACATGAACAAAATAAGAAACGAACGAGCACAGTTAAAGAAACAAAATTAACAAAAAACAGAAAAGGAGCAGAAAGGACTGTTGGATCTGAGCTTCGTTCAACGGTGGAGATTGAATCACATCATCGCATTACAAACCCATTTTCATTTTATTTGCCTTTAAAAACATTAAACTTCACCCATTTCCACCTTTCTGCTTTATATTCCTACTTTACCTTTTTCACCACTATATCATTGCTCTACCCTTGCTTTCCCAATTTCCCCATGTTGCAATTAAAGTGGGGAAATTCTCCTTGACATATCACCCTTACCCCACCATCCATCGCAAGATCGAAACTTTACCTGTTAAACCACCGTTTCGCATCGAAAATATTTTAAATTACCATTTGAAGAGCCCACAATGTATTTTGTTTAACTTGCGATGCAGTTAGCCCCGCCACAGTAGCTTCGCTCATGCTTCAGGCCGCTTGAAATACATTGATATATCATGAGACCTCGTAACCTTTACCTTACCATAGAAAACATTCACCGCTTTATAACTTCGTCAATGTGGTGGGCTCCATCTTGCCACATCATCCTCCAATTGGTGCACATAACACTTCACATCTTTTAGAGTTTACCTTTGTTGTTAAATGTTAAGATTTTCGATCTGCGGGTTGTGGTCCAGTCCTACCTTTCCTCCACGTCACCGCCTTCTCCCCATGATTCGTACTTCACATCTTTTTGAGTTTACCTTTGCTGCTTAATGTTAAGATTTTCGATCTGCGGGCTGTAGTCCGGTCCCATCTTACATGCCACGTTGCCGCTGTACTTCACATCGCATCACCGATTCCATTTCTTATAACTTAAACTGTAAAACATGTGATGTGCAATTTTCTATGGATGTGATAAGGTTCAAAACTAAAATATAAACATTTTTAGGTCCAGGTAAATGGGTTTTTTACGATGTTTTGTTTAAAAAGGGTTAAGTCGGGCATATGACGTTTGAACATCATTTTATGAAAAAATAAGGTTAAACGTTACCGAAAGGGCTCAGGTAGCAAAGAGACACCGAGGGTCAAGTCAGGCAAGGAATTTTACCAAACTTGTTATGTTATAACTACATAAAGGACTTCTAGTGGAAATAAGCCCCGACAAGGTGTGCAAACAAATAAGGTCAATTCGGGCATAGGGCATCCATGCAGAACTGGTATGGTGTACTACCAAAAGTGGAAAAGGAAATAGAACACATAAGCACCATCACCAATCAATTAAAAGTGGCCAACACTACACATATTTGATTACCCAATTCCAGTTTTCTGAAGAGAAGGGCCAAATGTCAAAGCGACCACTAGTTACCTCTTCGTGACCATAACAACCACCTCCAAGCTTATTGTTTGATCTTATGAGGAGAAATTGAAGCATTTGGATCTACAAAGAGTTGCCCAAAATTAATTCTACATGCGGTATCTTTGTCAGAGATTTATGATCAGGCCTTGCATGGCCACACTTGTCCATTTTTTTTAAATTGCAATCAATGAAAGGTTGCCGAGTAAGACAGGGAACAAAATTAGTTTTTAGATAAATACTGCTTCCCTTAGCAGTATGAAAGGTTGGACCTTGTTAGACTTTGCGTTGCAAATATCATTGTATTGGAGCACTGTAACTGTTTGAGATCGACATTAATAATAAGAGACCATTCAAATGATTCTTGGGCTATACTAATGGTGATGTTCTTTCCTCTATGTTAATTTGTTTTCTATGTATTTTCATGTTGTGCATAAATTATTCTTATTACAAAATAGAAAATTTAGATTAATATTTTCTGAGAGAGCACCTTATTTCTATATGTGTTTGTTATCTTAATGTTTTCCTCTGAAGTATAGTTAAATAATTCTTAAATTCTCTTTAGCTATTTTTGAACCCATTACTCTCTCCCATTTCCTACCCATACTGCTAGTGAGATCTAGTCCACATAGTTAGCTCGCTCTGTGAATGCCCTTGAAAATTTGATGTAAATTTCATCCTTTTATGACTCCATATCCCAATGGATTAGTTTCACAGCTCTATCTGTCCAACCACCCAATCAATCAAAACCAATCATTCTTATAATCTCTATAACTAGCCAAATATCAGCAATTATAACCAACAAGCTAAATCATAAATCATAAAAAACAGAGAGAGCCCTCTCTGAGTCTAGGAAGGCCACGTCCTAGACTCCAAAGTGGTTTGAAGTTGTCCTCTGTCATTTGTTCTTGCCAATCTTACAAATTACAGGGTGATAACAATTTTATGGAGAAATACCCTATTTTTCTTACCTTAACACCCTTCTAAACACTTCATACACCTCCCCCAACCATTTCCCATACTCATCTCCTTAATTTCCATCATTTTCCCCCAAAACCCTAGCCCACGCTACGCTTTTTCTAAATTCACGGGTTAGCACTATGTTTTTTGTTTTTCCCCCTCTCCCCCTCACTCATTTCAATATATTCCACTTCTCATGTGTCCCTAACATCTACCCTTACCCCTTGGAATTTTTCTACAATTTTCCCTAATCCTTATCCCCTCCATTCCCTTTCCCTAAATTGGCTTTTATTTTTGTCCTATTTTCCTAATCCTACCGTACCCTCCCCTTCTATAAAAATAGGGTTTTTATTAAGAAAACCAACACTATGCCCAGTGAAAAGAAGAAGTAAAACAAAGGAGAGAATGTATCTAGATATGAGCCATCTCATATGCAAGAGATCAATGCCTCATCATTCATAAAGAAATCATTTGAAGATGTGGGCTCCCTAGGGTTTTGTGAGAAGATACAAGAGGTGGGCTGCCATGCTAAATTGACCAATCTTTTTGCCACCAATTTCAAGAGGGATAAGGCCACCATAGCAGGAATGGAATTCATAATATCAACAGATGTCATAAATTCAACCACATGTATCCCCAACCAAGGATAAATTTGGCTTAAGGGGATGGATTTGGATATTGGAAACTACAAAGTCTTCCTGAAACCACACTACAAGGAGGCTCCCACTCATATCTTTCGTTTAAGGAAATTTTTAGATAGATATGGTCCTTTGATGAAGATGATTATGAAGTATTTCACTTGTGAAGGGAGGTTTTCTTGGTTGTATCAATATCACATAAGGTTGCCAATGCATTTCACTTCCATTAAAGCACTAAACCTACCCAATTACTTATTTAGGAGCTTGATTAAGATGATTGAGAAAGTGAAAAAAAAAGGGAGAGATCACCAAGCAAGTTTTTTTCATCATGGTTTGATCAGATTTATAGTTCTTCATAAGATTTCACGGATTAACATACCATGGGAGACATTCATGGACGCAGCTACTCTTATGCCTGCCACTAGTCAACCTAATAGTCAAAGCACTCCATTAGCACCATATAGGCTAGGGGAGGTTGGCTCATCAAGTAAACTATCAGTGACAAAGACACCTAGGGCAGAAATTACAAAGACTTATAGAAGAGGTAAAAGTCTAGTGTTTTCCCCTAAAATATAGAAGATGTTGCATATGAAGACTATCAATGAAGAAAGAGTTCAGCCTAGCACTATGAGAAAATTAACATCAAAAGGTAAAGATGATACACCATTGCATAGTGAAGAGAAGGCACATTTAGATTTTGATATCCCTGACCTAGGAGAGAACAATGAAGAAAAATCAATTGAAGACATAATCAAAGAAAAAGAGGCAGACATCAGAGAGCTTAGAGATGATCTTTCCAAGGTAAAATTCATAGTATAGTTCTTGCAACAAGAGAATAGGCAGCTCAAAGTGAATCTACTGTTGCAAAGAAAACCTAAATGAGATCATCCCTCATCCAACAAGGCAGATTGTGTGGTTGAGAGGATTAAGGTCAAGGCTATCAGAGATGTGGAGCAGCTTGAGGATAGTAATATTTAGGTGCAACAAAGGAGGCAAAAGACAAGAGTAGTAGCAAGAAAGGAAGGACAGGAAAATCAATCATCTCATCCTCAAGTACACCAAAACCTAGATGACACTATATCAGCTAAGGTTGAGAAGAACAAAGAGGATTTTCTTGGTATGATAAATGAACACCTAGAGAAGCTACTAAAGAAGGCAATCAAAGACACAAACATGCAGATACATTTGGCAAGTCATTACTACACTAGAAACTTGATTTGTAAAATTAGGGTTAGGAACATGAAAAGAAGGTTTAAGAAAAGCCCAATGAAGATTAACAAGAGAGATAATATTTATTTTCCTGCTTATGCATCTCTAGTTGTCTAGGCCATGACTAAAAAATGAAGAAGCAGAAAATTTCGACAATTTTTTGTCATTTTTGAATTTTTGTGCTAATTCTTGCAATTTTGTTACATAGAAGCGTAGCGTGGCCATGGTGTGCTTCTTCTATGAGAATCCAAATGAAAAATTACATACATATATAGGTTTGTTTTACCTCTACATTACAGATATGTGCTTGGTAATTCATGCCAGCTCTTATTTTTGAAGAAAAAGGAAAAAAACTAGAAATTTTTCATGTTTCTGCCACTATTCTGGACCCCACACAGTGCTTCTAGATTAGCCTTGGGAGATTGGATTTTTAGGAGCCTTGGAGTTGTATTTTTTTGGGCTTGAAGCTTTAGTGGTCTTCTACACATCATCATCTATATTCACCAACCATTATTTTATCTCAGAGATTTATAAAAGTCACCCCAAAAATATCCTCAAAGACCACGTTGCGCTTCCTCTAGACCACACTGTGCTTCTATGGGAAAGCCAAATTTCGAGTTTTTCTTGGTTGAATTCAACTTCTTTTGGTGTAATTTGTCTTCCAAGGAATGTAATTGATGTAATTAAGTGTCATCAGGATGGTAAGGTCAATTTCGTGTCAATTCCACTGTAATCAATGCTTGTAGAGTCAAATAAGTCAGTTAAGTCTAAACGAGGAATTGGTTTTTAATCTCCCTAGGTTTTGGCATACTTGAGAGTAAGAGGTTTGGAGCTAGTGTACACCATTTTGCAGTAATATAACAGGCAGTTGCAACTATTATATTCGGATTCCTGTGGTATGTTTATTGACAATGTTTTTTCTCATTTTTATTATCAAATTGATTATTTAATACTTCTTACTACCATTAGCATGCTTTCATATGATTATCTCATTATTTTTTAAGAATAATTCATAGTTTATGCCCTGTTTAGATGAGATTTTCATGTTTGTGCTCCATATCTTCTGATAAATGAATTCATAGTATTATGCTCATTTTGATATTTCTTACACAACCCTATACCACAATGACAATCCAATTGTTTCACTAATCATACCTACCTTGCCCCATCTTATCCCTACAACTGATCATTTGAAACCCTCACCTAGTTCCTAAACTTATGATCTCGATCTAGCAAAACCCTAAAATCAAACCCGAGTGAGCTGAATATCTAACCTAAGATATATTTTTCTCTCTAGTCACTTCATTGGCTGTGAGATTGTAGAGAGAGCCCTCTCTGATTTGGCAGGTCTAGCTACCAAATCCAAAGTTGGTCTGAGGTTACCTCCTATGGCCACCTTTCTCGGTCTTGGGAAATTGAGGAGCGATAACAAAGGGGATAAAGCACATGAGATCTCTCAAACCTAGAAATTGTTTGGAGAAATTCCACCTAGAGTGAAAGTTATTCAAACAATTAATTATTTTTAATGGAGCCTAAGTTAAAACTTATGGAATTAAAATAATTAAAATGAATTAATTTAAACATGTGGGTGAGAAGCTTCAAAGTGATCAGGATCAAGTCTAATTTAATCTTAACCAATAGTTAAGGATTAGATCATTGCCATTTATTTCTCAACAGGAAAATTATAAAGGAAGGTTTGAGGGTCACTTGGAGAACACACACAATGAGCCTAGAGATAAAATTCTTTTGACGGAGAAGTGCTCAGATGAAGAGAAGATCTAAGTGATTTAGTTGCAACGAGGGGCGGAAGAAGTTATTAGTCAGAGGACCAAGTGTACATAGCAGAGCAAGGTCTGAAAAGGAATCAAAGGAAACAATGTAGCCACCAGGAGAGGTGATGTAGTCCCCAGAGAGAGTGATGCAAGCCCATGCAGGGCTCACGTAAGGGAAGTGCCGAGCTTCTGAAAGAAAGTCTAGATTTAGATAAAGATTGATGTTTCTAAGCCAAGAGGGCCAAAACTTGATTTTATGAGAGGCCAATTAGCGCAGAGAAAGGGTGACACAGTCCTTATCCAGACCCACGTAGGCCTACGCAGCTACTACATAGAGGTAGTTGGGGTTTCACCAGGTGGTCATCTGGATCATTTGGGACTCGCAGTGTGAGGTAAAACAAACTATTTTACCTTTCTGTAGAGGATTCTCTCTTTTGTGTGTGCTGAATTTTTCCACCCTAATTGTACTTAGAATAATGTTGCTTAATAATACAAACCCTCAGATCTGTTGCACTTTTTTTTCTGCATTGTGTTTTTCTAGGGACAATTATCCAAAAATAAGTGTTTCCTTTGCGTGAGTGCTTCATTTATTTTTCAGTACTTGATCTATATATTGGTGTAGGTTTCTTAGTATTTTCGTTAATATTTTACTGAAGTATTCAGAAAATAACTTGTTAAAGAAAAATATGAGTAGGTAATGCAAATCAGTTAATCACAGTAGGATTTATGTATGTTTAGATTCAGAAAATTTCACACCAATGTCTTGTTAAGGAAATGGGGACTAAATATTTCGTCATTTTTCAAACTCCATAAAACTCAAAGTAACATCACTATTGAATCTCGCTCGTTGAGATTTTTTTAGAAAATTAATATTTTTCTCAATATGACTCCCAGATCAAATGACATGGCGATTTTTAGACTCGTACAATAACCTATTTCAATTTCACTAAGCTCTACCATGTGGCATATATGTGGTCAGCAATGTGGCATTCCACCTCACTACCATATCATCACCCAAGTGATTCCACATCATTTCTCCATTCTATACTAGGCCATAATGGAATATGAAACATCCCTAAACATGGCCCCCACTGGAGACCTTCCAAGGCTTTTAAATTGTTTAATTCATATTATAATAAATCTCAATCCTCGACCCAACTATCTGGCCTACTGCAAAATCACATATAAAAAATCCTGAGCCAAGACAATGATCCTTTCACTTCAAATGACGGAAGGGGTTTCCTATCTCTGCCTAGATCTCACTGCATATTTCTTTGGTCACCACTATCGTGATGACCCTACGGATGAGACCATGAGACAAAATTGGTTTTGTCAACCTCTAGGAAAAATTGCTATCAATACTAGGCGTTAATATTTGCCTCACCTAAAAATTTCACACCACAACCACCCGAAGGTCTCAGACCTCAAGATTATGTCAGCTTGACATGGGGCATTTGTTGTGAGTTGTGAGGACCATTTTTCACTCATTTTTATCCCATCCAACCCACCAACATGCCCGTTTATACCACCCATATAACATGCACTTTTAGTGCCACAACACCTTGAATCTAGGTCATCATTCCATTATGGGTCCCATCGTGGTCTCAAATCACTGTGTAAAAGCACACTTTCCCTTTGTAATTTTTATCGGCACCACTTTACATTATATTGCCACCTCAGAGTCTCAAAGGCCTGATATGGTGATTTGTTAGCTTATGGGGAAATTCCTTTGTCTCTGCCTCCATCTGCCTTGCTTGTCCACCATACTGCATATATTGAGAAACTATCTTGGTGAGATGGAACTTTCTGCATCAAATTATGGTAGGATTTCCTTTCTTTGCCACTATCTCTTGCCCCGTCGCTTGTTTGTTCAGTGGAAAATTCACTAAGATCTTGAGATGGGGATTCCATTATGTTAGCTATCAGGAAGTTCCTTTCCATATTGACTCTGATATCCCTCTAAAACTTAGTCTCTTAGGATAATCCCACTTGTATATATATATATATATATATATATATAGACACACACACACACACACACAAACATATATAACCATATGGACATGGGGCCCTTTGCTCCTTGTTTCACAAGCTTATCTCTCCTGAGCCTTATATGTGGTCTTTCCGAGCACTTAGAATTAATATATCTATCCTTCTTAAGTTTATATAGGTGTTTAATTTCATCTCATACATTTCAACCATCGCATTCATTGCATAAATAAAAATATTATTTCGAGTGACACTCTCATAACATAGAGGTTATTAATGACTAGTCTCTTTAGGCAGGGTTTTAACCAATTAACACAAAGGTTTACCTATATCTTAGCTTTCGGAATTGAACTATAATGAAGCCCATAATTGAACATACAAAATAACCATTCCTCTAGGATAACAAAGGAAATTAGCATTTCACATATTCCATAGAGGAAATGGACCTTCCTTAACACAAAAAACATTAATTGAGCATCTATATATATCAGATTCGCGTACACATCAACTCAAATAAATACTTATCTTATAATTAGAAGTATAGCAAGAGAGATTGGGACTTCAAATATCCACCCAACCTTAGATTGGATTGCACTGTAACCTCTCTTATAGCCAATCACCCCCAAGCAAGATTCAAATCTTGAGTAGGTAGTTTATTTAAGAACTATAAATCGTCACTCACATATAGTGAAAAGATTTCATTTTGTTAGGTGTCCTCAATAGATCCAAGTTGTTACACCACTAAGGTATTTAATCCAATAAAATCAATGTAGTGGGCTCTCGTAAAGCATAAGGAGTCTCAATTAAGTCTTTGATAGAGATTTACATAAATAAAATGGAGACCTATCAGTTGTGTTAGTACTATAGGAGTGATAGCATGAATGCCTAGTGACTTATCAATTGTTTTATTCCTATGTTATCAAACCCGGGCTACACCAGTTGTTATCATCCCAACTAGTCCTAGGTGCCTCATCCCATTAGCAGTTCTCGACCAACTATTTCCCATTGGTTTTCTTAGCCCTAAAATCAAGCCACTTCTTTGTGATTCTTATCTAATAGGCCCTGTCAGATCATTAATTGGGTTACCATGAGAGTGATATGTTCACCCTGAACTCTCTTCAACATTCCCCTTCATAAAGATACACACATCCTTCCATGCACTACCCGACACTCACTTTACTTGCCTACCCTTATGAGTCTCTTTTTTTTTTTTCTCCTCCTACTCTACTTTGTGTGTCACATGCTATTCCTATAAATCAATAATAATTTTTAGTTAGTTGTATTAATTCTCACCATCCAACCCATAGTTTCCATTAATGAGAAATCTTACTCAATTCCTCAAGCAACCTCCCCCCCAAGCCCTGAAATATGTGTCCCATATCTCAACACTTAATTTGTTACATTTCCAAATTAATTTTTCACAACTATAATTCATAACAAATTTTAAAATAGGGGTTCACAGAAAGGGTCTATCACATTACAAATCTATGTTTGGCTCAATAACCCCCTTATGACTTGTATTAGACTAATCCTCACCATCTCTTGTCATGCTAATGATGGATTGATAAGCATAATTGAACATAACATATAATTCTCCAAAGGTGTATATCTTCTTGGAAAAGTGGAGAAAATTTTAGGAAATGCTAAAGAGGAGAAAATCTCTTAATGTGAGGGATTTTCTTAGGAGTGGGATTGATTGACGAATAATATTGAGGAGAAATACAATGCTTACAGAGAGAAATTCAAAGAAAATGGGTAAATTTTCCAAGCTTGATTTCCATGGTCTAAGGGTGGTGCCAAGAAATGATATAACAAAAAAAAAGAAGGAAAAAGTTTTACCAATACTTGAGGGACACACTAGAGAGGAATGCTAAAAAGAAAGGAAACATCAAAAGAGAGCAAGATTCCTTTGAGACATAATTTATGTTTTTCCCCTTGAGTCCACCTCCTCTTGCACTATTGAAATTGAAGCATAGTATTCCAAGAAAGGTAATAGTTCACAAATCTACAAAGCATGTTATGATAAATGAATAACTTCCTCAAGCTAATATTTCCCTCCTCCTAAACTGAATGGTTGCACTTGCATGTTTTGAATGTTCTTCATGCGAAGGGGCATGGGTTTTAGACTAAGAATGAACCCTTGTGCATCTGTTTTAAGGCTTACTAATGACATCAGGGAGGGCACATGGCCATGTTCGCATCCATGAGGGCTTGGTGGGAAAAAACCATGTTCCATATAACCTCATGCATTGCAATCACACTAGGTGGGGGTATATAAAGTTATATTACCTCATGTGGATATTATTTTATATTAATATATTCTTTTCCTATAAATATATTTAAAAATTCCATATAGATGGGATCAACATGTCTATAATACTAGAAGAAAGTATGTATTGGCTAAATAAGCATTTTTTTAGTATTAATTATTTTTTTTACTTTTGGTAAACATTGTAATATTTGTTTATGAGGCACATTGAAATATTTTTTTGGTTATTAATATTTATTTTAAATGTCACCTTTGAACTTTATATTGAATACAAAAAGAGTAAAGCATCTATCTTATGTAAAAACTACTTTTATGCAAATAAAAAATATTATAATTTCAATAATTTTATCTCGATTGTTTATTTATATAAAATTGATATATAATTATTTTACTTAAAATCCACATAATAATATTTTATTTATTGTTAACATTAAATTTATTTTTTTATTATTATTATTTTTAAATGTCGCAAAAAATAACAAATCTATTAGGCTATAAACAATGCCTTTCCATGTAATAGACAAGACATATTTATATGCGTTATTGAAAATGATATTTGAAGAAAAATGATTTCAATTACAATTTCATGTTTAATTACTTTTAATACTATCTGAAATACTAACCTATATTAAATGATCTTGACTATGTATTTAAAAAATATAAGTAATAGATAAAAGAACTTTCGGATTAATCACATTATTAGGATTAGGTCGACATTTCGAACCAGCTAACGTGGTTCATCCTCAGGACAAGGTGGACAAGGTGGAGAGACTAATCGATATCAATGAATAAATAACGGAGATGCATCATTGACTTGAATAAAATCTTGTTTAATTAAATTAAATATTAAAAGGGGGTTTATAAATAATTATGTAATAGGTCAAAGGGAAGGTGTAAAAATTTTAAAATAAAAATAAAATAAATAAATAAATAAATCAATCAATTAAATAATAAAAATAAATCAATAAACCAATTAAATAATATAAAACCAGACAATATAAATTAATATAATAGCTAGTTCTCAACGGCTACTTCTAGGCAATGATGCATCTCCACTATTTATTCATTGAGATCGATTAGTCTCTCCACATTAGCTAGTGAGGATGAACCACATTAGCTGGTTCAAAACGTCTACCTAGTCTTAATGATGCGATTAATCCAAAAGTTCTTTTATCTATATTATGAATCACAAAAGTCTTAGATCTAACAATGTAAGTGATTGTAATTTTTCCAATCATTAATACAATTTTACACACTAAATTTCTTCAAAAAAATATATTAAAAATATAAAATAATAAATTAAAAATCGTGTTAAAGGATCAAAATTTCTAGTAAAAGTTAGTGGCCATGTTTTATTCTCCTAACTAATATGGAAAAAATTCTTACAAATTTTAACATTTGAGTAGAGAAAAAATCCGATAGACCCAAAAAGTAAAAGACTTGATATTATTTAATCCCTTGCCAAGATTATTCCAAATAAATCCTTGGAATTTACAGATTTATCAATTACCATTAAAAATATTTTATAATAATTTTATAAATTATTAAATAATAAGTTACAAATTTCCAATCATGGGTACCATCTATGAAAACCTCAAAAACCCTGATTTCCTTTCATTAGAAAAATCCGGAACATCTGGAAAAAGTTAAATCTCCTAAATCCGATCACTGTAAACAACATCATCATTATAATCTCAAATTTTATAAATCTCAAACTACTCTCAACAATTTCAATTTTTTATCACCAAAAAACCTTTCACTGTCCCTTTATTTTTTTATGCCTGTGGCCAATCTGATGAATGTCAATTTGTACAGACTTTTCGTTAATATACACAGAAGATATCCGGTCATTCCAACACATGCAGATCTCCAATATTTGGATGATTGAATCCTTTCTTAACAACGTGGAGTTTCAAATCATGAAAAATTTCCGATGTATGAAAAGCTGAACAAATTCTTGAAACCAATCTGGGAAAACTAATGATTACGGGCTCTCCTTTCCCTTAGTGTGGTAGTCTAATGGCCAACTCCAGGGCTTAGAACAGATCTTGGAGCATGTCTCTTAATTGTTTGATGCTTAACACGACTCTTTCCATGTTGGCTCCGGGGCGAGATTCGTATACCATTTCTGGAATTTATCTGCATGTGACCAACACCGGGACTCCGTTGTGATTTTGAGAAACTGGATATGGTAACAGCTCTGTTGCCCTGCAATCTCTGTCGAGAATTTGGTGATGTATGGAAAACGATTTCCTGAGAGTAAACTGGTGCCTTGTTGGCTCCAGAGAGTAAAGGTGGAGTGCTCTCGATGTCTATATGTTCGACAAACCGGGAATTGTTCAACGGTGCCATGAATAATATTAAGAGAAAATACATCATAAAATACACCCCCATGCCTGCTTTTAAAACACCAGATACTTATAAGGTAACGTTGTGGTATGGCTAGCCAAGGTTTGATTATCAGCGCTTTCTTCTGAGAATTTGTCAGGTGCTTTCTCCTGATCTCCCCCCAGCCCTCTGTAGAAGCAATTCAAGCCACCTACTCTAGAATATGGGTTTCACCTAAATTGTAAGCAAAGAAATATAAAACCTAGTATTGATAAGGGTTTTTTTGTAAATATGGATTCATGGAATTCTATTCATTGAACCTGCAAGACCACAAACATTTATAAATCGATGAAGTGTTCGTTATCTTCAAATAAAAGGAAAATGTTAGAACAAAAGATGATGAACTGCTAGGTTGGTCGCATCTACCTAACCCCTTGATTCTTGACTTTGGTGAGAACGATTGCCTTTCAAATCTGCAACCCTCAATTGTTCTTTACACACTATTGAAATTCCCCAGTATGAGCCGTCTATGTTTGACTTAGGTGTTGTTCTTTACACACTATTGAAATTCCCCAGCATGAGCGGTCTATGTTTGACTTAGATGCAGAGGGGAGCTGGACGTTGTGGACTCTAGGGAAATCCATGATATAGCGTAACATCAAATTTTCAACGGTCTGGTCCTTACTTATCTGAACTTATATAGATGGTAGATTTTGGGAATAACCCTCAGCATAACCAAACAGTTACCTCGTTATTATTGTCTAATTGCTAAATTGCTACATGGTTTAGTGAAAAAATTATATCAAGAATCATTTTCCATACCTTACTATGAATGCTGATTTTTATTTTAACAGTATTATTGTCTAATTGCTACATGGTTTAGTCAAAAGATTATCTCAACAATCATTTTCTATACTTTGCAAGATTTTTTTAACAGCATTGAGTACATTTTATTATATATAATCTATAATTTTGTAGAAACAGTTGCTATGAATACATATTATTAAATGTAATCTATAATTTAATAGAAATTGTTGTTATTATTTTACTGTTAGTAAAACTATTTCAGAAATGTTAATAGATCAAAATGTTTCCTTAAATTTGAGCCCAAGCTACTTGAAACACAATTTCTGAACCATATCACTTGAATTAAATTTCTTTGGCACTATGAATGTTGATTTTAATTAAACCATCCTCGTTGAATCAAGAAGTTTTGTTTGGATGCAGAATCAATTTTCGAAAGGAGTATTTCTTAAAAAGCAAATAGACATTATTTTATTAATTTTGATATAATAATAATAATAATAATTAACTTTAATGTAAAGTGGACACAAATGAAATATAGAATTATTGTATAAGATGCTTTTGTTTAGAGTTGACTGATTTACTTCCACTGAATTATTTTATTACTCTTTTAAATGACCACCTTAAAACAAATACCTATTCAGAACAAATGAGTCTGCTCAAACTATACTTAACATCAAATTAAATTAATATACTCAAACTATGCCCAACATCAAATTAAATAAATATATATCAAATTACATGACGGAAAATATGGATATTAATCGAATAATATAGGAGAAAATTATGCACTGGTGTTTAGCTCTCAAAACTGTAAGTCCGGTAAAAACTGTTAATCTCCGGGCTAATGTCCATGGTGTTAAAGAAGCGCTAAACCATAGAATGATTGATGTTGAAATATATGTGTTTTAATCGTAAAATGCTAAATACCTAATATATGTTATTTACTTCTCAAATGCGTCACCTAGGTGGAACCCATCCACGTAAGTGTAGTAGCTGGCGTGCAAGAATTAGAATCACGACGCAACCATGATGTATCAGCACCATATTGACGATAGAAGTCAAACCTCGTGAATGTGCCTGGCCACGAAGAACATCGCATTTCCGTGTGTGAGATTGTTTTCTGCAAGAAGGCTTTAGCCCTTATCTCCAAGTAGCCAATTACATATGTACTCAGTTTACAAAACGATTTTGATTTCTTTTCTTGCGTAAAGAGAAAGGGAGTAGTTTTTCCCACATTTTAAAACTCTCACTCCGTGTTTTACTGTCATTCTTCTTATTATTATTTTAATAGTTTATTTTTTTATGATAATGATAAAGCTATAGATCGTTGATGTTAAGTGGAGTGTCGTGAGAGAGAAAACTTCTACATAGTTCATATCAGAAAGATTCACATTATTTTTTATGATTGAAACTTTTTATAGAATTTTAATAGGTAAAAAAGTATTCCAAATTTTTTAATATTTTATTATATTTTTAGAACATTATGAAAGGTTGATAGTGTGACAATATTTATCAATTGGAATCTATTGTAAATCTAATTTAAACAATGGAAGAGAAAGCCATCTTCATCTTCAAATTTTCTAGTGTAGTAAAGTTGGCAAACTCTTTTATCCTATAGTGTTTTGGGTTAATTTCACCATGAAGAACATGATAATCAATTCTTATCTTAACAATTCTACACAAATATATTTTTTATTTTGATATTTGTGTTGATGAACTATTATATGTCAGTTTATTTTTTCCCTACGACTTTTTATCACCTCACCATTTGTCTTTAAATGTTGGTGCAATGATATTTTTAATATTAAATTCTCTTTTTTTTGTACCCAAATGATGATTATACATCTTTATGGTATTCCTGCTTGAGTCTATGTTGTGAAAAGAATTGAGAAACTGAAAAGTAAAATGGAGCAAAGAATTACTCATCTCAATATTACGAAATAGTTAAATAGGGTTACATTGGAAACATCAACAATAAATGACTGGAGTAAAACTGAAGTAAACTGAAGTAAAATTAAACTACCTATAACACCTAGCAGACAATAACAGATAGTGAGATTAATATCTCAACATCCCCTCCTAATCTTAGTTGGTACAAGTGGAGGCACTAACAATGCCTAATTTCTCTCTTTGAAATTCAAATACATTATTTCCCAATGGCTTTGTGAAAATATCTGCAAGTTGATCTCTGGAACCACAAAAAGAAAGTGTGATGTCCTCATTATTGACAAGTTCATGAATGAAATGAAAACGTGTGTCAATGTGCTTGCTCTTTTTTTGAAAAACGTGATTTTTTGATAAAGAAATTGTTGAAATGTTATCACAGTAAATTGGAGTTGGCTCCTTATGAATATCTGAAATGTCTTTCAATTATTTTTTCAACCATACTGCTTGACAAGCTGTTGTATTTGCTGCTACATATTCTGCCTCTACAGAAGATATTGAAATGATTGACTGTTTCTTGCATGCCCATGAAATCATATTTGTTCCAAGATGAAAAACATATCGTGAGGTACTTTTGCGATCATCTAAACTCCCTGCATAATCGCTGTCTGTATAACCTGAAAGTGAATAATTTTCAGAATGTGTATAAAACAAACCATAGTCTATGGTCCCTACAATATACCTTAAGATCCTTTTTGCAACCTGCCAATGAGTAAGCTTTGGTGACTACATAAACCTGGAGACAAAACTTGCTGCAAACATAATATCTGGTCTAGTTGCAGTTAGATACAACAAACTACCAACTAGGCTTTTATACAATGTGGGATCAACAAATGCTGCTACATCTGCTTTGCTGAGTTTGGTACCTTAAGCAATTGGTGTATCAACTGATTTGCAATTGGTCATTCTGAACTTTTGAATGATATCAGTGGCATATTTTTGTTGACCAACAAAAATGCCATTATCAGATTGGTGAATTTCAATTCCTAGGAAATATTTCATGACTCCTAGATCTGTCATATCAAACTCTGCTTGCATTGCTGCTTTGAAATATTCTAACATCATATTTCCTGTATAAATAAGATCATCTACATAAAGGCATACAATAATCATTTTACCTTCATGAGATTTGGTATACAAATTGGGTTCATGGCTGCTTCTGGAAAAACCACTTTTGATGAGATAGGTGTCGATGCGACTGTACCAAGTTCTTAGAGCTTGTTCCGAACCATATAAAGCTTTCTTCAATTTATATACTTTATGCTCTTGTCCTTTTACTTCAAAACCTGGAGGTTGCTCTACATAAACTTCTTCCTGTAATATACCATTTAGGAAGGAAGATTTTACATCAAGCTGATAGACTTTCCATTTGTGTTGAGTTGTTGTGGACAAAATGGTTCTGACAGTGTTTAACCTTGCTACTGGAGCAAATGTTTCACCATAGTCGACACCAAACTGCTATGAGAATCCTTTGGCAACCAACCTTGTCTTATGTTTCTCAAATTTTCCATATTGATTTAGCTTGGTCTTATATACCCATTTTACACCAATTTTTGTTTTGTCTCTTGGGAGATCAGCTAATTCCCAAGTCTGATTTTTCTCTATGGCAGCAATTTCTTGGTTCATTGCTTCGACCCAATGCTTTTCTTTAACTACTTCTTCAAAATGAGTCGGTTGAGTTGAAATGAATGAAAACATATTCTGTTGTTCAAATTCATGCTCCTGTTCATATATCTCTCTGATACTTCTTGTTTTCTATCCCTCTTCTGAAGATGTTTGATCACTGGCTGAATCAGTGCTTGATGATGTTCCATTTTCAGAATGTTTTGGCTATTCTTGAACCTGCAATCTTGAAGACTGTGGTGGATAAAAAGGTTGATTTGAAGTTTCATCTACATGGTCAAACCAAGATTTATTTTTGAAAAATTTCACATCTTTGCTTATAATTAACTTTTTGGTAATGGAGTTATAAAGTCTGTAGGCTTCTGACTGCTCAATGTAACCTACAAATATGCATTTCTCACTATATCATCAAGCTTTTTTCTTAGTTTTTTAGGAATATGAGAAAAAGCTACTGATCCAAAGATTCTAAAGTGTGACAGATTTACCATGTTTCCATCCCATGCTTCTTGAGGTATTTTATCTTGTAGGTTGGATGTTGGAGATCTGTTAAGAACATACACTGTTGTCGACACTACTTCAGCCCAATAGTTATTTGTCAACTTCTTCTCCCGTAGCATACATCTCGCCATGTTCATGATCGACTGATTCTTTGTTTCTGCTACTCCATTTTGCTGTGGAGTGTGTCTGGTTGTGTACTGCATTATGATACCTTGTTGTCGACAAAATTTTTTGAATTCATTTGAGCTGTATTCTCCTCCTCTTTCTGATCTGAGTACTTTCAACAGTTTTCCACTCTGTTTTTCTGCTTCTGCCTTGAACTCCAGAAATCTAGAGAAGGTATCTGATTTGTTTTTTAAAAAATACACCCGTATCTTCCTGCTAAAGTCATCAATAAATGTCATAAAGTAGAAACTACCACCAATGGACAATGTCTGCATTTGACCACATATGTCGATATGGACAAGTGCCAAAGTCTCTTTCACCCTTGAGGTTGATGAGGGAAAACTATCTCTTTTATGCTTGGACAAGACACAAACTTCACAATTACAGACTTTTTCACTGATAGTAGGTAGACCAATGACTATAGATTTCTTTTGAAGCAGACTAAGACCCTTGACTGGAATGTGGCCATACCTAGAATGTCATAGATGAGTTTCATCTATTCTTGATATATTGTGGATTAAATATTGTTTGGTATTTTGGCTTCTAAGGATCAATGGAAACATCCTATTCTTGGTCTTTTCAACTTTTTCTATCAATATTTTATGAGGATCTTTGTCATATATATAGCAGGTGTTCTTTTGAAACAATACATCATAGCCATGTTCCATTAATTTTCCTACACTAAAGAGATTATGTTTGAGCTCAGGAACATAATAAACATCAGGGATGTATTTGTTTTGATTCTGCTTAGTGAGAATATGAATAGTACCTTTTCCTTCAGCTTTAATACTTGTATGATCTCCAAGCATTATCTCTAATGTTATGGAAGAATCTAGAGAAGAAAGAAGATTCTTGTTGCCTATCATGTGATTGCTGCATCTGTCGTGGAGCAACCAAAGATCTTCGCTATGTTTGTCTTCTGAGATATGGCAGGAAAGAAACATGGTCTCTGAGGATTCTCCTTCACTACTGGAGAGATTGATATAGCCTCTGTGTTGATCTGATTGTTTCTTTCTACAGTCGTGTTCATAGTGGCCAAACTTCTTACAGTAGTAAAATTGAACACTCGATCTGTTCCATGACCTTCCTCTCTAATTTCGGTTTTGTGGAGGTCTCCACTTCTTTGTTGCATGATGATGATCAAATATGCCATTGCTTCGGCCTCTGCCTTGCTTGTTGCCACCTCTATATCCTCTGCCTCTGCCTCTGTCAAATGAGAGGTGTGCTTTGAAGGCTTGTTCCATGGAATATTCTATCATATTGAGTCTTGTTTCGTGTGCCAAAAGTGATCCAGTCAACTGTTCTACTGAGAAAGTTTTAAAATCTTTGGATTCCAAAATTTGCTGTCACAATCATGTCATATTTCTTTGGTAGACTTCGAAGAACTTTTTCAACAATTTTCTGATCTGTGATGGCTTCGCCAATGAGTTTGATCTGATTGACTATTCCCATGACTCTAGTCATGAATTGATCTACATTCTCGGTGTCAACTATCTTTAGATTTTCAAACTAAGCTCTCAATGTTTGCAATTTAACCGTCTTCATTATATCATTTCCTTGATACACAGCTTGAAAAATATCCCAACATTCTTTTGCTGTTGTCGCACCAGTTATTTTGTCAAAGATAGAATCATCAACCGAGTTTTGTATCCAGCATTTGGCTCTGTGCTCCTTCTTTCTGAGTTCAATAGCTGCATTTCTCTGATTATTGGTCATGGCCGCCCATGCTTCTTGGGTCGGCTCTACATAAGGAATCAAAAGCGTGTCCCAACAATCTTGTGCTTGTAAAAAAATTTTCATTCTCAAATTCTAGGATTCATAATTTTTGCTAATTAGATTTGGTGTCTGTGGCAAAGAAGTAGAAGAAGCCATTTGAAAAAAAAAAAATTTGAAACCCCTTTTTTTAAAAAGAAATTGCAGATCTTGTAAAAAAAATCTTCAAAAAGAATTCCTATCTCCTTTCACATGTCATAAAGAAATCCTTTCTTTTTTGAAAATATACCTTGAAGCCTTCCCTTTTTAAAGAATGTTCTCGCTCCCTTTTAAAAAACTTAAGATAAAGCTCTTAAAATCCTTTACGAGCCCTTTTCCCTTCTATAAAACACATTCCAAATTTAAAGTTTTTTAAGAAAACTTTAAAAAACATTTTCTTCACATGGGCATCCTTATCTTACAATTTAAAATCCTTGCTTTATGTTTGAATGAAATACTTAAAACTTTAGTAAATCACCGTAAGATGAAACCCTTTCACATTTTACGTTTTCTTTATAGGAAAAAAGCCTTTTTAAAAAAATCTTTCTCATAACATTTTTAACCTTCGTATAAAGCTTTACCTTAACACAGATTCTTCCTTTTTTTTGCAGAATGGCGCGGTCCTGATACTAAACAGCCGCAACTAAATAAAAACAACGCGAGTTAAAAAAATGGCATAGATATGGCTTGCGTTCTCGCGCCAATCCCTTGTTTCGGCGCGTTGGCGTGAGTATTAGCTTAACAGTCGAGCCAACCAAAAAAATAAAAAAATGGCATAGATATGGCTTGCGTTCTCGCGCCAATCCCTTGTTTCGGCGCGTTGGCGTGAGTATTAGCTTAACAGTCGAGCCAACCAAAAAAATTTCTTCAGCTTTCTTTGAACATCCTTTCTGCAATTTGTAGGAGGCTTTTTCTTCAAAAATTTTGCAGCTCTTCAATGAGTCTTATGCAAGCTCGCTTCTCCTCTTTACTGCTCCTTCTTGGCTCTGTTGCTGCTCTCCAGGGAGGCTTATGCAAGCTACCTCTGATACCATGAAAAGAATTGAGAAACTGAAAAGTAAAATGGAGCAGAGAATTACTCATCTCAATATTATGAAATAGTTAAATAGGATTACATTGGAAACATCAGCAATAAATGATTGGAATAAAACTGAAGTAAAACTAAACTACCTATGACACACCTAGCATACAATAAATTAAATGTAATGAATGATGAATCCTAACTGGACTTAACAGACAGTGAGATTAATATCTTAACATGTTGATCATTTTAACTAGAGTTAGAAGCAATTTTAGAAAACTTTACAAAATACATGATCATAATCATGCTCTCAACAAGAAAAAATCTTTTAATTCTGAGATTATAAGTTATAAATTAATTTATCCTCCAAATTTTATGGAGATATTACATCACCAAACAACACAATTTATATAAAATATTAAAAATGAGAATATTCTCAAATAAAAATATTTTCAAGTCTTTATCGAGAAATCTATTAACTTATAATTTAAAATGCAAAATAAACTTTCTATGTTCCATTATTCCATTTTGTGAATACTATATTTCTAGTTAATTTGCAATTAGATATTAATTCTAGTGTGAAAATTTCTCCCTCGAACTCGTAATTTCTTCTGAATTTAACAATTATATTTCCTTAAAAAATAATATCATGGATATAAACCAGGAGAGTTATAACTGTAGAAGTGATAGTGAATCTGTGTATTGTGAAAGAATATTATATTGTTGTACACTCGACATAGGACAGTATGATTGAAAATGAACAAGAAGTTATTTTTATGGATTCAAAGTTGGGTTTTCCTATAAACTTGCTAGGCAGATTTGCAGGTAGATAACACGAACACTGTAAAACATTCTATGAGTTCGGCACCAGGACTGTAAATACGTTTGATAAGGTTTGCTATAGGTAAGAAAAAAAGTTTTTTCGACAGAAAATGCTATCCATGCTGTGTTTATGGGTATCGATAAAAATCCTGCTCCATGTCAGCAAGGAAGGAGTAACAACCAAGGAAAAAAGGACGAAAGCATAATGTGTCATTGAATTTATACTCCAAAGCATATATTATTGGACATTGTGCGTTGCCACACTACCCATGCTTCGTTTGACTACCAAACTAAGATTCTGACAGAATACATTATTTAAGTATTTCAATACATAATTGGCGATTGTACACAGTTAGTATAAAATTTCATAGGCTCAACCGCTAGGATTTTGTGCTTCACTGTAAGAAAGATGAATTGATGTGGACGGTTAACAGTAAAGAAATAAGAAAAAAAGTTAAGTTATTGATGGTAAATTATTATTGATTATTTTTAGCATGGATTTAGTATTTGTTTAGAGAGATTAAGTCTTATCAAGTTGAAAACTTATTTTAGAATACAAAATTTCAATCCAAAATTGTTTCTATTTCATCTTTTGATAGATTTTAATGAATTTGTAGTGGTTTTTAACGTATTATTTTTCTTTATTTAGATTGTATTTTTGGAATGATATATAAAGTACATAACCTAAACTTGGATGTCCAATAAAATCTTTCTTTAATTTAAAGGAAAGTTTTATTTTAAAAAAATCCAAAACAAAATTGTGAGACTAATTTCTTTCAATTGAAAATATATAGACATAGTCGACATTAAAATATCTTACATAACATGTGTATGGAGATATTTTATCTATACACTAAGCTGTCCTTTTTAAAATGGATGTTTTTGTTGTACCTTAATACCTTAATATTAAAATATTTTATTGAAGAGCCACATCAATTTTTTTGAACAACTGTATTAATTTTTTTTGTTGTGGATATTTTTAAATGTCATATGTTAATTTTATATTAAGAATTGAATGAACGACCAGTTTTTTTTTTTTTTTAAACTTTCAATTTTTATTTATTTTTATATCTAGACATTGAATATTTTATAATATACAACATTAAAATATGTGATTTTTATATATAGATATATATGAAGTTGATATCCACATAAATTACTTAACACAAATATTCACATAGTTTATTTAAATCTTTTGTTAAAATATTTTTTAAAGTTACAAGGTTTATATCATGTGGACATTGAAGTGTTTAGGTTTACGTTTAGGTTTATGACTATGAGTTTAGGTTTACATTTAGTTTTATGACTAAGAGTGAGTGAATTATTTTTACCACATTGGGTTGTAATATCAACTATATTAAATCCATCTTAACCTCGAATTTATCAGGCACAGAGAGGGATCAAAGCTCTCTCTCTCTCTCTCTCTCTCGATCACTCTCTCTCCCTCTCCTTCTCTTTCCCATCCTCTTTTCCTTCCTTCCTCTCGCCCCTCCCTCTCTCTCCATCTTTATCACTATCTCTCTCTTTCTCTCCTAATTTCTCTCCCCGACTCCGCCCCCCACTCCACCTTTGTGTCTCCCTCTCTCTCTTCCCCTTATACCCATATTTATCTCCTCTCCTCTCTCCCTAACTCTCTCTCCATCTATCCCATGTCACTCCCTCTCTCTCTCCACCTCTACCTCCTTTTGAATTTCCTCTTCCGTTCCTCTCTCTGTGTTATGAAACCAGCTCCAAAAATAGAAGAAAAGAGAGATCAACGCCTTAGAAATAAGTCACTTCGAGGGGGAAACTTCCTTTACATTACATAAATGAAGAATTCTTTGATGATACAAAGGAAAAAACCTCCTTTATATATATAGGAGTCGATGAGGTCACAATATAATCCTAGCCAACCTAACAATAATAATGTAAGGGCAAAATAAGAAGAATATGGGGGTTACAGGGGTACAACAATAACAATAAGGGAACTACAATAACAATAATAATGGACAACACTAGTAATATAGGCACCTAACATGCCACTCTTCTTCAAAAAAGTGTTGTCCTCAATGCTTGAGTAGCTCTGGATGCTTCTGTATAAAATTCTCATCCTCCCATGTAGAATCTTTAGTGGGTAAGTTCTTCCACTTGATGAGATACTCTAAAATTGATCGATTTTGTGGTTGTGGAGTTCTTATTTCCATGTTTTCTTCAAGTTCCAATATGATTTTTCCTTCCTCATTAAGTTCTGGAAATATTGTTTGAACTAGAAGTTTTACACCTATAACCTTCTTTCAGAATGAGACATTGAAAACTGGATGCACTCGAGAAGAAGTAGGAAGTTCCGATTTGTATGCCTTAGTACCAATCTTTTATAACACCTTGTAAGGACCATACTACTTTGGCGATACTTTATTATCCTTCTTATCTTGCTTGAGGGACATTTTTTTGTATGGTTGTAGTTGTAAAAATACTGAGTCTTTTGCATCAAAACTTCTCTCGCTGTAATGTTGATCTGCCCGTTGTTTCATTTGATTTTGTGCCAAATTTTGGTTATCCTTTAAGAGTTGGAGAACTTGTTGTTGATGCTCGATGTGATATGCCACTGCTTGAACCTTAGAATTTTCTCTTAAAGATGATGTGATGGACGGTGGATGATATCCATAAACTGTCATAAATGGGGTCATTTTTGCTGCAGTATGGAAGGAAGTGTTATACCACCATTCAGCCAGAGGTAACCACTTGACCCGTTGTGTTTTTTTATCAGATAGAAAACAACGAAGATATCCTTCCAAACATTTTTTCACTATCGCAGTTTTCCCATCGGATTCAGGATGATAAGATGAGCTATGAGCTAGTTGAGTACCTAAACAATAAAATAATTTCTCCCAAAAATTTCCAATAAAAATGGGATCTTTGTTGCTTACAATAATCTTTGGGTTTCCATGTAGCTTTTGAATTGTTTCCATAAATTCAGTACCAACTGTACTTACTTTAAATGGATGAGATAATGCACAAAAGTGTGCATACTTGGTAAGTCTATCAACTACCACCATGATGACACTCTTTCCTTCGGACTTACGTAAACCTATGATAAAATACATTGAAATCTCCTCCCAACATTGACTTGGAATGGATAAAGGTTGTAGAAGACCCGGGGTCTTAATTGTCTCCACTTTATTTTATTGGCAAACCAAACATTCCGCCAAAAACTTTTAAATATCAAATTTAAGGCCATCCCAAAAAAAAAAATTCTTCACCATATGGTAAGTTTTTAAAAACCTTGAGTGTCCTCCTAAGGGGGAAGTGTGAAATTCCAAAAGAATATTTTGTTTTAGTTGGGAATTCTTACAAATATATAAGCAATATTTGTACCATAAGGAATCATTTTTCCAACTAAATGTATCAAATGTACTAGGATCTTACTGCAACTTTTGAATGAGTGCCCACACTTCTTCGTCCTTACTCCATTCCATTAGGGAAAATTTTAAGTCTAAAATGGGCCTCCGAAGGAATTATAAAATAATAGTGGAAATAATAAAATGAGATTTTATTACATCATCAAATTTTAGAGAGAAAAAAGGAAAAACTACTTGTTCAACTCATATTTTCAACTTATCTCCCAAATTTTTTAATAAAATCTCGAGCGGGAGTACTCATTTGATGAAAAATTTACTTACTCATCAAAGGAGTACCCATGTCGCATACTTTCGATGGACCCTACAACATGAAAAAAGAGAAATACATGAAAAACGTGATTACAATCACTTTTTTTAATGTATTTCTCATTTTTCGTGTAGCAGGGTTCATCGAAAGTATGCAACATGGGTACTCCTAGGATGAGGAATGAAATTTTTCATCCAACGAGTACTCCCGCTCGAAATTTGAGTAAAAATTTTGGAGATAAGTTGAAAATATGAGTTGAAAAATTAGTTTTATTATTTTACTATATTTTATTATTTTTACCCTTTTACTTAAATAATAGTGAAATATCCCTCATGGTTGACATCATCATCTTGAATCCTATTAGTTCTTATAAATTTTATTTTGGTTTTACATTTTTCTTAGGAGGATCATTTTACACCTCAAAATTCCCTTAATGCATCCCTTGCTTTAGTTATCCAATGTGGTTGGATAATAGAAATGGCACAAAGAAATGCTTCCACCTCTTCATCTTTTCTTCAGAGTGCATCTACAACAACATTTATCTTCCCTTTTTGTAGATTATTTCAAAGCCACAACTCAACATCTTTGTGACCCATTTTTTTTGCTCTTCTAAAGACAATATTTGTTCCAAAAGGTATTTAAGACTATCATGACCAATTTTTACCTTAAAGTGTCTTCCCGTTAGGTAAGATCACCATTTCTTTAGTGCATGTAGTATTGCCAACATTTCCTTCTCATAAATAGCTTTCTGTAAATACTTTCCTTTGATTGGATGACTTTCAAAAGTAATGGGTCTTCCTTCTTACATTAAAAAAACACCAATTCCATTTCGTGAGGCATCACACTCCACAATAAAGGTTTTTGTGAAGTGTGGCATAGCTAAGACTAGTGTTAAGCACATCTCCTCTTTAAGATGTTAAAAGGCCTTATTTGCTTCATGAGTCCATTAAAATTAATCTTTCTTCAATAATGTTATTAGAGGTGTTGATATTCTCCCATAATTGTTAACAAAATTGCGATAATACGCTGTTAATCCGAGAAATCCTCGCAGATGCTTTACGGTTTTGGGGACTTTCCATTCCTTGATGGCTTTACTTTTGTTGGGGTCTACCTTAACACCCCCGAGAGATACAATATGACCCAGATATTCCACTTCTTGTACTCCAAAGAAACATTTGGAGGTTTTTTCATATAATTGTTCCTCCTCCAACAGTTTGAGCACCCTATCAACATGTTGAACATAATCCTTCCATGACTTGTTGTAGATTAGTATATAATCAAAAAATACTAACATAAATTTTCTAAGGAGGGGTTTGAAAATTGAATTCATCAACCCTTGAAATGTAGAAGGTTGATTGGTAAGGCCAAAAGGCATGACCAAAAATTCATAATGATCCTCATGAGTTCGAAATTCTGTTTTTCGAATATCTTCAATCTTCATTTTAATTTGATGATATCCTGAATGAATATCCAACTTGGTAAAATAAATTGCTTCATGTAGTTCATACAATAATTCATCAATCAAAGGAATGTGAAATTTATCTTTAATAGTGAGGTTATTGATCTCCCTATAATCTGGAAACATGCGCCATGATCCATCCTTCTTGTGCACAGATACTACTAGAGTAGAGAAACACCTTTGACTAGCTTGAATTATACTAGCCTATAACATTTCTAGAATCATATGTTCAATTTCGCTCTTTTGGACATAAGGATATCTGTAAGGCATGATGTTTGTAGGAACACTAACTCGAATAAAATGAATAGCATGATCATGATCACGAATAGGTGGGAGTCCTTTGAGAGTTTCAAACACCTTGGAGTTGATTGTCCAAGAATTTTTGGAGATCTGGAGAAATAGATTATTTTGATGTTGGAACTTCTAGTGAGCATAATTGTGAAATTACAACTCACTATTCTTTCTTCAGAAGCTTTGTCATGACATTGTAGATTATTATCTTTCTTGGTTTTTGTGCGATGCCCCATAATTCATCTTCCTTTCCTTCCAAAAAAAATTTCAAGAAAATTTCTTGAAAATTAAAAGCTACCGTCCCCAAAGATTGTAACCATTTTACTCCTCGTACATCAACACCTCCCATTTGAATGGAAATTATTGGAATATTCAATAGATATTCCCCCATGGTTAGCTTGATATTATTTCATTTTCCAGAGAAATTTATATTTCCTCCATTTGCAACCATCACTTGACATTCTGGTGCTAGCTATAGGAAGCAATTCAATTCCTTGGCTATCTTACAATGAATAAAATTATCAGTACTTATACCTGAATAAATCAACACTATTACTTTTTTCTTCTTGATATTTCCTTCTATCTTGAGAGTTTGAGGAATGGGAATCTCTCCCAGTGCATTACATGATATGGTCAGACTCATTTCTTCTTTCTCTAGGGTTAGTTCCTGGTGTACATCCTCTTCTTTTAAGGTTGCTTGTTCATTTTCTTCCCCCTCTTCACAATCTATGTAAAACAATTTATTCTTAGCACACTTATGACCTTTAGTGTATTTGCTATCACAACTATAGCAAAGCCCTTTTTCTCTTTTTTCTTCCAATTTTTGTGGTGTCAACCTTGTAGGTTGTGGAAGTCTGGGAGTAGCAACACTTCCATCTTTATAGATGTGAGTGGTAGGCTTCCTTGTCGCCATAATTTTACATTCTATTTTTCTTGCCAATCTGAATGCATTCTCTATTGAATTAGGTTCCCAAAGGTGAACCTCATGTTGGATGTTATCCTTTAAAGTCCCTATGAATACATCAATTCTGTGTTCCTCTGGAATATCAGTTACCCTTATACTCAATTTTTGGAAGTCCCTAATGTGCTCGACCACTGAACCCTTTTGTTTGAGATTTATCAATTGGATAAAGAAGGTGTCGCTCTTTTTATCCTCATAATGTGCTATCATTTCCTCCATAAAAATTTACCAAGTGACAATTTTTTTACAAGAGAAAAGCCATCAATACCATACAAATGTATTTTGTTCTAAATGTAAAGTTGTAATGCATACCTTTTGTGTGTTTTGCACATTATTGAGATCAAAATATTGCTCCATCTGTAGTATCCATGTTATGGGATCATTTCCATCAAAATTACTTATATCCATCTTTGGAATATGGTGGTTCTTCCATCCAGTATTAGAGTTTATGAAATCATGATTAACATTTATTTTGTTCTCATCATGTGTTTGCTATATTATGTTTTCGCCATTAGGAATCATTTCTTGTATCAACTTTGTCAAACCTTCCTTAAAACCTTCCATGTCTACTTTTACATCATTCGTCATGTCTTCCATGTTAACTTCCATGTCATCCATCTTAGTTTCCATGTAATCCATCTTAGATTCCATGCCATTATTCAAACCATACATCTTAAATTTCACGCCTTTCTTCAAACCATCCATATTAGCTTCCACGCCACCCTTCAAATTATCCATATTAGCTTCCATGCCTCTCTTCAAACCATCCATCTTATCTTCCACACCTTTCTTCAAGACTTCTATTTCATTTTTTGTTGCTCTTTGCGAGAGAAAAATTTGATGCACTTGCTATTGTAATTTTGATACATCATGTTAGAATTCTTCCTCTTCATGAGTCATAGTAGAGACTTATGAGGGCTTATGGGTGGTGAATTAATTTTAGGGGTAATTTTAGAACCCAATACGGATATATATCCTTCAGTATACCCTTGGAATCACTTCAAACTGATTTTTCAAACAAGACTTATGTAATTTGAAAAACAAATACACACCTTTTTCTTTCTTTTGAGGAGCTCAATATTGAACCTAAATTATATCCATGCTTTTGGACCTTCAATATATAAAATTTGGTCATGTATTAGCCCTCTGAATATTCTTTCGAATGCCACAATTATGACATGATTTGGATTCTTCAAGGAAAGGTTATGCCCAATCTCCCACAAAGACCTTGTTATGGCCTGGCTCAGTAGAGTGAACTTGTATCACATGCCACGTGTCATAGTTTCCTCCTTAGTCTCTGAAATTTATACAGAAGAAAATATAGTCCATTTAATTTTAGCCACCTTTTATATAATCTCAATCTGATGCTTAAAGGGAGAGTTATGGCGATTTTCCCACGGTCACCTCTTTGAGATGAAATTTGGAAGCCTGAACGAACCCTAACTTCCACAAATCATATCTCCACAAATGTTGGGAACCAGGATATGAAACTTTTACAAAAAGTTCCTCAAAATTTTGGCTTCTTATAGTAAAAATTTCATCTTCTTACCCGTCATAGAAAAAGCGTTATAGTGAAAATTCCATGATGACCTATTTAGAGCAGCGAAACCCTAGAATCCAAATTTCTGATACCAAATGTTATGAAACCAACTCCAAAAATAGATGAAAAGAGAGATAAATGCCTTATAAATAAGACACTTCTAGGGGGAAACCCCCTTTACATTACATAAATGAACAATTATTCGATGATACAAATGGAAAAACCTCCTTTCTATATATAGGAGTCCATGACATCACAATATAATCCTCACATACCTAACAATAATAATGTAATGGAATAATAATAACAATATGGGGGTTACAGAGGTACAAGAATAAAAATAAGGGGGCTACACTAACAATAATAAGGGACTACACTAGTAATATAGGGACTTAACACTCTCCCCCTCCAAATCCATCTCTCTCTCCCTCTCCCTCTCTCTCTCCCATACACTCCCTCTTCCACCCTCTTTCTCCCTGTCTCTCCCACCTTCTTCTCTCTCTATCTTCTCCCTCAATCTCTATCAGTGTCTCCTTCTCTCTCTCTCCCCTCACCACCTAAATCTATCTCTCTCCCTCTCTCTACCTCTCCCCCTCTCTACCCCTCCATCCTTATGATTGAAAATTGTCACATAGTGTAAACAATAATATATAAGGTCTAATATATTATTATTAATGTACCTTGGAATAATAATAATTAATATTATTGATTATGATAATAATAATAATATATAAAGAATTAACCCATTAAAAAAATAATAGTATGTTAACTTTACATTATGGACACACCAATTCCTTCTTTGTGGTTTACATTTACATTTTACGTTTTACATTTTGCATTAAATTTTACAGTATATTTTGTATTTTAAAATATCTTTTACATTACATTAGATTTTATATTTCACCTTCTACATCTACATATGTTTTCATTTGAATACTAATTAAAACCTATGAACCCTAAGTTTAATTTAATTTTTTATTTGTTTCTATATATAGTTTTCCTGAAATTTAAAAAATGTTGAAATACATATATAGTTACTTAAATTGTGCCTCCACATCTCCCCTATGTTCAGTTCTAGACTACCTCTTGGCCCAAAACAAAAATGGGGATGACCATAGTGAGGTTTGAATTATTGATGTGTTATAATGTGTTTAATTAAAACTAATTATACATGCATATTAATTTATGTTTTCTCCCCGGATGTGGGTGAAATCGAGTGATGGGATGGAAATAAGCCTGTAGGACGGCGTGTGGCAAGGCCACATGGCCTCCCACAGGCTGTAGTTAAGGATATCTAGGAGGTTTAATTACCCGGGCCGTCACCCTATGCGGCATTTATGTCGGTGGGGAGGCCGAGGCTGCAAGCAATGCATAATGCTGCAAGCAATGCCCTCTGGTTCTTTGTTCTCGCTCTTCGTCTCTGTGATAGGGTCTTCATATTTGTCTCAACTCCATTTGATAGCCTCCATGCCGAATTGGCTCCTGCTTGTTGGGTCTGGTTGTTCTCCAGAGGCAGAGCTTTCCAGCTCATGCACCTCCCTTGGAAAATGTTGTCACTTGGGATGCTGTCTGGATTTTCTTCCAGGTTTCCACTTCTCCCACAGCCCGTTCTGCCCTTTGCAATTCCCCCCCCCCCCCGCCTTAGCTCAATTCGACTCCCTCTCTGTCGCTTACTTCCAATTCAACATGCTCTCACAGGTTTCGTGACAAAATGCCCAGGCTTAGGCACCATCTAAGATGTCGTCGGGGCAGCACCAGGGCTCACCCCTCTGGCTGGCGACGCTCCCTCTCCACCAGCTTTCCGTCGTCTTCTTCTGAGAGTCTTCATGGAAGATATCCCTCCACGCGTAGTGGGTGGGGGCGTGGGCGTGGGCATGGACCCCCTTCCTCCCCCATTCATGGAGTCTCTGCCTCTCTGTCGCCTCCCCGCTCCCATCCTTCTGCCTCTGCCTCTCTTATCAGCCCGTCTACAACCCATTTCCATTTCCAATGCCAAACCAATCGGCCCCTAGTCATAGCGACTGTTATAGTCACCTTCAAGGAAATTCCGGAGGCAGTCCTTGAACCCTCCTCTCTCTCGCGTCCAATTCACAAGCCAGACACCTCTGACCTTGTGAAACCCACTCAACCCAGGGAAAAAGATGTTTCTCTCAAGGCAGGCGATGGCAACTCGAGTCTTCCTCAGGAGAAAAGCAAGTAGGATGGCAGCAGCGAGGCAGGTGCAGCAGCAGCTCGAAGATGTCCCGTTCCAGATGACGATGATGGTTACTGGTGTAGGATTGAAGAAGAAACCCCCTCAATATATTATGGTCTCTAGTGCAGGTGGCATTTTCCATGTAATTTTGTTCAGTTTTTCTGTCATTTTGCTGTTCTAGGAATTCATGGTCTTTTGTTATGTCATAGTTGGTTTCCTCTTTCGAGGCAGCTCATATACATTGCTAAGGCTAGTTTCCCCTTGCGGGCAGCCCATTTTTGATATTCTACTGAACTCATGAAGCCTCTAATGGCCGTGGATTAAATGTACCATATGTTTCAGTAATAGAATTTAAACTTACTTAGAAAAAAAAAAATATGTTTTCTATTTTATATGACATTTCTTTCTATTTAGAGAACATTTTATTTTTATTTTAAGAGGGACTCATGTCAACTCCAGGTTGAACATTGATGGAGTTAGACATCGCTCTTATGCAAGACTGTAAAATGTGACTCACACAACAATTCTTAATGAAAATAGTTATTTATTATTTCATATTAAGATTAATTGAAATAAAACATGATTTACTATGAAGGATTAAATGAATAAAATAAATTAATAGTTCAAGGAATGTATTGAAATACGGTGGAATCTGACTTATTTTTTGGTCGATAACTAGTGATTAAGGTGAATAAGAAATAGTCTTATCTAAATCAAAATCTCAAAGTGGTAGCACTCACAAAGTTCATATGGTAAATGTTGGAGTTAATTTCCATGGAGAGTGGAGGGAAAACAAATTTGATGAAACTTTTCAAGCTTCCAAATTGACTAAACATTTATTTTATGTTGCAAAAGTTTTTTTTTAATCTATTGCAACAGAAATTAAAGATTATTCTACTTTAACTAAATTGAAAAATCTATTCCAAGGGCATAATTGAAAGTCTAATTCTATTTGCAGGAATTTGAAATATTCTGAATACTCTTGCAAATTGAAATTATACCCAACAGAAAAATTAATCTCAATTGAACTACTTTAGCAAAAATGTAACTCAGAGGGATTACTAATGTGAAAAATTATGGTTCAAGATTACTCTATCCTTTTCTCATGAATTTAGAATAAAGATAGCTAAATGAAATAAACTGTGAAAATGAAATATTTTTGTCTTTTTATGAGTTCTCGACCTGTTCGATATACTTGAAAATTAAACTAGAAATCAATGGAATAAATATTAATCAAAAGTAGAGAAGAAATGAAAATTTAACTAATGAATTGAAATGAACATAGCCAGAAACTAAACTAGTCTTACAACTCTCAAGGGGGGCCTCGGCCTATTGATTGCAAGCATGAAATTGAATGTCACATTACTCAGCCACACATTGGTAACAAAAGAACAAATTTTTTATATTAAATTCTAAAGTATTCAACATTAAAATGATTGCGAAATTAACAAGAATCAGTGAATCCATTACTCTTCCTCGAGGAATTTTATAGTCCTCTATTAATAGTATGACCTAACAGTTATTAATCCAAGAGGCAAGCTTCTAAATTAACAACTAAGAAATGAAATTGAACTTAGAGTCTTTCTTCTCATGATTTTCCATTAAAAGAGAAAATCATGAGAATACTCTAATTTGACATGTCAACTCCATATTCTTCTCATCCAATTATACACTCGCTTAAAGCAGAGTTGACTTTTAGTTTCACTATCATATCTCTTCAACTGAGCGACTTTTTAGATCACTATGATATGTAGATGTCCATTTGTCGACCAATTTCCATCTACATGTCCTTTATCATTTTACAACGCACTATAAATTTTCTAACCATCAATGTAGCTGCAAAATATTTGGTTAGCTATAGGATGAGTGCAATTCGGTAGCTATAGGAACCTTTTGATTAAATTTCATAAAGAAAGAGTAGATTATAAAAAATGAATGATTGATACCTTTTATTATGCTCGAGCGTAACTGAGGTGAGCTTTCAATTGTAAATGTAGCAATATTTCATGTAAAGGATGAAAAATAAATCAAAATGGGTTGTAAAAAAAAGACAAATATGGACTTCAACATTCCACCACACCAAGGGTTTTTCATGTCTTCATGCATAAAAATTTCAAAATTTTCCCAACCTTTCATTCATTGTACTATATCTAAAGCTTGGATCAAGACATCCAAGCTAGTGTTCTCTTTTTTCTTCTTAATATTGATTTGTACCCTTGGTTTCTTCATTAAAATATTACTATGCAATCCTCTTACATTGTTTCTAAGGAAGCTATTCTTATCCTCAAGTTTCTTGTTTTTCTTATACAGGTGGTAGAAATGCATGGATATGTTATTGTTTTGAGTCTTAGGGATATCATTCTACACTTTTATTACCTCATGCTATTGTTTGAGATGCTTGTTCAATGCTTCTAGCTCATATATATATATTGTTTTAAAGCATCTTCTAACTTATATTATTTTTCTGGAATATAATCTCTCAAATGAATTTCTTCATTAAATTCACGTTCATATTCATTTTCTGGATGGAAATTTACCTTTTGTTGTGCTCTTTTCTCCAGTGACTCCACATAATCATAAATTTGTTGTTGGATTGCGTCGATTTCGGGTGCCTTCTTGGTCGGACTTGGAGTCTGATAAATTGGTGATGCTATGTCCTCTTCACTTATGCTATTATTATGTAACCATCTCACAAAATAAAATAAAACATAGATCAATGACTTAAAATTGATCCTCTTCAAGGGGGAAACCTACTTTGCATTACATAAATGAACAATTATTGGATGATTCAAATGAAAAAACCTCCTTTCTATATATAGGAGTCTAAGGGGTCACAATATAATTATAGTTGACATAAAAATAATAATTTAAGGGTATAACGATAAAAATATTGGGCTTCTATGGGGCACAATAATAACAATATGGGGACTACATCGGCACAAAAATAACAATAAGGGGGCTACACTAACAACAAAAATAAGGGACTACACTAGTATTATAGGGACCTAACATGCCCCTCTCCATGAAAAAGTTGGTGTCCTCAATGCTTGA
Source organism: Pinus albicaulis (assembly GCA_034641835.2). Lineage (NCBI taxonomy): Eukaryota > Viridiplantae > Streptophyta > Pinopsida > Pinales > Pinaceae > Pinus > Pinus albicaulis. The sequence continues at coordinate 993,548,027 of CM076584.1, forward strand.
GTGGTTATGTATGTTTCTATATAAAATTCTCGTCCTCCCATGTGGAATATTCAACTAGTAAGTTCTTCCACTTGATGAGATACTCTGAAATTGATCGATTTCGTAGCGGTTGAATTCTTGTTTTCATGACTTCTTCAGGTTCCAATATGATTTTTTCTTCCTTATCAAGTTCTAGAAATATTGTTTGAACTCGAAGCTTGTCACCTATAACATTATTTAAGCATGAAACATGGAAAACTTGGTGCCATCGAGAAGATGCATGAAGCTCCAATTTGTATGTCGTAGTACCCATCTTTGGTAACACCTTCTAAGGACCATAGTACTTTGGTCATAATTTATTATCCTTCTTACCTTTCTTGAGGGATGTTTATTTGAATGGTTGTAGCCATAAAAATACCCAGTCACCTATATCAGAAATTATTTTGCTACTATGATATGTGTGCTCTTTCATTCAATTATGTGCCAAAGTGAGGTTATCCTTTAAGAGTTGGAGAACTTGTTGTTGATGCTCGATGTGATATTCCACTGCTTGAACCTTAGAATTATATCTTAAATATGGTGTGATGTATGGTGGATGATATCCATAAAGTGCCATAAATGGAGTCATTTCTGCTACAGTGTAGAAGGAAGTGTTAAACCACCATTCAGCCAGAGGTAACCAATTGAACCATTGTGTTTTTTTATCAGATACAAAACAAAGAAGATATTCTTCCAAATATTTTTTCATTACCTCCATTTTCCCATAATGTTGAGGATGATAAGATGAGCTATGAGCTAATTGAGTATGAAATCAAGAAAGTAATTCCGTCCAAAAATTCCATAGAAAATGGGATCTTTTTCACTTACTATAATCTTTGGGTTTCCATGTAGCTTTCAAATTGTTTCTAGAAATGTTGTATCAATTGTAATGGATTTAAATGGATGAGATCATTCACAAAAGTGTGAATATTTGGTAATTTTATCAAGTACCACCATGATGACACTCATTCCTTTGTACTTGGGTAAACATGTGATAAAATCCAATGAACCCTCCTCCCAATGCTGAATTGGAATGGATAAAGTTTGTAACATAAGGGGGGCCTTAATTGTCTCAAATTTTCTTTGTTGGAAAACCAAACATTCTGCCACAAACATTTGAATATCATATTTAAGTACATCCCAAAAAAAATTATTATTAACCCTGTGGTAAGTTTTTAAAAATCCTGAGCGCCCTCCTAAGGGAGAGGTGTGCAATTCTAAAAGAATATTTTGTTTGAGTTGGGAATTATTACAAATATATAATCAATCTTTGTACCATAATGAATAATCTTTCCAACTAAATTCATTATATGTACAAGAATCGTACTGCAAATTTCTTCAATAAAAGATAACCACAAAAGCTTGAAAACCATATTCACACTTCTTCATCACTCTTCTATTCATCCCTTGCTTTGGATATATAATCTGGTTGGAAAATATAAATGGAACAATGCAATGCTTTCACATCCTCGTCCTTTTTTGAGAGTGTATCTGCAACAACATTTTTCTTCCCTTTTTTTTATATGATTTCAAATTCATAACCCAACATCTTTGTGACCCATTTTTGTTTCTCTTGGGAAGATAATATTTGTTCCAAAATTTATTTAAGATTATCATGATCATTTTTTACCTTAAATTGTCTTCCCATTAGGTAATTTTTTGATTTTTTTAGTGAATATGGTATTGCCAACATTTCCTTATCATAAATAGGTTTGTGTAAATACTTTACTTTAATTGGACGATGTTCAAAGCAATGGTTCTTACTTATTTCATTAAACCAACACCAATTCCATTTCCTGAGGCATCACATTCAACAATAAAGGTTTTTGTCAAGTCTAGCATAGTTAAGACTGGTGCTTGGCACATTTCCTCTTTAATTTGTTCAAAGGCCTTAGTTTCTTATGGAGTCCAAGAAAATGCATTTTTTTTCAATAATTTTTTTAGAGGTGTTTCTATTCTCCCATAATTCTTAACAAACTTGTGATAATACCATGTCAACTAGAAAAATACTCGTAGATGCTTTATGGTTGTGGGGATTTTCCATTCCTTAATGGATTTAATTTTGTTAGGGTCTACCTTAACAACCTCATGGGAGATAATATGACCTAGATATTCCACCTCTTGTACTCAAAGAAACATTTGGAGGTTTTTGCATATAATTCTTTCTCCTCCAATAATTTGAGCACCCTGACAAAATGTCGAACATGATCCTTCAAATATCTATTGTAGATTAGTATATTATCAAGAAATAATAATAATAAAAATTTAAGGAAAGGTTTGAAAATGGAATTCATCAAAAATTTAAATGTAGAAGGTGCATTGGTAAGGCTTGTTATCACTCGGATTGAACCTCAAGATGAAGAAGGCAATTCTGAGGTAACCACAAACCACGCTTGGTCAAGTAGCTAGCCCTACTAGGAAAGGAGAGGGCTCTCTCCTTAAGGATCACAGCCAAAATGGATGAGTAAAGAAGATATTAGGCTAGGTATAGTAGCTCAGGATTTTTATTTTGATTGTATATGGTTTTTCTGGATCAGAAGGAGTCAAACAGTTAGGGCAAGGAACATTAGGTCAAAATTTGCAGGGTGTTCCATGGGGCAAGGTAGGAATAGTGATTTAGCACTTTAGGATTTTCGATGGGTGAGATGATCAATACAGGTGAGGAGCTAGAAAGAGCATGGTGGAATCATGGACTCTTTCTAAACTGAAGAAATTACAGATCGGTAATATTTACCTAAAACATAAAATAAAAATTATGGATTTTGTTCATCTAAATTGAAAACATTCACTTAATAGAAATGAAATGATGGATGAAATAAACAAAACATTCAAACATTTTAACACAAAAGGAGAAACTGAAACTAAACACGATACCATAGGGATCTCCTAAAAATAATTGCAAATTTGATTAATATTCATGCTAAAAAACTGATACAAAGTGCGTCTCTTCAAAAGCCAAGTATCCAACTGAGTCCAACCCTTACAAATTAGAAAGAAGAAGAATATATAGACCTCAAAAAGACTCTCTCTAGCCTCAGGGAGTTGAATCGATGAGATGAGGATCAGTTTCCATCAAATTTTGAACAAGAGCCTGAAGACTGGGAAGACCCAACAACTTGCCTCTAAAAGAGAGGAAACTGATTCATTTGACCTCTAGAGGACTCAAGCTAATGAATCTACCCATATTAAACTAATGCTCATCATAATTACATTCATATTTATTAATTACATCAGTGAAAACCCCAACTAGTGAGGTAAAACTCAAAAATCACGTAACAAACAAAGAAAACTCCAACACAGGCAGAATTCATCCTATGTGCAACGCCAAGGAGGAAAAGATAGCCTTTCTTGCAGGACACTTTGGACTAACTTCCTAGTGTCCAAATTGAGCTCATGATAGCTCATTGGAAATCTTGTCCTGTCCACTTGCCATATATTCTTGTGTCTTCTGATTTTCATCTTTTCTTACCCCTCAAAAATGAAATCTCCCAAGACTGCCTCTATGCGCAATGGCACCCTGAAAAAGAGGCATAAACGTGATTTTTTGGATGTTTTTGGCCGTTTTTCCTAACCAGTTTTGCTCCAAAAACTTAGAAAAAGTACAGGGGGCATGTCCTCATCATTATGAACCCACTGATATCTTCCTTTTATCCATTATATGCCCCAAGGGAGTGCGCAACGGCAAGGCTCTGCGCATATAGCAGAAATTCCGGTGTTTTTCAAAATGTGCCCAAAAACTCAAAAATATCCAAAAAATTTCAAAATTGTTCAAAATTTATGAAATAGGCCAAAAATAACATGTCAATTTGAGCTAAGGAGGCATCAACATCTTGATTTTGTCACCTCCTTTCTTTCCCTTCTGGAACTTCTTCAATTTATCCTTCATCTGTTTGATCTTCATATTGCAAATTTTGTTTTGAGTCTGATAGTGATGGGCCATGTGCCTGAGCATATGATTGTCTCTATTGGCCTTAATTAGTAGCTCCTCCAAGTGAATGTTGAATCTCTCAAGCCACACCTGTTTATCATCTTCAATCTCCTTTGCCAACTACTGGTCAAAACTCAGACTTTGGGCTTCTTGATTTTCTTTCTCTAATGCTCTTTTGAGGCCTCTTGCCTTTGGCCTTTTCCTAATGTTTTCATCCTCCTCAGGATCTTCCATAGCTACTTAATTAATCATTTTTTTTCTTCCTCTCCTGCAACAACTTCATCTCTAAAAGAGTTTTCTTATTTTTCAACTGTTTGTTCTCTTGCTCTAGGAGAGAGATGATGAATTTTTCCCTCAAAAATGGGTTTGCAACTCTCTGATATGTACCTCCTTTTCTTTTATTGAAATTCTTGCCATGGTATTGTCATCAAAACCTTCAAGGTCTACTAGCTCAAAATCAGCCTCTACCTCATGGGCATCTTCATGCCCTTGATCTTTTTCTCCATGGTTGACCTCTATGACTTTCTCTTTTCGCTTCAATGCCTGGTGTACTTGTTTTGTTGATGCATAAGGAAAAGCCCCTTCCACACCATGTGGGGTAAACATTTTCCTCTGTGATGATGAAGAAGTCAAGGCCCCTTCCACACCATGTGGAGCAAGCACTTGCCTCTATGCTGCAAAGTGTTTTCTAAACCCTCTTTGATATGTTACATTGAATTCTTTGACTTGCTTGGGTGGCTTGACTTGATGCTTCCTTGTTTTTGTAGCTGCAGGGCTAGTAGATATCTCTCTTCTCTCTTTTGGCATCGGTGGACGAATTTGGGGATTTGTGATTATTTCATTGGAAATGAAAGTATCCCAAGAGATGTTGATCAGATTTATATGATGAAGCACAATGAGTTTGATGAGGGAGTGATGATAGAGGTTGTTCATCTGCTGATGATATTATTTCTTTGCCACCAAGTATGTTCCGGAGCAAGAAATATGGGATGTTCAACATACTCACCCTAGTGAAATGCATGAGTAGCCTGATATGATATGTATACAATTTGGAGAATATGCCCTCACAAGTGAAGTATCTCATGATAATCTTAATCATCGGTGGATTCTTGATGAGGAGGAAACTAAAGGGGAAAAACTTTATTTTTTCATTCTTGTACCTGGTCTTGAGGTAATGCTCTAAATAATAATCACCTAGGTCTCGTTCTTTGTACCATCTCTCCCCTACATTTGGAATCCCTGTGGCATGAACAAAAATAGAAGTGGAAATGGAAAAAGTTGCACCTCCAAGAGTTACCTTGTTATCATGAAGGTTTAGTATGAAAAGCCTAGTAAACTCAGGGTGATGCTGAACTCTTTACACCTTTTCACAAAACTCATAGCACCCAAAATATATGAAATAAGACAGAGCTAAAGGTGAAGCCTCTAGCTCTCTAAGGTTTGTTGGCTCTACTCTGATGATTTTGCCTCCCTTGTGTGGTCTTCTTTGTTTTACAATCTCATCTTTCTCAACCTCATCATCACTTTGTTCCTCCTCTCTGTAATATTTCTCCCCTCTCTCCATTCTTTTTTCTTTGGCACTTTGGAATCCCTAGGGAAGAGGGAAAAAAGGGAGAGTAAATAAAGGAGTAAAGGGAATGGGAGCAGGGAAATAAATGATGAAATGAGGGCTTTAGGGGATAGGGATAGAGTCGCAAAAATTAAGGGAGATGGGAAAAAGGGTTAAGAAACTTTGTGAGGTGATGGGAGGTGAAATTATGAAGGGATATGAAAATGAGAATTTAATTACAGGTCAAAGGTATGGGAGAAATCTAGAAAAAATAGTGAAATTCCTAGAAATTGGGGTTTTAATGGAAAAGAGTAAAGGGAATTAGGGAGGGGTATTTTTAGTGTTTTTTAGAAGTATGGGGTGATGTGGTAGGGTCTAGGGACAATGATTTTGGGACAAGGGTGTTTTTGGAAATTTGTGATGGGAATGGGAATTTTGGGAAAAACTAGGGTTTCTTTGTAATTTTTGCCAACAAAAAAAAAACTCACACACAAGCATAAATTGGAGAAAGAGAGAGTTACAAGGGTTCAATTACTTGTTTTGGAGGCAAAGAGGCAATCTTGAATTGTTTGGAGGATTTTGGGAGGGTTTTGGCCCTGTATGCAATGCCTTACCCAGGTGAGCAATGCCCTCTCTCTATGAGCAGTGCCGTGTAATTTTGCACTGGCAGGAATGCTCTATGGACAATGCCAGAGCTCTATGCGCAATGCCAATGCTCTATGTGCAGCGCCGCCCAATTTCTACAAATTTTTCCTTTCTCAAACCAATTCTGATCCAAAATCGTGTTTTTCTCCTTGACACATGAACAAATGAGGATCTCTTTTGGAAAATGGGTTTTTATACTTTGAATGACTTTTGGATTTGGAATGATTGGGACCCACACTTCTTTCTTCTCATTAACCTTTAAAAATAATTTTTGATGCTTTGGATGACTGACATGGCCTTCGTATTTTTCGTCGAATGTCTTTAGCTAGGAATAAATAGCATTTTTAGAATTTATTACTTATAGCGACTTTAAAATTACATAAAACTAGAACATAAAAATATCTCTATTTTTATCTGAAAAATGCGATTTTTGAGATGAAAACTTACAAAGATGAAATGTAACTTTTCATGGCAAATCTGACTAGAGCAAATCATGAGTTTATTTTGGGTCACCTTCACACCTTTTGTTGCCCTTTATTGAAAATGAGACAATGCAATTATTTGACCTAATGAAACACTAGTGACCTAATGAGGAATGAAAGAAACCGATTCAAAGAGTGATTTTGACTAAAAGTGAAATGAGAGTAGACCTATTCTCAGCATGATGAAGACATGGAAGAGGGTAAACAACCATATACTTTTGAAGGAAAATGGGACATTTGACAAGGACAACCACCTATGGAACAATTTTATATCATGACCTAATGGAATGATTGAAAATTCTTTAGAATGGGACACATAATATGCACATGCAAAATGTGTTTTGATCCTTGGGGGAAGTATGAAAATACTGGCACTAACAAGGCCAAAGGCCATGAACAAAAATTCATAATGACCCTCATGAGTTCTAAATTTTTTTTTTTTGAAATTTCTTCAACCTTCATTCTTATTTGATGATATCTTGAACGAATATCCATCTTGGTGAAGTAGATTTCTCCATGTAATTCATCCAATAATTCATCAATGACAGGAATAGGATTTTTTTCTTTAGTGAGCTTTTTGAGCTCCCTATAATCCGGACACGTGTCCTGATCCATCATTCTTGCGCACCAATACTACTACATTAGAGAAAAAACTTTGACTAGGTTGAATTATACTAACCTCTAGCAATTTCTGCAATCATACGTTTAATTTCACTCCTTTGGGCATAAGGGTATATATAAGGCCTAATTTTTGGAGGAAAAATTCTTGGAATCAAACTCCTATAATCCGGTCATGTGTCTTGGAATCATCATTTCACACCAATACTAAAGGAGCAGAGAAAGAGCTTTGACTAGGTTGAATTATACCCACCTCTAACATTTCTGTAATCATACGTTTAATTTTTCTCTTTTGGACATAAGGATATATATAAGGCCTAATGATTGCAGGAACATAACGGAATCAAATGAACTAGCATGATAATAATAACAAAGATTAGAGGCCTTTGGGAGTGTCAAATACCTTGGGTGATTATCAATACTTTTAAAATCTAAAGAAAAAAATATGATTCGATGTTTGAACCTCAAGTGAGCATAATTATGCACTTACACGGATTTATTTATTTCTTTATAAGATTTTTCATGCCATTAGAGCTGATTATATTGGTTTTGTAGAATGCCATTAATTCAACTTCCTTTCCTTCCCAAAAAAATTTAAGAAAGTTCTTAAAAATTAAAGATATCATATCCAAAGATTGTAACCATTGGACTCCTAGTACAACATCAAGACCACCATTGGAATGAGAAAACATTGGACTATTAAATACATATTCTCCATGCTTAGATTGATACTATGATAATTCTAGAGTGGTTGTATTTATCAATTTTCAACCATACGAGACTCTGAAGTCTTTGAATCTGGAAAGTTCAATTCCTTGGTTATCTTACCATGAATACAATTATGGGTACTACCTGAATCAATCAACACTGTTACCTTTTTCTTCTTGAGATATCCTTCTATATTGAGATTTTGAGGAGTGGTAATTCTTGCCAATGCATTAAAATATATGTTTGGATTCATTTCTTCTTTATCTAGGGTTGGTTCCTAATGTATTTCCTCTTATTTTCAAGTTTCTTGTTCCTTTTCTTCCTCCTCTTCATAATCTATGTAAAATAATTTCTTTTGAGCACACTTATGACATGTATTTTATATCACAATTGTAACAAAGCACTTTTGCTATTATATCTTCCATTTGTTACAGGGTCAACCTTGTAAGTTGTGAAAGGGAAGGAGAAGAAACACTTCAATATTTATAGTTGTGAGTGGTAGGCTTCCTTGTTGCCATAATTTTTCTTTCAATTTGTCTTGCCAACATCAATTCCTTCTCCAAAAAATTAGGTTCCCAAAGGTGACCCTCATGTTGGATGTTATCCTTTAAAGTACCTATTAGTACACCAATCCAATGATCCTATATAATATCACTTACCCTTATATTCAATTTTTGAAAGTCTTCAATGTGCTCCGCCATTTAACCCTTTTGTTTTAGATTTATCAATTGGCTAAAGAAGTTGTTATTCTTTGTATACTCATAATGTGCTCTCATTTCCTCCATAAAAATTGACCAAGTGACAAGTGGTTTATGGGAACAGAACCATCGATATCATATAAACTAAATGTGTTCTAAATATAAACTTGCAATGCGTACCTTTTGTGTGTGTTGCATATTATGTAGATCAAAATATTGTTCCATATGCAGTATCCATGTTACCGGATCCTTGCCATCAAACTTCCTCATATCGATATTTGTAATATGGCGGGTATTCAATCCAAAGTTAGAGTCTATGAAATCATGATTAAAATTAATTTTTTTCACTTCATGAGTTTCATGTAATACATTTTTTCCATTATGAAGCATTTATTGTAGCAACTTTGTCAAAAATTCCTTCAAACCTTCCTTGTCTGCTTTTAAAACATTCTTCAAATCTTCCATGTTACCTTTAATTTTTTCTTCTATTCCATCCTTCAAACCTTCCATGTCTCATTCTAAACTATTCTTCAAATCATCCATTTTAGCCTCCATTTCATTTTCAGTTACTCTTTGCGAGAGAGAAATTTGTTGCACTTGGTCTTGCAATTTTGATATATCATGTTGCATTTCTTCCTCTTCTTCATGCATCATAGTATATCCCTCTGGTTTCTTACTAGGTCTGTCTGTTTTTTTTCTTCGAGGCATTTTGGAATCAAGAAATAATATATATTCTTCAGTATTCCCTTTAAATCACTTAAAACTTATTTTTTAAACAAAATTTATGAAAAAAAAAAAAAAAAAAATACACACCTTTTTCTTTATTTTTAGGAGATAAATATTGCAACTATTGTATCTTTGTAATTTTGGCTCTTCGAGGTCTAAACTTTAGGCCTAAAGTAGCCCTCTAAGTCTTCTTTCCGATGCCATAAGTCAGATCAAAAATTGGATTTTTCAAGAAAGCATTATGCCTAATCTCCCACAATGACCCTATTATTGATTGATTCATATGATTGAACGTGTATGTAGTGCCACATATCACTATTTTTACCTTCAGCTCTAAAATTACTACACCAAAAACAACTTTCTTTACACTTCTAAGCAAGTTTTACATCATTCAAATCTGATGCCTGCAACGAAAGTTATGACGATTTTTCCTAGGTCACCTATTTGCGAGTGAATTTTGGAGCCTACAAAAACCTTAAATTTCTCGAATCATATCTCTGAAAATATAGCGAAATAAGATCGAAAATTTTTACACAGCGTTCACCAATATTTCAGCTCCGTGTGGTAGAATTTTTAGCTTCTGAAGCCTTGTATAAAAAATTTAATAGTGAACATTTCAAGATGACCTATTTGGAGAAGCGAAACCCTAGAATTAAAATTTCTCATACCAAATGTTATGCAACCAACTCACAGAATAGAAGAAAGGATAGATCAACGGCTCAAAAATTATCCTATTTGAGGGTTAAACCTCATTTACATTACATAAAATAAAAAATTCTTGGTTTATTCAAATGAAAAAACCTCCTTTCTATATATAAGAGTCTAAGGGGTCACAATATAACCAGAGTCAACCTTACCATATTAATGTAAGGGCACAATGATAAAAATAAGGGGGCTACACTAGTAATAACAATAAGGGGCTATAGTAGTATTATAGGGACCTAACATGATCTACCTTGAGGTCAAATAATTCTGGTGATTGTATACTTAAATTCTTAGAACTATGTTTCCTTCTTCTCAATTTCACTTCTGAATCCTTCGTCTTTTGGACACTTTTTATTTTCCTCGTTTTCATTTGTTCTTTATCCTCTAGTTCTACTTATTTTTCTTCAGACCATTTGACACTTATGATGGCTTTCTTCCTTCTAACATATTATTTTTCATTTTTTTGTACAAAATTTTCCAACAATTGACAAAGAGGAGTATCATCTTTTGGTACTTTTGGTGAGATTTCTATTTCCTCTTCCTCCTTAACAGTTAAACCCTCTTCTTCATTGATGGGTTGAAGGTTAAGGTTTGAGGTTATTATATGTTGAATAATTTAATTTTTTGTATCCATTTCTTCCTCCTCTGCCTCTATAAAATTATTGTAGACCAAAAATATTTTCTAATTGTCTCCCTTGGCTCTCAGATGTGCTTGAATGAGGATTTTCATTAATCCATGGTGATATAGGAAACTTTCTAGAGTTTTTGAATCTCATTGCACATTAGAGGAAATCTTCTTGAGGCTACAGGGTAAGAAGTATGGTAAATTTAATTTATTCCCATAAATGAAATGAATTAAGAACCGAACATGGTAGAAAAACATGGTGCCATATCTCCCTTTATGAGTAATTTTTTTTTTTTTAATAACTAGCAAAAAATTCCTCCACTTCTTTTTCAATAGAATCACTTGTATCCTCTTCTTCAAAATGTAAGTATCCATACTTGGGTCTCAGAGGAAGAATGTTGCTCTGTTTCCTTAATTTTCCTATTTTTGAACCAATTTTCCTCGTTCCTAGGTAGTTATGTTACTTCTACCACTATTGATTCTATAAGTATGAGCTTGATGTCACCAATTTCTACCTCTACTCTATCAAATGCCCATGCCAAATATTTTGTAACCTTTTTCTTGTGCCCATCGATTTTCTCAAAGAAACTAAGCCAACCCACCCACTGCAACGAATCTCTGACCCGAGGATATGCATTAAGGAATTTCACTCCATTGGGATTTTTTTTACGATGACACTCATAGTGCAGGAGGAGTTTCGATCTTGGATTGTCTCTCATTGACAATGGTGGCAGAGGTAAATTGAAGGATGGTCAAGAATATTTAATAGAGTGAGGATTTAAAGTGAGGATGAAATAAGTCACCTAAATAATATTTTAATTTTCCTAAGTTAGACATAGGGTCCTTAATTAAAAATATTAATTAATTAAATGTCTCTTAAACCTGATGCAATTCTTCTAAACGCTTTTTGGGTCTTGGATATCTCATGTATTCTAGCTCCTCTACAAAATTTAGGAGCTATATCACATCCGATGCTACCCCAAAATCTCAACACTCCCTCTTAGCGAGGAATGTGCTCTAGAAATATACTTCATCCCAAAGTACTTCTCTGATCTGTGGCATCGGTCTCTGCACTAATGCTTGGCCTGCTGCCCTTCAGCACTGTGCTACTGCTGCTCTCTGTACTACTTCCAATGACTTTTCCACAGTAAATTCTACATCCATATTACAGCTCCATCTCAAATTTTTGCATCGTGCTGCCAACTGCTACACTGCAACCCAGTTGTTGAGAGTAAGCAACTGAAGCACCCTAGCCAAGGACAGAAAATTCAGTCAGGCTACATCTCATCACTCAAACTCCTTAGGCTAATGCTCTACATTGTCGTCCTAAAGCCACTGCACTACTACAACTCCGCACTGAGTAAGCATGCCTCCTCTGCATTGTTGAAGTTCCATAAGCCCCTCTATGTTGCAGCCTCTGTGGTGTTTCTACTATGCATTACGCTGCTCCCTCTACATCATCTCAGCCTCTGCCTTTTCTTCATACATGATTCTCTGCATCCACTGCTCCACTCATTCCTTCTACTTTATTAAGGCTCCACGTACCACGGTTGCGATCCAAGAGTCAGGCTACTCAAGGATCCCTCCACCACTCTATAGATAATCTATAGATCAAATAAACCCACCTCTGTGGTTCATGAGCGCTCATCGCTACGCCATCTACAAAGTTATCGTCTTCTTTATCTCCCACAATTTTGGAACTAGAAGCATCCTTATACTTCTTCCTTAGAGGAAAATTTTTGGCAAAGTGTCTGAGTTCACCACATTGGAAACATTCGATCTTAGAGAGATCACACTTATTTTTCCATTGATGCTTCTTAGATTCTAGGGATGTGTCTTCCTCTTCCTCCTTCTTCACCTTGCTTGATCTAGTGTTGGTCTGCCTCTTGGTCATTCAATGAATCTCCTATTCTTGGAGGATAGCCCACATATTGTCCCATTTTGGAAAGTCCACTCTGCCCAATATGCTTTGGAAAAATGTTTGCCAGTCCTTTTTGACTAGATTTAGAGCAGTCCTCACCATGACATCGTCCTCCACCTTGACCCCCATGGCAGTTAGTTGATCCTGAATTGACTGAAACTTGAAGAGGAAAGGATTGATTTCCTTTCCCTTAGTCATCATAAATAACCTCGACTGGTTCTCTAGAAGCATATTCCTCTGCATGGATTTCCCTTGATACATTGTGGTTAAATATTTCCACATCTCATTAGTCGTCTTCTTCTCGTCTATGTGTGGTACCACATGATCCATAACCCCAAATATGATGAATAACTTGGCATGTGTCGCTAGTTCATTATGCTTCGCCAGAAGAAGAGAATCAGTTGGTGTAGCCAAGACACTCTCTACATGATCCCACAATTCGTATGCCTCCAGGACTACCAGGATTCTGGCCTTCGAGATAGCAAAGTTGGATAGGTCGTCCAACCTATCTTGATCACTCAATCCATGTGGCGCCATCTGCTCAGAAATAATCTGTTGGAACATATCTTCCTCTCCCTCCTTCTACTACTACACGCAAAAGAAACTCGGATCTATGGGCCTTGGCGATAAATTCACCCACTGCTCCCTGTGAAAACTACTTTCCTCCCTCGGAAATCTACCAAATAAAACGAATCAACTCTCTTCAATCACCCTATGATCGATCCTCAGATTTCTTCGGCAATGAAATCCCTTGAGTAGTTGTTCTCTTCCAGCTCTTTGTCAACTTAGCATAGGTATGATTCTGCATCGGCATAATCTCCACCCCACCAGCAACTGTTGAAGATCTGAAGCCTCACTTCCAAACCATGGAAAATCTGCATATCACTTGAAACTAGAATGCATCACCCTGGTTGGCCTCTACGTGAGTAGACTACCTCAACATAGCCTCTGTACAGCGACTGCGCAGCGCAAGCTGCTCCAGTGTCCCTCTGGAAGGCACTATGTTGTATATGTGTCACCCATTTGGGACTGTGTCAGCCTCTGCGTGGCACTTGTTTCCACTGCGTCCTTCTTGTGTTGTGATGCCCTCTCTGGATTCTATACTGCTACAGCTTCTCTCTACAGCACAAATTTCTTCAGCCGCGTTGCTAGAGATCCAACTTGATCTGCAATCGCTTTGATACCATGTGGATATTTCTTAATCTAAGAAACCCTACTGCAATATCTTGATTCAATTCTCCTATTTGAATTAATTTACAAGTTAATTTATGAAATATTCAGTAAATTAGGGAAGTAAAAACAACTAGTAGCCTACACATACAGATCAGTTACTGAATAGCATGCTCATATGACAAAGTGAAACACAGAATTTTTGGACCAATGTTCTTGGGAAAACCCAATGTAGGAAAACCATTGTAGCTAGCTCTGGAGGGTTTTATTATTATGCAGAATATAAATAAAAAAAATTATGGGAACCAAACTTGGTTGGCCCTACAGGAAAATACGTGGAAATAATAGCTCTGTCCTCTAAGACAAATAATATGGTTGATTCACACCCTCAAATAGGATTTACAGAATCAAGCCCTTTCTAGCCAACTGGAAACTCCAGAACTATCTAAAAACATCTGTGTCAGCCTCTAGACTACACTAGAATGGCTTGCATCATTGCTAAAGGGCTTACAATGTCCCTGCGCTACCTTGAATAGGTCTGCATAATATTTGCGTGGCTCCTGCTGCCTCTGTGCTACCTCTACGTGGCCTCTGTTGGACTGCATAGCACTTGGCTGCCTCTATGTTGCTCTAGTATGCTGCCTCTCTGCTAATGTTGTACTCTTGGCTTGGGATCAAACCATCCCCTTGCCAATACTACCCTTCGCTACACTACAAACTAACCCAAAGCCCTTCTCTTATAATTTTCTCTTTGAAACATCAACGATCGTGATCTAATCTCTAATCCATGGCTAAGATTAGAAGTTGCTTGATCCACGTCACTTAAGTCATTCTCATCATATGTTTAATTTAATTCACTTTAATCTTTTAATTTTCCTAATTTAGACTTAGGGTCCTTAATTAAAATTATTAATTAATTAAATATCTCTTAAACCTGATGGAATTCTTCTAAATTCTTTCTGGGTCTTCGAGATCTCATGTACTCCAGCTCCTCCACAAAAATTTTGAGCTATAGAAAATCTGATGCGACCCCGAAATCTCAACATTAAGAGGTGAAAGGTATATCTAGAGAGCTAGGATAAATGAAGATCCCTTGGGAACCAAGTGTAAATCCATTTAATAAAAGCCCTTACAAGTTGAATCTAGCTGATAAGAAGAAAGTAAAGAAAGAGTTATATAGATTTTTGGAAATTAGGTTTATTGAACCAATTGAAGAATCTAAAAGAATAAGTCCAACGGTGGTGTAGGAAAATAATACAAGGGAAATTAGGATGTGTGAAGACCTAAGGATGTTCAATGATGCTTATGTGCATGACTCTTTCCCTACCTCACCTATCGAAGAAGTACTAGAGAAAGTAGGAAGACAAGAGGCCTATTGCTTTAAAATTGGATTTTTATGATATCATTTTATTAAGTTTATGCTAGAGGAAGGACATAAGACCAACTTTTAAATAGAATAGGTATCTTTCAAATATATTATCATGCCTTTTCGTCTGAAAAATGCATATGCAATGTTTTCCGTAGTGGTGGTAGGAACATTAAAATAATTCATGAAAAATTTCTTGTAGATATATTTAGATGAGTTGACAATATTTAGTTATTGAAGAAGCATATTAAAGTTATGTGCCTCATGCTTGAAAGATTTAGACAACTACAAGCTTCATTAAACCTGAAGAAATGTAAATTTTTACACCATTTGGTATTTTGCTGGCCCTTGTAGTATGCAAGCAAGGTTTGTTGGTGCATATTGAAAAAATTGTTTTCATATTAGATTTACCTTGACCTACCTTAGTGTGAAAATTTCATTCAAATTTTGGTTATACGAGCTATTATATTAATTTCATAAGAGGATATGTGTGGATTATGACCCGCTTGGAAAAAATGTTTAAGAAAGAGGTCATGTTCGAGTGGGATGAATAATGTTAGTGGAATTTGGATAAATTGAAGGAGAAGTTGCTTATTGATCGATTTTAGTTTTCCTAGATTATGGAAAGGAGTTTCATGTACATGTTGATGCATCATACATATCTTTGGGCACAGTGTTATCTTAATGAGGAGTAGGGGATATAGATCACCCTATTGCATTTTCTAGTGGGAATTAACTTTCAACAACTAAGAAAAAATATACCATTATAAAATGAGAAGGATAAGTGATGGTATATACATTGCAGAAGTTCAGAAGCCAACTAAAAGTCTATAGTAGTAGCCATCCTTTTTCACAGTAAGAATGTACACACATTAAAAAAAAAATGTATTTTTTTGTTTTATTCAAAAAGAAAATTGTGGATAAAACACAGGAGAAAGAACATCACAAAATTGTGCAAATACACCACAACAATAGACAACTTTCAATAACATACAATATCGAAAAGGTGAGAGGAAGAAAAAAGTAAAAAGCACTAGAAAATGTTGGTATCAACTATTGGGAGTTATAAATGCAATATTTATATACCAACATTTAATATTTCAATCAAGGTTTTGTAAGCTTCGAGGCGAAGCACAATAATTTCTAGAAGAAGACCTCATAAATATATACAGACTTTTTACTATCAATCAAGTTCTTGCAAATAATTAAAATACATCACTCAACAAAAAAAAATTCAAAGTAAGGGAGCACACAAATATCCTACTCTTGGCTCCTCTTCTAGGATGAGAAACTCCTACATAAAAACACCTTAGCTATCCAAGGGACAAGGGGATGTAGGGCTCATTCAAACCTTGAAGTTGACAATCGACTCTGGAAATGAAAACGGAAACACCATCCTAACTTATTCTCAAATATTGTCTGCTATGTATAAGAAAAGAAGTAAAGAATTCACAATGTTCAATTTTCAAACTCTCTGTAATAAAACCAAGTATTCTTCACACGAACAACATAGACTTATTCCCATATAGAATCAAAGCTCTCCCTAGTCTAGAAAATCATTTAATATTCTTTCAATGCAGAGGTACAATTACTAAAAGAAATCTAAATTATATATACATTATTTCCCAAGAAAAGATGCAAGGTTCAGTTGTGATGAATCACACGAACGTTTTCTCAATACATCAGTCATATCTTGCATAAAATATTGACCACAAGTAGTCTCTAAGAGTTAATATGATATTTTTTTCTCAATACTTCAATTTTCTGATCAAGGTAAAAAAGAAACAAGATAATAACTAATCCAACCTCCAGGCTTCAATATCACAGAATGAAATCTCTTCTCATACTAATCCTGGAATTTGATAGAGTATTAAAATCATGTGTAAAGGAATATTTGATTTCATGAGATATAGATGAAATGAATAACATCCTCATAAAACCCTAGTTTTTTGTGTTAAAGATCCAATTTTGATAATTCATTCAAAAGAAGGATAATAAATTTTATTGACAAAATTATACTGACGAGATCTCCACATGAGCTCAAGTTTTATAGGTTTAGGGAGCGCTTCATATGACATGTTGAGTCTATCCAAGATTTTTTGAGAATACAACTTATAACCATACTTTGTCCTTACAATCTCAGTATACATACACATCATGAAATTTTTATATGCCTCAAAGGTATTTCACAGAAGATAAATAAATTCCACAAATGATTCAATATTCGCATATAAGCTCAAAAAATATGTATTATATCGTATCGATCTAGAATGTCGGAGGGCATATCTATCCAAAAAATTTCTTCAATTTCAATATACAATACATCGTAATCCTCATTATATGGAAAATTAGGTTAGCATAAATACCAATTAGAACTAATGACAAATTAGAGTCTGATCAAAGCCTTAATGTGTTGAATATAAATGCACATCGATGCATTCCAAGGAGCTAACCATGCAGATGTATTGATTAATAAAATCCATACAAGGAATTAGCATGCCAATATTTAACATGAATAAGATGAAAAATTAAACCAAAAACCTTTTCTAAAATAAAATCACAATCCCATGCTATGCATCTGTAAAAAGATAACATAAGAAATCCTAATAGGCACGAGACAATGGGCTAGATGGTGGGCCCATACCACCCATCTTGTTTCCCTTATAAAATTTAATTCACAATTCGAAAAATATAAAACAAAGTAAATATAAATCTAGTTTCAACTTGTATTAACTCTTGAAGTCTATTACATGAGCATATAATAGTGCAGAGCTTTTTCCTAGTGGTCCCCTCCTAGGATCATCACACTAGAACAACAAAATTTTCCCTTTAGATTCCTTCTCTTTCCTATTATTATGTCTAGTATTCCCTCACTACCCTTACATTACAAGGTATTCATATTTATAACGAGACTACCTCCTTATTCTCTATATCACATATTAAACATCACATGTATTTTTATAGTTTCAATATGATCTAAATGCATATAAAGCAAGAGTATCCTTAACTTAAACCAAAATGAAGAGTGTAGCTTATTTGACTAGATACACGTCAATCATAAGGTTCCATATTAGATATAGTTACTGGTATATTAGATATGTTGGTAAACCACAAAATTATTAAATTCCCATTCATGACATCCATGAAAATCTTGATGTATTGGAAACTCACTATTGAAGAACCTTGTTGCTTATAGAAAATGGTTGACCTGATGCTTGACCCTCACTATATAGATAATGTTGAAGACATGCACTTTAGTTAAGGAAACATAACACCATCTCATGCCCTTTTATCATAAAACCCATATGCTTGATTCTTGCCATGATAGCTCCATTTCCAACAATCATGGAGTTGGGAATAGGAATTGCACTAAATGAACATGAACTGAATTAGGTGAACAAGAACTGTACTGGATGATCACGAACCAAAACATACAGGGTACTCTTCACCTATCATATAAATATAACTTCACATCGACCAATTGGTGAAAACTTCCACATAAATTCTCTTAAACCTTAAAAAAAAAACAATCATCACATAATTACATATTACCTCATCTTGCCCACATTTTATGATAATTTCTTCAAGAATGTGAAAATTTGTGATAATGGCCACATAAGCTAGGTGAAGAAATAATATATTCCCAGTAAAAATATGTTGAAAATATAGAAAAATGGAGGCTTGACATGAACCATGTAGGAAAGAAATACGGGTGGCATAACAACTAAAAATCTATATTATTAATGATATATCAAATGCACTTTAATGACAAAATCCTTGCATATTAGTGGATCTAATGGGATTGAATGATGACGGGGAATATATATTCCCGAGTATGCACACCGAGGAAGCGTAGAACTAGAGGATTAATTGCAATTGGATAGGAGAGAACCTTTGAAAAATTTCGAAATTATGATGCTCAGAAAATTGTATAGTATGGTAGCTAGGTGTAATTTTTGTGATTTTGGTCATGAGAATTCATTTTTATCTAAGGCATTTGGAGAGTAGAACGAGAACTCAGAAATTCAAGCGAGTAGTAAGAGTGACAAAAATTAGTGATTGTAAAGTTATAAAAAAATACAAGAAAAAAGTATGACATCCAGTAGGGGAGGAGAATCCAAGAAGAAAGAGAAAACTAAAACACCATGGGTATCCTCAACCCGTGCGCAAACCACAAAAAACCATAAAACATTTGACGACCATACGAGGTCTGGCTAGAGAATTTCAAAGGTAGTTTCCAAGAGTGTATGTACCACTAAGTAAGTTGAGAGAAACAATAATTCACCTCAAGAAGGATCCTAATTATCATTTGGTACCACCATTCATTCCACCAATAGTAATAATCTAGGTGAGTATGATCAAAATGGTAGATACCCTCAAGTACTCATACCATGATATTTTAGAGGCAAATAAATTCTTGAATCTCACACCACAAAAGTACTTACAACATGTTACAAACCTTGTAAATCTAGTAATAAAATTAGAGCTGCAAGAATGGGTGCATAGTTTGATGTAATTAGGTATACATAATTTGTTACAAAATTCCCCATTTTGGAAAAATAAAAATAAAAACAATATATGTTTAGAATATATATTTAGTAGTTACCATGGAGGGTTCTTATGGTTACATCATCTAGTTTCACAGATACCAATGTTATTACTAAAATAATAGGGCTTCCTACAACCAGAGAAGACCTAGAAACTTACTTCATAGATAAAAGTAGAGAAAAACACCTCGTAGAGGAACTTAAGGAAAAGTAAGGCACACATAGGGGTATGTCTAAATTTTAAATTCCAATAATAAATTAATATGTGGTCAAGTTTGTTTCATACGTGATGCCATTTAAATTACTGTGCAAATGTTACAAGGATCAAGTGCCATTAGGAGTAATAGTGGTGGCGAAAAAGTGACAGCGAGGGTTAATATTAAATAGGCCACATTTTTTAAAAGTAACTTTTGTTATATTGTTGCAAAGTATAGGACTAGAATGTGGAGTTCCACTATGCATGGATCCACATATTAATTTCACTCATAACATGGAGGGAACCATAAGACACATATTTCCTATATATGGCACACAAGGCATTATGGGTCTCCTGGTATTCCTCATTATGGAATATTGTGGATAAAATAAGTTAGAGGGATAATAATATAACTTCTTATGTGTACAAGGGGGTGTTCAGGAAGACCATACATAACATATCGTGTGTTATCACTGGAAAATTGGACAAGCAAAGATGACATTATTAAATGTCAGGCAGAAGGATTTATAGGGTTGAGGCACATTAGAGAAATTGAATTATTTAAAAATCTCTAAGGTCCATAAGGAAAATCAAATTGCGTATGAAAGAAACTAGCAAAATGTGCCTTTACGCGCACTTTTCTAGGATAAGCGTGCCTTTGCACTGCTTTTCCTCAAAAATCCATGCGGACCAGTGAGTAGCAAAAGTCACTTTCTGCGACCAGAAGGCACACTCTAGGAAATTGATCCCACACTTGAGGCCGCCTAAGGATAGCCGCCCAAGCCTTCTTAGGACCTCAAGAGAGCACACAATGGAATCATCATCCTCCCTTGGGTCACTATTTATAAATGTACCAATAGAGGGTAGGAGAGTTTTAATTCTCCTATAAAAGGCCACCAAGAGATTGAAAATGGAAGAACACATTGTTATGTTGGCCATAATTTCCCCTAGCAATCCAGAAGTGTGTGATCCGAAGCAGAGATAGAGGGGATTCAGTTGTTGGCCACCCAACAACTCCAATCCTTCGGAGTAGAGAGAGGGACTTTGCGCCAAGGTAGCTTGGAAGTAAAGACATCCTTGCATTGGGTCTTAAAACTCCCTAGTTCTAAGGACCCCTTGGCAAGTGCGTAAATGTTTCATCCTTTATTCCTACCAGCACTCAATAAGAGGGGATGTAAGCTCCACCGTTTGGATTATTGAACTTTTTTTACTCTATTTAGAGCTTTTTTATTATGTGTTAAGTTTAATTTTGTTTTTTTTTCAAATATGCATGCTATTTCACTATCTACTATGTTTATTTCTTAGCATGTTCACTACTTTCTTGACTCCCTTGATTCTCTGCCTATGACCAAGTGTTTACGAGGAAAAAACCACTCCTCTTAAGAAGGTGTGATTTGGTACACTTGTGCGCCAAATCCACCTACATAGGATTGGCGACTCCACTAATTTTATTTCAAATTTTATGTGATTGTGTCTTTTTGCAGAGACCTCTTTCTTTACTTTGGAGTTGGCTGGAACTGCCCCTTTTTCTCTCCTTCACTACATATTCACCCTCAGTGAGAGGTTGAACCTCAGAAGCTCCAACAATTTTTTGTGCAGGAAAATAGCGTGGCTTTTTCTTAGATAAACGTACCCGACCGCACGCGTTTAGAAGTGACTTGTGCGCAGACTTCGCGCCTATCTGAACCTTTTGTGCATGGAAACCAGAAGCAAAAATTTTCTCTTGTTTCCCTTCTTTTCCTACTTGTAAAGTGACTGACATCCCATAAGAAATCTGCCAACACTAGTTGAGGTGTCACATTACTTGTTAAAGCTCACTCCTGGCTTTGTTTTAGTAATTTAGATGTTAGTTTTAAATTTCAAGTTTATTTTCTCAAAGTGAACACATAGTTTAAGTAAGGGGAAATTAACTTGCATTCTGAAATAATTTATGTTTTGCTAATTTAGGCACCAAAAAAAACTTAGGTAATTAGCTAAATTAAGTGGCCCTAGTCCACGCATGCTTAGCTAAATATTTCTCATTTTCCTACTTAAAATTCATTAATTTTAGTTCAATTTTAGAGAGCAAGTAATATATGATGCCTTTTCACCCTTGGGTGATCCTACAAAAGCATATGAACACTCTCTGCTAATAATTCACCATCTCCCTATAGTTTATCATTTATATTGACTAGGAAGCATCATAAGCGGCCCATATCTGCACATGTTTTTCTTTTGAGCAAGAAACAACCAAACATATTTTAAATAGGGGATTTTCGAAAGGATCACTGCATATCCACATGTTCAAACTATGCACTTGTTCACCTATTTATCATACACATTGACACTGTAAGTAAATCAAATCCATCTAAAACTAACTTAACTAAACTCACTAAAACTCTCCCCATAGGGGCCACAAGAGAATTTATAGTTTAAGTTAGGACCAAGGGGGTAGGCATCCAATAAGCCGCCTTGGTCAGTTTACATCTTGAAACATATAGGCTAAATTTTTATGGAACTTTTAAATCTGTCTATCTACCCAGGACAAATAAAATCTAAGTGCCACAGATACCCAATTGAGA
This sequence comes from Pinus albicaulis, assembly GCA_034641835.2. NCBI lineage: Eukaryota > Viridiplantae > Streptophyta > Pinopsida > Pinales > Pinaceae > Pinus > Pinus albicaulis. Next base: position 993,570,490 of record CM076584.1, read on the forward strand.
GGGGGTTAAGATTAGGCCCAGTGTGTGCGGTATTATTTTGGGCTACATGACCCGTCTAATACTTGGCATTGGTAGAAGAATTAATAAGAAGCTCAAGACTAGAACACTCACATGGGACGATGGTACTTAGTATCCAAAAGTAGGGCATCCTTCCCTCTAGGTGATGGTGCAGGCAGCACTAGATCCTTTACCCTTACCTTGGTCGATTTTCTTTGGTTGACTAGGGGCGTCACTAGTTCTTTCGGGAAGTTATGCTATCATTCACAAGATATATTCTCAAGGCCCAGTTACATTTGAGCATGTGAGGACGATTTAGGTCTTGTAGGATTTGATTATCATACCCAAAAACAACAAAAAACCATATTTTTGATTGACTGGTCACATCGGTTTAATCTAAAGGGAAATTTTATCTTTTATTTTCACTTTTTTTTATGTATGCGATCGAATTTTTTCTTTGACTATAATCTCTATCCTCTCAAATATTTCCAAAACCATACCTAGTTGATGCCATGACTGACCCAACAGGACCTCGTTGATCTAGACATATTTTGGACCTCCCCCCATTTCTAGGAGGGGTTACAGGTATTTCGACATTTAGGCGTCAAAGACAGAACACTGCCATCCTTATTGGTTCATCCTTCATTTAGGAATCATTAGTTGGGAACCCTCTTTGGCAACCCAACACCATACATGTGAACACCCCCACACGGTCACCACATACCACTCCTCCCACAACCCCTAGGGGATAGAGGAGTGCTACCCATTTGGGAAGCCAGGTGAACTCATAGCAGGGCATGTCACAAAAAAACCATATAACTAACTAGAACACTATGTTTTCATATGACCCCATTGCACATAACCCTACATGGCCTCACATTCCCATGAAGCTCCCTTCGGAAATTCCAAAGTTTGAAGGGAAGTAAGCAGAAGACCCTAAAAATCATGTTATGACTTTCCACCTGTGGTTTTCATCGAATAGAATCGTTGACGATACTATTCAGGTGAGACTATTTCAACGTACCCTAACTGGAATATCTGCGAAATGGTATCTGGAGCAGCCATCTACTACACATGGAACCTTTAGCACTCTCGCTACTCCATTCCTGGACTATTTTCAGTTACCCATCCACCACAATTCTGGAATGGAATTACTGACCAACTTTAGGCAAACACCCCTCATCCATATCTCGGACCATCTCCACGAATGGTGACGACGTTGTAGTTTGTGAAAATCCAAACTTGACGATCAAGTTTTGTTGGACTTGTTCCTAAAAAATCTCTCTGCAGATATTTCAAAGGATGTGGGGCAACAAAAGCCCATATCTAAAGAGGACACTATTAGTAAGGCCCAACAACTCGAGCTGATCTATACGCAGTTAGGATATATTTTCAATATCCTTCCTAACGCCCCATGCCTGCAAAATTACAAATAATTACCAGGCATGTTGAACTCTGTAGACATTTTGATTGGGTCATTGACCCAAAATCACCTAAGCAGTAGCATTCCATACCTTGGTTATGCATATGATTCTACCCAAAACATACCACAAACCGGCTACCAAAGTCATCATGCACCTTTTCAAAATGTGACTAATAGGGCGTTATCATACCACCATCAGTAGGAAGGTCCATATCCTCTGGCTCAAGGGTCCCAGTACGCAACTAGACATGCTGACAGAATATCTCCCCTCCAACAGCCATTCATAAACCAGGGACAAGGACCACAATATGCCCAGTCCCCAGCCCAAAACCTACCCATGCAGAATAATGCACAGGTGAACTTTGTGCAGCCTTCCCAAGCCCAATAGTGCCAACCATACAATCAAGAGAATCCAAATTATCCTCCTAACACGGCTAAGAAAAAAGGAAAAAATAATCCTAAATGAAATCCTTGACAGGGGGACAACAATCAACAACACCCTCCGCGATCTCAGGTTGGAAGCAACTCCAACCGAAACCAAAATAAGGAGCCAATCAACCCCCAAAGGCATAGCAAGAGGGAAAATATTCGGATGAACCACTCTTGTTAAATTTGTGGTGAGTACGACCATTACACTCACCACTGTCCTGACCTCCTTGAGCTAAAGAAGTTTCAAGGTAGCCATGGGCAAGGAGGATCCTCACAACAAACAATAGTCATGCAGGAGCCTTTCCCCCATCAAGGGATAGTTAGTACTCAGTAACAGCAAAAAACTCCCGACGATTCCGAAAAAAACAACCATGAAATCTACATGAGTGGCAAAGAAATGTTTTTTCAAACACATAACCAAAATTACGATACCCCATCAGCCACTAATTCGCCAGGGGCTAGTACAAGCGCACCAACAACACCTTTGACCATATCAAAAATGCCTATTGAAACTTTGCCAAAAATGGCTAAGGGACCAACTAGGCGGGTAGGAAACCAATCCAAAGCAGACCATAACTATAGCATTTTGGATGATCTAGCTTAATCTCCCACTGCCATGTCATTTTTGGAGGTATTACAATCATTCCCAAAGAAAAGGAAAGCCTTAATTTCCGCATTAGGCACCATCTACCTTGTTGATTCGCGCCTGATGACTTTTGATTTAGATAAATCCACCCCTAGGCTTCCCTTGATGGTCGCCTTTCAAATACCAATGTCAGTTCAAAACATCACCATTCACCGATGTATCATTTACGAGGGTGCATCCACATGCATCATGTCAAAGAACATCTGACAGAAGTTAGGGTCTTCCGAATTAAAGCCATCAGATATCACCGTTATTGCATATGACATATGCCCTTCAGCCACCTCGGTCTCTACCAAAAAGTTCTGGTCTGCTTAACCGACAAGATGGTCCTTATAGACATTGAATTCTTGGATGCTCAACTGGATTACAATATGTTGCTTGGCCCGAGTTATGTGTATGCCATGTCAGCCATAACCTCCTCCATCTTCCGAACTATGATGTTCCCCCATGAGGACCACATCATTACTATCGACCAATTGACACACAGCGAAAAGAGACCCCTAACAAATATGGTTTTCATTCTACCCTATGTAGACACATTTGCTGAGATGATTTCATGGTATCAAGAATATGGCCCTGGAGAGTTCAAACATTCATCCATCCTAGGGTCATTCCTGGGAGATCCCACCACTATACATGAGTCGGCATCTTGTGTCACAAGGGCTCTGGTGTGCATGATGTCCTCATCAAGAATCAAAGCTAGTCAAGACACGAAGACGAGCAACCTCTCTAGCCTACGCCACCTTCAAAACTCCTTTCCTCTTCCCCCCAGCAGGTTTTGTCTCACAGCAGTTCATGGCCACTATGGTCCTACCAAACTTATCATTTGCAATCCTAGTTTGGTACCTAGTCCCACCTACACACATTACCTCTACAGGGTTAATCCCTCCCAATCCTGAGTAGGCCCCAACTGTTATGGGCCTCCTAAGGAAATAATAAAATAACAGCTAAATCAATAAAATAATATTTATGAATTTACAATTCACTTTTTGCACCAAAATCCATGTAACCATGGTTAAATTCAATTCAAAAGTTGTACCAAAATAAAAATAATAATAAAAATTTCATTGATGTGACTATAAATAAGAATTATATTTTCAATAAAAATTCATTATCATTGCACAAATAATGCATTTTTCCTTTGTACTAAAATAACTTAAAATAAAATATAAATATAAATTCATAAATTCTTAATTATAGAATATACTATTAATCAAAATTTATATTATTTAACTTATATAATAATGTGTAATTAATATACTATATAAAAATAATATAATATAATATATTATATTGTTTTATGTATGAATTTTATATTACATATTCAATTGATTTGATTTATAAATAAATATTTGAAAATATACAAATATAATATTTATTGAAAAGTGTGTAAATATATGAAGATTGTGTAGGGATATGCATTGTTTCTTTCAACAAATATGAAATGAAAATAATAATATTTTATTCAAAAAGTGTGAAATGACATTTAATATGAGAAATTTACTTTATGACTTTAAAAGTACTTAGAGCACTACCATGGTTAACCATGAGTTTTTATCCACCATTGAGAATGTGTCAAGTAAATACTTTTAACTCAAGCAATGCCACCTCAACATTAGGGATGATGACATCCCCTAAAATGTGATTGGTTCTCATAAAGTGAATTTTGATTGTACATTTTCATTAGGAGGCCCATTTTAGACCTCAAAATTCCCCTAATGATCCCTTCGAAGGAAATTCCCATCGCAAAATCGATGGTTACGACCAAGAAAACCAATAGAAGAGGAAAGAAGGTGAGAATACCACCACACCATAGGAATCACCACACTACGCCATATGTGAAGTAGTATGCCACCCTACCCACATTTTCCCAAAGCTGGATGAATTAAAACCACTCCTTAGCTCTGTGGTAGACATCGCAGAACCAAGTTCCCATAAAAAGGAACCTACCACCAAAAGTCAAGGCAAGACATTGTGTAAAAATCACGCATGCGCTATCTGCAACAATTATGGACAGTATAACCATCATTTCTGAGAGATCCCATGATATAGGGATGCTTTACACGTCATCAAGAAATCCTATCAAGATGATCCATCCATCCAGTCATTCAGAGATGAAACTCATGTCATCCTATACCTGTAGGAGGAACGAAAGTCACCTGAAAGACTCTCATTCATCTTCCCCCTTCCTATCGTATGTTTCACACTGTGCGATGAACGTGGCCATTTCATCGAGGAATTTGAAGCCCTGGAACTCATCCACAGGTGGTATCCTATAGAGCATGTTTACTATGTTGGTTTGCAGGTAACACAATTCACATTTTCTTTATGAGCTGACAACCACATTTCAGAACAGTGCCATTATATCCCCCGATTTCGCTTAGCACTAGCTAGTTTTTACTCAGCCATAGTCCACCTCTCCTGAGAAGATGGCTCTAACTCTAAATCCATGAATAGCTCAAAAATTCAATAATATGTGATGAGTAGATCCATCTTCTTTCTGTCAGCTGAAAAACGACCAATCGGGGAACCCTTAGTCACCCCCAACTGCCCTCTGCAGACAAGGCCAACATGTGCGTTGTGTAAAACGCCCAATCATGTGGTCACCACTTTCCCTGACTTAGAAGTTCTATGCCACTGTTACCCATTCACGCCATCAAACGAGTAGTATTTGTACCTATGACAGTGAAAAATTTATCTGTCTGCACTCTATCGACCATGTCTGGTTCCACCATGTCGACGATGGAATCATTTTCATGTTTGTCAACCATCTCCGTGCAGACTGAACCTCTTCTACAAAACCTTGCACATGATCAATCCCCTTTAGGATCCCTATTCCATTATTATGAGGAAATCCTAGAGGCCATGATAAAACCAGATTATCCATGGGATTTAATGCATCACTCCTCATTGTTTCTCCCCAGCAAAGTGTTCAGTCATGACAAGACAAAAGAACACGAGATTTACGTGATTGAATCAAAATATTTCCTCCCATCAGGGAAATTTGACTGGTTCAAGGACCCTATCCCAATGCCCGATGCCTTTGAGGAAGGAAACATGTCCAACATCTCACCTACCGTCAAGGTCAATATATCCCAAAATCTTGGAAAGGTCAAAGAAATCTCACTGTGGGTTGCATGTTCTCCAGAAGGAGTAAAATATTATACCTAATTTCTACAAGAGTATAGATATATCTTCACATGGGACTATACAAAAATTCCTGGGCTTAGTCCCACTATCTTAGAGCACCATATTGACACCTGGCCTAACATACCTCCAATACACCAAAAACACCATCAACTGCACCCATCAAAGGTAGAAGCAATAAAAAGAGAAATCGACAAGCTTCAAAAATATGGGTTTATCTACCACATTGCTTACACATATTGGGTTTCTAACCCTGTTCCCGTCATGAAAAAATAGAGCACCATATGTGTTTGAACTGATTTTCATGATTTAAACAAAGCATGTCCCAAGGACAATTACCCTATCCCATTCATCGACCAGGTCATCGATGCTTGCGCGAGTCATGAGGCCCTCTCCTTCATGGATGGATTATCTGGGTACAATCAAATTCAAATCCGTCACACCAACTGCTACAAAACCGCATTCACTACCCCCTGGTCCACATTTGCATACAAGGTAATGCCATTTGGCCTGAAAAATGCAGGAGGATCCTTCTAGAGAGCCATGAATTACATCTTTCATGTTGTGGCACACCTTGTCATCACCTACTTGGACGACCTAACCTTCCAATCCAAGAAGCACTCAGACCATCTCGAGGATCTACGACTGTTGTTCCAACGGTGCCGAAAATACAATCTATACTTGAACCCCCTCATGGTCCAAGCCATCAAGGAGGTACCTCCACCTCATACCCTCGGGCAGCTAGAAATCCTCCAGGGGTATGCTAATTTGCTGAGACGTTTTGTCCCATATTGCGTCACTTACACTAAAGGGTTCATGCGCCTCCTTTTCTAGGACATCCCATTCAAATGGGATGACCACGCGCAACAAGAGTTTGATGCGCTGAAAGACACATTGTCTTCAGCACCACTCATTAGTCCCCCAGACTATGAAAAATATTACATCCTGTATATATTAACGTCTGAGACCGCTTTGGCCAGAGTGTTGATCTAGGAAGGCCCAAATGGGAAGGAACCCATAATCTACTACGTCATCAAAACCTTATCAGGCCTAACATTAAGATATGAACCCGAAGAAAATTATGCCTTAGCATTAATTCATGCAGTCCAAAATCTTGGCCACTACATCATCTTAAAGACCACTACAATCATCGCGGATATTAACCCCATCAAATATCTGCTCACATGCCCCATAATGAACCACAAATACGCCCACTGGATAGTCATTCTCTAAGAATACGACTTACAGTTTCACTCCCCCAAGAGAAAAAATGCGCTAATATTAACAGAGTTCATTATAGACCCCCCAAGTCATACCAAAGGATCACCAGTAAACGTTTCACTACCATAAAAACATCTCTTCTTCATAGCAGCCGATGACCCTTGGTACAAAGATATTCTTCTCTTCTTACGAAACCAAAAGTTTAGACCTCATCTCACTCGAGACGACCGTTGGCGCATTTGCTATCAGGCCCCCCAATATCTCCTTATGGGAGATGGGTGGATGGGGAATCGACATCATTTTACGTCAATGTCTTACTCACAACCAAGAAAAACAAGCCCTTGATGACTTCCACGATGGAGCTTGTAGTAGCCACCTCTCTGGGATGGCCACCGCTAAAAAAAACCTATGAGCAGGATATTTCTGGCCCACTTTATTTTGCAACTGTATCATAGTAGTCAAGAGGTACGAGCGATGTTAGTGCTTCATTCATAAGGAAAGAGCCCCTCTCACTCCCCTGCACCCTGTCTCGTCACTGGTCCCTTTTGCAAATGGGGGATGTACTTCATGACTTACAACCCTGTATCATTAGGAAATCACAAATACATCATCATGGCTATCGATTATTTCACCAAGTGGGAAGAAGCTATGCAAAAATATAACAACACTGTAGAAACTGCCACATGATTTATGTTTAGCCATGTCATTGCCCGGTTTGGCATTCCCAAGGATTTAGTCTCTGCCCATGGAAAACACTTCGAGAATGAAATTTTCCAGGAGCTATCTCACCACCTCGAATTCACCCACTAATTCGCATCACCATACTACCCCCAATCCAATGGACAGGTAGAATTTGGGAATAAAGTTCTCAAAACTATGTTATAGCGCATGGTGAATAACCATAAAGCCAACTAGCGCCATATGATTTTCTCCACCCTGTGGACATACCACACGACGATGAAAATATCCACTAGTTTCACCCCCTTCCACTTGGTATATAGATTCGAAGCCACGATTTCCAGAGAATGGAGATCCCGAATTTACATGCCTCCATCCAACTCCTCGATGATACCTAGCCTCAAAACCAACATTTAGTACAACTAGAGTTCATCGACGAAAGCCGACAATAGTCTCTGCAACACAATGAGGCCCACAAGAAACGGGTAGAATCATCATTCAACTACCACATCAACCCTTGCTCATTCAATGAGGGAGAGCTAGTCCTCCGCTACGATGTCACAAAAGAAGCCCTAGGGCCAAGAAAGTTCAAAACTTTATGGAAAGGACCCATAAGGGCCGAGAAGGCCCACCCCTGGAGTCAACGTAAAAATACCAAAAAAATTATATTTTTGACCAAAATAATTGTCACAAAATATGCTCTAGTGTCACAGTGGATTATCAACTCGACCATTACTTCATATTTTCTGATGGAGCATCACGATGGTCTCGAATTTTAGTAGCAGCTACCTAGGTAATCTACCATCCTGACCGATCACCAGTCTACACTAATGGTATATGCATCTATTCAATGACAAACAATCAGGTAGAATATGATGTCGTCATTGGACTTATGTAGGACGCCTTCAATTAAGGCATATGTCATATGCATATCTACCTCGATTCCCAGTTTGTAGTGTCATAGTTAAACCAATAATTTAAGATATGTTATTCACATCTGTTTAGAAAATAATTGCATGCAAAAATATTAAGCCGTTATTTTGACCACATTACATTCACACATGTACCAAAAAATTAAACCAAATAGCTGATCGCATAGCTAACAATATTCTAAACTAGAATTCATCTTGGATAAACCATCATACATTTTAAAAAAAGAAAAAACATAGATATCCATCAGCATAGCATAATCCATAAACAAAGCAGGGGGCACACCATTTAGAGCCACAAAAAATATCTCTCTCATATATACCAAAAAATATATATGTCTGAGTACAAAAAATAGTCTTTCTAACCCAGAAGTCAGCCCAAAAGGTACAAATTTACAAGTCAACAAAAATAGGGGAAGCATCCTCATAATGGGTGATTTCACCGTGTACAATAAAACTCTAGGGTGGTGCTCCCACAGGTGGGGCACCTGGACCCACAGCCGCTCCCAGTACCAACACTGGAGCCATCGTCAAAGTGGAGATTTCCACCCAACTTAAAATTGGCCGATAGCCCCTCTCCTGGGCCATCAATGTCTCCAACCATGTATCATCGAGGTCATCCACGAAGCCTCAAGTAGGCATGCCGTGGGTTAAGCATTTTTCTCGACCCTAGGCATCCTCTACCAACCGAGCTCTGACCTCTAGAGCAGCCAAATACTCTCTCAACTCAGCAACCCGACCATCTACCACCTTGGCACGAACCCTCTTAGTAGCAGCCTCAGCAGCAACCGATCTGTTGCCCTCCCTAGAGGGACCAGCCCTCGTACCAAGTGCTCGACCCATAGGCTACACTGGAGCTCCTCCCTGTCCCCTGTGAGGACCACCTGGAGGCCACCGAAGAAGATAATGTCCCACCAAATGGGACACGGGGCATATGATATCGCCAACATTTGCAAGAGTAACAAAAATATGTCAGTGTCATCATAATACACACAAAAATTACATACTCAAGTAAATGCAAAATTGAACACAAAAACATATCTGCTGGCCCCCAAGAATATACAGCAGGAAGACCCATGTTTGGGTCTCCCCGAAAGTCCATCCCCACATAAGGAAACGATAGAAACATCTGAGGATTGGCCTCAAACCAATCCTCTGTTGTAATATTCCCAATTTTTCCACAAGATAATTGGAATATTAGAGTTCTTAATTTTCATAATTAATTAAGTAAAAAAGAGGGTGGAGGGACCCACAAACCCCATATATGAATAAAAACCACTTTTGATGTGTGAATGTGGATATTTGAGTCATAGATCTACATAATGGAGTAGTGGAGCAACTACTTAATGTGAAAGGAGTGGAGATCATGTCTCATTAATGTGAAAGATCATGGAGGTTGAAGCGTTCAACTAAGATCATGAAAGGAATCAAATGTAATATCATAGAGAATTCATGATGAGATGATGGAGGAAGTGGTGCATTAATGCACACATGATGGAGATCATGGAGAGACAACACAGTAAACATGGAGACCTATGTCCACATGTACAACACAGTTATGAGGTGGGCCAAGGCATGGGAAGGTTCACAAAATATATAATGAAGATGAAGGCAACATTAGAAGCAGGATTTGGATTATTGATTTGTGATCTGTTTAGATCTTGTTTTGTCATTTGACATTCCAAGCATGCTTGAGATGTTTAGCTAAGTCTGTAGTCTTGTTTAGCACAGGGTGTTTCTGAGTGGAAATCCCACCCTTACCCACCGGTGACTTTGGGTACCTACTCTGGTAAGGTTTCCTATTGAGCTTATTCATCATTAGGCATTGGTGCCATATTGTTCCTACTTTCTAAAACCCATTTATCTTCAGAAATAATGCATTTTTTCATCAGGGTTTGAGAGGAGGAGGTTTTCCTTCAATATTTCAGTTGAGGAACTAGTGAAGGATTCATCCTATCACCTTGAGTTTAAATATCAGCATTCCAGAACTTTATATCTATATCCAGCATCAGGCCATAAATTATTCATCTCCTAGCAGCAACATTTCCATTATGAATTTTGTGGTCTATTCCTATAGATCTAAGGGAGAAGGGAAGTTGCTAGAATTTCAGCTAGTAATCCAATGGAGGACCATTCCTTCACATTTTATTCATTATTCCATCATTCTGGATCTGATTTGCATATCTTATCAAGACGCTAGAAAGCCTCCATCCTTTGACAGTGCAGTGTTTGTGAGCAGTTGTGTAGCAACAGCTGCAATCTTCATAGGAGGATTGACGAGCTATATCTTCAGCTTCTAGCTTGAGGATCTAGTGAAGGGATCAACCCTTCAAGCTTAGATCTGGTATTGTGACATATTTCAGCCATCTATTTGTCACATCTAGCTTCATATATACATAACCCGGTAGACAAGAGATCAAACCCCAAGAGAGTAAATTTCCAATCTCATAGATCAGGAATTTCCTTTCTGGGTTATCTTGGGTTACCATCATAGAGCCCAGATCTATAATATTGGCATCATCGGAGCTCTATATTTAGATAGATCTAAATTTCCCTATTCAGCTAGAATTCATATGTACATCATCTGCTGAAGGGACATCATAGTATTTATCTCAGCAGATCTCTAGTTATGCAGTGCCTACTTTGGCATGTTTTTAGGGTCATTATAGCCTATTTATTTGGCTTGAGTGCATCTATTTGAGCAATGTTGTACTGTTTATCCATTCCAATGATAATAAAAGGCCCACTTATTTTGTATATTCTATGATTGTTCAATATTTACATGTACATTTCCTGTGTTACAAATATTATGTTTGGGTATCAATGCATTATTCCATTTTGGGATATTACAGTGGTATCAGAGCATGATCTTTGGCTCAGCTTGTGGACATTATTGACAACATAAGAAAAGAAGATAGTAGAGATATAATATAATGGAGGGATTAAGTTTTGCCTCATATTTATTTATAGCTATGAAGGATCTCTTCAAAGAGATCAATGAAACAAGAAGAGAAATGCAAAGAGAAACCTCAAGAAGGTTTCAAGATGAAGAAGGTCCCAATACTTCTTTTCAACAACAAAGAAGAACGGATAAGCAAATATCTTCACATTATTCCACTAGATCCACATTCTTTGAGAAAGAGGATTGGTCTGAATATGATAAAGGCTTGGGGAATGAGAGCCTAAGTAAATATCTGTCTGAATACAAGTCACAACTAAGGGCATTGAAGGATAATCTCTCTCTCCAGCAGTTTATGCAACTCAAGGAAGAGAGGAGGTCTAGAAGCAGAAAGAGACATAGATTCTTCTTGCCTACATTTGATGGATCTTCCACAAGCACATTGAGGGCTTGGGTGGAAGAATTATTTACATTATTTATGAAATATCCTATATAAGAAAGATAGGTCGTGGAGTTTGTAGCACTCCACCTAGAAGGTGAAGCAAGAGATTGGTGGTTCAGTCACTTGTCTAATATGAAAGTGTTTTCTTATGCAGATTTCATTCAAATACTGAAGAAGAGATATCGTAGTAAGAAACTTGAGACATCTCACATAGCAACATCTCTCATCATCAAGGATATATTACATGAAGATATGAAATAATATGTCCTCATTACCACTCAGGAGGAGGAGCCTCTACGACCACCAGCTACAGATGTGCTTACATTAAGAGGAGGATCACTTGCATCTTTGCAAGAGGGTCTTCAGTTCTTGAAATTTTTAGCCCCATGCATGATTGATGATATGCATGATGAGGAGGAGACAGATACCAGAGCTGGTACACTTGTAGAAGTGCAACCATGTCTCTTACCAGTAGTTGGAGGGACTATTGTTCTGGTTGGAGGAACTCTTATGGTCTTGCAAGAGGTTCCCACACATCAGTTGATCCGAGGCATGCAACCATTTTCATCACATATTGTTTTAGTACCTCTTATTGAAACTTATGGGGACATGCCATCAGGGCTATTGCATGACCAAGGATTATAACAACTTGCTAATTTTGAGCAACATCATATTACTGCACAAAATGACCCCTGATCTAATCAAGGAAGGAAGGAAGAACCATCCTAGTTTTTCATTGATGGATTACATTCAACCCTTTCAGTTGAAGAGTAGAGTTTCAAAAGATGGGATGAGTATGATCCTATGTACAATGGCTGGCTATGGATTTAGCATTGTGCCTTGCTTTGAGACAACACGTGTTTTACCTTGCAGATCTACAACGCTGTTAATGAGCAGCAGTGAGAAGAAGAGGACCCATTCCTTATGGGAGAAATCAAATGGAAGCTTCATTCATGAAGCAATGGAGAAGAAGATGATAAATGGTAGACATCTTGAGATGGGAAATCTATTCCCCTTCCAAGATGACACTTTCTCAATAAGCATCTCACAGCTCAAAGAGAAACTTATACCTACAGCATATCCAGAGCCTTATTTTTTTTGGAGGGCCATTGATGAGAAGAGAATCTCATGGAGAGATCTCATTGGAGGTGTACTTCAAAATATCAAGGAGTGCAAAGTTCTTCAACAGTTGGAGGAGGTTGGTGTCCTACAATGGGATGATACCAAGTTTTTGTAGAATGTCATCCATCATCCACATTGGGATGAATGGTTGATGATATGGAGCAAAGGGTTGCTAAACCACTTGGAAATCTATGAGATAGGCCATCAAGAAGCATAGATTCACTAGTTGCTCTTGGGTAAGTATGGTTACCACCCAATGGTTCATATTTTTTTGATTCATGCCTTGCACACCACTGGAAGAATGCAGAAGAAGAAGGTATTGTTACTTTGGTTATTGATGAGAGAGTTTGGACATCACATGATATATCTTATGTCCTTGTATTTACTTTTGTTTGGGATATGTCTCATTTATTTACATGTATTTCTATTTGTAATGTACCTCATGTTCATGTATGTACTTGGGTTTGGGAGAAAGTATAGCTCTCACATGATGTGGCATAAGGGAGCGTGTTTGTATTATGTTGATGGGACATTTCACATGTCCATTACTATATTTTTGCTCCATGACTTGCATCATGATGATGTAAGGAGGCAACAAGAATACTTGTTTCTATGGTTACTATTGGGAGAGTATGGACTGAATTATTCCCATACATTCCATGACATTGTTGGAGGATGGAAATAGGAGGCCTTACAATGTTGGCTTCTGTTGGGGGATTATAGTCATTGTACATGGTATGATGATGATGTGATGGGGCAGCAAGATGCCTTGTTAAGGTGGCTTATCTTGATAGAATATGGCCACTACATTTTGTACAATGATGATGTGGTGTGGCAACAAGTGGCATTATTATGGTGGCTTCTTCTGAGAGAGTATGGCTCTCTTACTTGTTTTCATGATGATCTAGCATGGCAGAAAAAGGATTTTCTATGTTGGTTGTTATTAGGAGAATATGGTTTGACATTGTTAATGTTAACCCATATGTCTCTACTTCTTGTTTCTCACTATGTTGATGATGTGTTTGATTCATACATGGCCAACAGGGCTAATGATGAGAGCATTGATAGAAGCAATCTACTCTATGTATCATGGGTTGGAGAGATATTTCATGAGTTGGGACTTTCCACTTTAGGAACGAACCACTACATTTTATGTATCTCATGAGTAGATGAGATATTTTTTCATCATATGGTTTCCACTTGGAGATTCATTGATGATGATGGGTATCTAACTTTTCAGTTGCAGGCCATTCTAGATATTCTAGAGAGGCAACTTTGGAGCTGCACATGCATGACACATTGCGACCAATGAGGAGGCCTTCCATATGAGGATGCCATTTGGAGGGAGCATGTTTGATGTAGCATCCACTTTTGCAGTTGCTTTAGGACAATAAACATTTTTCTGGGGAGGACTGTAATATTCCCAATTTTCCACATGATAATTGGAATATTAGAGTTGTTAATTTTCATATTTAATTAGGTATATAAGAGGGTGGAGGGATCCAAAAACCTCATATATGAATAAAATCCACTTTTGATGTGTGAATGTGGATATTCCAGTCATAGATCTACATAATGGAGTAGTGGAGTAGCTACTTAATGTGAAAGGAGTGGATATCATGTCTCATTAATGAGAAAGATCATGGAGGTTGAAGAAATCAACTAAAATAATGGAAGGAATAAAATGTAAGATCATAGAGCATTCATGATGAGATGATGGAGGAAGTGGTGCATTAATGCACACATGATGGAGATCATGGAGAGACAGTGTAGTCAACATGGAGACCTATGTCTACATGTACAATGCAGTTATGAGGTGGGCCAAGGCATGGGAAGCTTCAAAAACTATAGAATGAAGATGAAGGCAACATTAGAGGAAGGATTTGGATTATTAATTTGTGATATGTTTAGATATAGATTTGTCATTTCAAATTCCAAGCATGGTTGATTTGTTTAGCTAAGTCTACAATGTTGTTTAGCACAGGGTGTTTCAGAGCGGAAATCCCACCCTTACTCACGGGGGAATTTGAGTTCCTACTCTTGGAAGGTTTCCTATTGAGCGTATTCATCATCAAGAATTGGTGCCATATTGTTCCTACTTTCTGCATCTCGTTTATCATTAGAAATAATGCATTTCTTCATCATGGTTTGAGAGGAGCAGGTTGTCCTTCAATATCTCAGTGGAGGAACCAGTGAAGGATTCATCCTATCACCTTGAGCTTCAAGATCATCCTTCTAGTACTTCATATCTATATCAGGCATCAGGAAATATATTATTCATCGCCCAACAACAACATTTCGATCACGAATTGAGAATTCCATTCCTATAGATCCAAGGGAGAAGGGAAGTTGCTATCATTTCAGCTAGAAATCCAGTGGAGGACCATTCATTCACATTGTATTCATTATTTCCATCAGTTCGGAGCTGATTTGAATATCTTAGCAGTAGGATAGAGAGCCTCCATGCTTGACAACATAGTTTTTGTGAGCAGTTGTGTAGAAGGAGCTGCAATATTCGGAGGAGGATTGAGGAGCTAGATCTTGAGCTTCTAGCTTGAGTATCCAGTGAAGGGATCAACCCTTCAAGCTTAGATCTGATCTTGTGACATATTTCATCCATATATTTCTCAGATCTAGCTTCATATCTACATAGCCTAGCAGACCAAGGATCAAACCCCAAGAGGGTAAATTTCCAATCTCATAGACCTGAAATTTCCTTTCTCGGTTATCTTGGGCTACCATCATAGAGCCCAGATCTAGAGTATTGGCATCATCGGAGCTCTAGTTTTCCATATATATGCATTTCCCTATTCCAACAACAGTCATATGTACATCATCTACTGAAGGGACAACGCAGTATTGCTTCCAGCATCTCTCCAGTTACACACTGCCTACTTTGGCATGTTTTCACGGTCATTCTAGCCTATGTATTTGGCTTGAGGGCATATATTTGAGCACTGTTGTACTGTTTATCTATATCCAATGATAATAAAAGGCTCACCTATTTTGTATTTTCTATTATTGTTCAATCTTGACATGTACATTTTCTGTGTTACAAATATTGTGTTTTTGTATAAATGCATTATTCCATTTTGGGATATTATATCCATGGTGGCATATCAATAACAGCCCACCCTACCTCCCCCTCCGTGAGGCATCACAGGGGCCCAACTCCCCATGCAAGGCTCTTTTAGCCCCCCAGTAGGCATAGCCACTATAGGTCTCAGCAGCATCAACCACTCATACATAATTCTACCTACAATTTTTTCATATGTGAACAAATTTGGTCCATCTAGGACCTTGGAAAGTTGCACTAGCATCCCCTCATAACAAAAACAGGAAAAATCAAAAAAGAGTCTGGCCCTCTGTCAGTGCAAAACGCCTATCTATGGCCCTGAAACCCAATGGGGCACAAATGACCCCGTCAGTCATACAATAGCAGCTAGAGCACACCTCTCGGCCAGGTCAATCACAGTAGCAATAGATATGCACCCCTCCGTAAGGGGCGTCCCGGCATAGTGGCTCGCTGAAAACCGCTCAAGATCCACTCTCCTAGGGGGAAGTGGATAAGAAAGTGCCTCACCCTGAGGCAGCAACTCAGTCACAAATTGAATACCCGTCTTAGGAGGGATAAAAATGTTGCACCTCGAAGCACCATCACCTTGCACCGCCTATTCCCATATCAGATCAGGTAATGCTAAAGATGATCATGTTATCGTAGCATGTCATTCTCCATAAACTTGAGAAGACTGCAACACGGTAATTATTGGCATGCATGACCATCAGAAGCCAAAGCAACCCGAAGATCAGACCAATCCCTCTCCCTCCAAAACATACTATCATCTAACAGGCACACATCGATGACACTGAAAACACTAAAAAATACACAAAAATTCCCAAATTTTTTGCAAAAACTATCTTTGGATCTTTTCGCGCATGTTCCTCAGACACGTGTGAGGAAAGCATGTATGTTCTTCTCACAGATGTGGCAAGGGCATTCCCAAAGCTAGTACAGGTGCAAAAAGTGTATGAAAAACCTTAGTTTTGCATAAAATTTGTGTGCTTGTACCTTGATCGCCCACACGGTGAAGACAAAAGCTGGCCTAGGATCTGTACAAACCCATCCTATACGGACCCTGGCACTGACACATTGAAAAAATTAAAATGCAGGACATCATGGAGCCTACGTAGCTAAAAAATCGCTATTCTGGGGTACTCAGGTTGACCTCAATGGCAAGAACAGCTCCACAGAAGCCTCCGAATTCTCAAAACCTCAAATTCTCAACTGACATAAACGAACTGGATTAAGCCATATTCACCTATATGTCGCCCTTTTTATAAAATTTGGAGGACCATAACGAGATCTCATGAGGCCCAATTACCTTACTAAAAGAAATAATGTGATCAACACTCCATAGCGCCCAAAGGCAGTGCCACACATTCGCACCTCTGATAAAAAAAAATTTCAGTGTCAACAAGTATGCCCTCTCCCATCTTCTTTTTTTAAGCACATGCCTTTCAATAATATTTAAGTAAAGAATATGCTTTCACTTGGGGTATTTTTTTGTAGGTATTGTGCAAACCATCCATCGCTCCATCCACTAAAAGTTCCAAAGCAGGTATCATTCTACCCTCACCATGATAGAGGCCCAGAAAAAACTCTGCATATCTTGACATGATTTCTCCATAAGAAATCAGCCATAGGTTCCAAGCATCCTACCATGTATGAAATCACCCCACCTTGCACATGATAAACATCCTCATTGGTCGGTAGAGCCTCCCCTCCATGGCGCCCGTCACCCAAAGTAGACCATATATCAGAAAATTATGACGCCATGGCCATACCACTTTTGTCCGAGAAGCATCTCATGTTCGTTTAACTCACCATGCATCAGGTCAAGTTTTACCATATCAAAATAAAACCCCTTTTCCAGACTACCAGGTTTTGCAAGAATATCGAAAGCACACTATCGTGCCTCACATTTTCCCTACCATACCTCCATTAGCATAGCCCATCTGCGACATTTTCCATCTGCTTCATCAACACCACACATGAGACCAACCAATGGGCCCCCACCCTCAGCAAAACACCTTCCTCACATCATCAGTGACTGAACACTTTCATGTTTTGGGGCAATCATCTCTATGTTTTGTACAAACCAAACGTTATTATTTCATTCTTCTAGTAAGTGTACAAAGACCGCAATTGTTGCACTATGTCCCCCATTCACCCATCCATTTTTTCTCCCTTGAAAACAGTCCCTGGTCACCCTTGGTCAGAGTATCACACCCTCACGCATAAGACACCATGACATTCATAACCAATATATACTCACCCTAGAAGTCCTATCGACTCTAGAGATTTCTCCATAAAGAATAGTTATGACTACTGCCAAGATGCTTTTTATACTCCGACCTTAGGCCATTGAATCGCCATCATCATTTTTCAATAACCCCTCGCAATCATGCCTATGTTAAACCTATCACATCCAGGATCTTGATCCATAGCATCAAGGACTCTCTCGTTTGGTTGAGGTTTCCTTTTTGTCGACAACCACCCCTATTTTCCAAAAAGGAAGTGGTACCTTGGATCGCCCCTCATCACAAAAGGGACATCCTCGGGTGGAACTGTGGGAGACATCATGGCCCACATATGTCATCGATCCTCCTGAAATTTGACTACAACATAATATTTCATGTTAAGATGGTATCATACCTTACAATAATTACACTTTGATCAAATTTGTTGAAGACCCATGCCTTTATAAGCATCTCTTTCAGCAATGCTTACATGGGAAATTCCCAGTCAGAAACCCATGCGTACAATGTGCATTTATATGCCATACCTATCTTATGCATATGGGTACCACATTCCACATATTTTCAAAGAAAAAATGCCCCTAAGGGCGTCAGCAGTCATCATCGTCAACCAACAAATCACTACCATACTAGTGACATTGACAGAATCTGTATCTGTAAAATAGATTTTTTTTGCTAGCCAAAGCATCACGAGCACGAGCAATTCCTGCATCATAGAAAAATAATATTTATTATATTATACCATTTCTTTCATGGTTCCCATAGGACATGGTCGCTCTTCGACCCGATGCAAGGTGTCTCCATCTTCGTGCTACACACAGGTCTCTCTCTCTCTCCACACAGTACACAGAAAAGAAATTATAATGTATTTCAGCTATACAGTTCTTCCTAGAACTCACACAGTAAAGGGAAATTGCTATCACTGGAAAATCAGACAAGAAAATATGACATTATTAAATGTCAGATAGAAGGATTTACAGGGCTGAGGCACATTAGAGAATATGAAGTATTTAAAAATCTCTAAGGTCCAAAAGGAAAATCAAATTACACAGAGAAGAGACCAGAAAAATGTGCCTTTGTGCGCACTTTTCTTAGATATGCATGCCTTTGCACAGATTTTCCTCAAAAAACCCCGCTGAGAGTGGCAGAAGTCAATTTCTGGGACCCCAAGGCACACTCTATGAAATTTATCCCACACTTTGGGTCGCCTAAGGACATCCTCCCAAACCTCCTTAGAACCTCAAGGGAGCACACAATGGAATCATCCTCCTCTCTTGGGTCACTATCCATTAATGTAGCAAGAGAGGGAAGGAGAGTTTGAATTATCCTATAAAAGGCCACCAACAGATGAACAATGGGATAACACATTGTTATGATGGCCAGAATTTCCCCTAGCAATCCAGCAGTGTGTGATCCAGAGCAAAGATAGAGGGTATTTAGTTGTTGGCCACCCAACAACTCCAATCCTTCGGAGTAGAGAGAGGGAATTTGTGCCAAGGTAGCTTAGAAGTAAAGACGTCCTTGCATCGGGTCTTAGAAATCCCTAGTTATAAGGGCCCCTTGGAAAGTGGGTAAAAGTTTCATCCTTTATTCCTACCAGCACTCAATAAGAGGGGACGTAAGCACCACCGTTTGGATTATTAAAGTTGTTTGACTCTATTTAGAGATTTTTTATTGTGTGTTTAGTTTAATTTTTTTTGTTTTCAAATATTCATGCTGTTTCAATATTTAGTATGTTTATTTCTTAGTATGTTCACCAACTTGCTTGAATCCCTTGATTTTCTACTTGTGACCAAGAACATAAGAGGAAAAAACCACTCCTCTTAAGTAGGTGAGATTTGGTATGCTTGTGCACCAAATCCACCTACACATCGTGCATACCACCTGAGGTTTTATATGTCTATAAAGGTATTGTAAATTAGATCCACCTTCAATGATATGTATATTCTACAAAAAATATATTTGGTGAAGAAATAGTGACCATGTCGTTAGAGGATAAAAAATATGGGAATCATTCAAATAATTATTTATTGGAACACAAATTGGAAGGTACCAATAGAACATACGAAGCAGCGAAAATAAAGAGAAACAAATAAAAATTAGTGAATTAATATGTGAAAGAGACAAATTAGGAAGATGGGATGAGAGGGTCCCAAGGAGAAGAGTTTACATAGGTCAGAGAGAAGAGGAAGAAGAAAAAAGAAGAAAAGGAAGGGACTTCCTATGTAAGGAAAATGAGAAAATTAAAAAGGACAAGTGTCACTCAAATCTAGTCGTTGTCCCATGAAAACTTAGAAAAAATTAGGGACTAAGAGAAGGAAAAAATTTGAAGAATTATTGGAGAGAGCCATGCAATAAAAATAATTAATACAAGTGAAGACACAAGAAAAAATAGATCAACTACAAAAATTATTAGACTCTAGCGGATTGTATATGATGCAGTCGGGAGGGACAATGTAGAAATAGGTGAAAAGTATGCACATAATAATAGAACCAAGGATGGATCAGTCACAATCATCATTATCATAAATAAATAACTACTCCCTTCAAATATCGCCAAAGGCAATGGTATTTCCTACTGAGGAGATGAAGTAATGAGTATAAGGATTAATTCATGTAGAATCAATCTTATCATAGTTGTTGTAGGATAGTCTACATAAATTATAGTTTAGTAATACATAAGAGATATATCTCTACATAGAAACAAAAACATTAGAGTTTGCATAGTTGTTAATGACACATGATGCATTGTAAGTAGAGAAAATGTAATTATGAATAGAAAAGAAGAAATAAAAATAGAGAGAAGAGAAGTTAATGAAAGTTGTAGAGGAGGTCTAAAACAACCTACCAAAGGCACCTATGGATATAAACACATTGATAGCGAGTAAAAAAAAAAATATTTGGGAGGTATTTCAAGGTCTCAAGACAAATGTTGTGGAGTTATAATCGTAGGTGCAACCAACTAATCCACATAAATAAAAAGATAGTAGAGAAAAAGAGTATACAATCACATTAACTATTGAACGATTAAAATGATATGAGGTATAACGAAAAATTTTATATGAAGAAGGGTTGCATATATGGAAAAATATGTTGGAGATTCCATATCACATAGGCCAAGGCTTTGAAGATACAGGACAATGTGAGAAGAATGCAATTCGTTGAGTGTATGGATGTCATGTTAGAAAGATACCAACTAGAAAATAGATAAATTAGATAAGAGTTGAGAAGAAAAAATTATCAAAGAAGGTTGAGACCTAAATGTAAAACAATAAATAGATAAAGCTGCAATGTAAAATTTATCATCTAGGATGCTTATGCATATATATAATTATGTTTTCAATATGAGTACATGATCTATTATGTGGATGAGCTGCAACAGTTGGAATTGTAATGAATACCCTATGGTGATAATAAAATGATCTATTTTGGCTTATCCTATGTGTTTGTCCGTAATGTGAAAATTTGCCCATCATGATTCTATTATTTATTTTTGAATGATATATTTACTACATAGATTAGGGACATACCTCATTTTCAGATTATGAATGACAAGAAGTAACAACATGCTAAATATAATAGTGATGGTGTAGGATTTTCATCTCCTTCATCACTATAGAACTATCCATATTCTTGCAATCCCACATAGATGCCTCAAGTTAGACTTCACCTACTCAATAGGTGTTTACAAAAGGATCGATTTCTAAATGTTTTTATTTACTAAATCATTCTAAACCATAGTCATCCCTCTATGCGCCAACACTACGAAAAATTAGAGGAAAAACATGTTACAATTATTTTGTTAACATATGTTTTTATTACTGATAAAAATAAGGCCAAGACCCCTGTGACAGTTGATGTTTCTATTACTACTAGCATACTTGATGGAATCCCTATAATAACCAATATTGATATTACTACTAAAGCTTCTCTAAATAAACCTTACCTAGAGTGATTGGTGATATCCAAGAATACTCCATAGCCTGAGTTCGATTTTTTGAAGGACGTCAAAAACATGTGTGTGATAGTTCCATTGTTGCAATTGATTAGAGGCATTCCAATATATGGAAATATGATGAGGGATTTTTTTTTTTTAGTGGTATGAAACCCCGAGCCCCTCCAATTGTTCATAATTAATTTATGGTAAAATGTCCCCTACTAAATATGATGACCCTAATATACCAAAATTGATTTTCCAAATTGGAAAAAAAACTATCGTAAATATGTTGGTTGATATTAGTGATGCGATAACAATGATAACTATAGAAACCTTTGATTTTCTTGGATTCACAATCTAAGGCCAACCCCCACTCTTCTCAAAGTATTTGATCGATACAAAATACAACCCGAAGGAATCTTGTTAATTTCTGTAGGCTCTTGGCAGTATCTTGTTGAATTCTTTTGTTGGATCCTAAGACCCACTTATGGGGACACCCCTTAATTGCATGGAGGTCATGGTCATCCACTACTGATGGGGCACAAATACTCCTCATCATTGTTAAGGCTATCTGCTTAAGGATGAGAAAGAGGATGATACCATTAGTATTTTTATCAATTATCCCTCAATTGTGACTCATGCAACATTCCAACTCTTGAACTATATAATTAGTGATCCTAATCATGATAATCCTATCGATTACCTAATACCCACTATCCCAAATGAAAATAATATACCAATTGAGGTTGATTCTACAATAACTTTGAATGTAAAACCAAATATATAATACTTGGGACTTACATGATTTATTTGGCTATTTTTAGAGAATAAATAGGCTTTTGTATGAGACTACATGGATATGAACAATATTCCCCATGATCTATGCACCCATAATATTTATAGAAAATATGATTGTCTACCTATTCACCAACAACAATACCAAACAGGTATGGCTTTGAAGGATTTTATCAAAGGATAACCTCAAAAACTATTAAATTTTAATTTCATATATATTATCTCTAAAATTGAGCGGGACTCCCCACTAATCATTATTACCAAAAATAAAAGTGAATGGAGAGTCTGTGCTGATTATAAAGAACTAAATAAATCATCCCAAAAGACCAATTTTCAATACCTTTTTTGGATAATGTCCTTGAAAATTTGTTAGGAAAGAAAAATTTATCTTTCCTTGATGGATTCAATGGGTACAACTAAATCCAAATTGCTCCTCAGGACCAATCTAAAACCATATTTTCTTTCTCCTGGGGTACGTTTGCATACCAAGTCCTTCATTTTAGACTTTGTAATGCACTCACCACTTTCAAGCGAGTTTTAATGGGAATATTTCCATATTTTTTAAAGGACCATGTTAAGGTTTATATGTACTATATTACACCATATGGTGATATATTTTACAAATCTTTGGATAATCTTGATAAAATATTGAAACATTGTATACAAGCTCATTCATCCTTAAGCATGGAAAAATTCCATATGATGATGAATGAAGGAGTTGTGGTTTTCCATTACATTTCATCTCCAGGGATACAAGTTGATCCGATGAAAATTGAGTTGATATTAAAAATTTCTCCTTGAAAATGACAAAAAGAGGTTTGTAGCTTCGTGTAGCATGTATATTATTACATTCATTTTTTTTAAAACTTTCTAAACTTGCATCTCCTTCTTTCTACTACTTTCAGAAGATAAGGAATTTATATGGTCTGAAAAGTGTCAAAATAACTTTGCTGGTGTGAAAAATTATGATGGCAACTTTCCATTCAATAATTATATAGATGCCTCTAACATTGTAATCAAGGTTGTATTGGTACAACAAGAGGAATCAAATACATATACCATATATTACATTATCAAGAACTTGATCCCTAAATAGCCAAGTTATACAGTAAATTAAAAAGAGCTCCTTGTTATTATGTATGTTATCAATAAATTTTAACATCATATTATAAAATACCAAGTTTTTGGAAATATTTACCACTCCACCACCAAATTTCTTATGAATAAACCCTTTACTAATGGTAGAGTTATTAGGTGTTTTATTTTATTACAAGTGTTTGATATCACTATTGTAACATCATTGCAGACTTCCTTTATAGGGTTACCAATGCCAACAATAATTTACCTATTGAGGATTTGTTTCTAGATCAACACCTCTTGCAGTATCCACTCACTTAACATGGTATGAAAATATTGATATATATATCGTTGAATGAAAGTTCCAACACCACCTTTTTCCCAGGTAAAAGAAAAATAATATTCAACATACATCCCAAAAGTCTTGGGTAGATGATTGTAATATTCCAAATTAGTAAAAGCAGCAATATTGAACAAAAAAATGGAAAGTAGCAGCGAAGATCAATGAACAAATTTATGAGACCAATATGGAGCCACTACATTAATCATATCAGCAGAAAATAAGTACAAATATTTAGGCGCAAATCATATCACATAATAAAACAAGCCTCCCATAATCAAACACTCTCACAAGTGAGATGTTTCTACTATACAAAATGCTGGAGAGATACTACAACACAGTCATACTGAACATAGCTATATCATGGGAACATACAATGATATAAAATAACTTATAGATGCCTCAAGAGATACAACAAATAAAGATCAAGGCTCTATGACAACTTTCCAATACAACCCAAGAGGGCTTCCAGAAATACACATAAAATACAAATGGTGAAATGCAGCCCTAGGGCTGAAGATTAACTGCAGCAAAATAACTGAGAAGATATCACTAAATCTAATGTATAAATATGTGGCTCTCCTCCAATAGAATCTTTGGGTGAAATTTTGATCCCTCCACTAAAGATCTAACTCCCCAAATCATGCACTGAAACCTCCCCTTCAACTACCCTCTAAAATAACATAGTCCAAGACTGAAACTGCGTTGTAGGGGATGGTAATAGCTTGGCCTGGTGCCAAATACTGAAATAATTCCCAAGGAGCCTCCTTACTCACCTCCCAATGGAATGAATACTTTTTCCATTGAAAATAAGCTCAAAAATGGCCCTATCAAACCCTTCCACTGTTGCACCCTGCAACACATCACAACTCTAAATAGAAACTACATGTAGAAGAAATTGGTAGCTTGGCATAATGCCAAAATTTGGAAATGTAGCCCAATAACCTCTCCTGAGTGGGCACTCGAAATCCCTCAAGGATGAGGGTGGGATTCCCACTCGAGAACACCCTTGTGTTGAACAGCACTGCAGTCTCTGCTAAACAGCTAAAGAGAGCAACAAGTCATAATAGACCATAAAAAAAATAATACTCAAAATATGCTTTCCATGGCTGTCATTCCCTTCCTTATATGCTTGGTTATCTTCCTCACCTTAGGCCCCACTCATTAAAGCCACTACTTTCGTGCAAGGAACCTCCCTCTAAAACTGTGTTGTCTCTGATTGAATGTCCACTCCTTCCATACCAGTGCTATTGATTTGGTAAAATTTGACCCATTCCACATGCTTCATCCCCTATTCACACACAAGGGTTCTTTATCTAGCTACTTTGATGAATTCCATTCACATTTGGAGTGATTTTATTCCTACTAAAGAGATTTATGGGTCTCCCTACCCTCTTATTCTTCTAACTAAGAATAAAAAACGAAAATTAATATTCCAATTAGCTGCAGGCTAATTTTGGAATATTATAGTCCTCCCCTCTCAATGTTTCTTGTCCTCAAGCAACTACAAGGATAGAACTGAAGAGCCTCCTTTCCTCCTCCTATAGCATCCTCATATGATAAGTTCCTCCAATGAACAATATGCTTTCTCATCAATCTATCCCATAGTTTCTCCTCCCAAGTGTACAAGTTAGCCTTTGGTGACAACTCCTAATAACTATCTTCATGAAGAAGTGGGATATCCGTGGAGGAAACTATATGATGTCTAGAGGCCTTCTTGAGGCATCGAATCTGAAAAATATTGGGAATATTCATTCCCACGTGAAGCTCCCATCCCCAAGCTATCATCCACACAAAATGAATCACCCTCCAGAATGGTAATTCATAGAAAACTCCTCCCAAATTGTCATGAGAGGCATCTCCCAAGTGCTCAAGTTAACCATATGGCTCACCTCATAAGGAAAAAAGAGGTCAAATGTAGTAATCATGGATTTCCAAATGTTCTCACTAAATCATGAAGCATAAGAAATGTGGAGAATATCATTCCCAATGGGCATATCCAATCCATGTGTCATCCCTCCAATCATTACCACAAAAATTATAAGGACATCATCAACATATGGGATCATAATCAGAGTCATACTAGTTGCCATATATAATACCAAAGAGTGATAATGGTCCCTCAAGTGCAACCAGTGCAATTTACTCCTAACTGCATCAAAATATGGTGTGATGAGTGGTTTACTAACCACTTTCTTTCTGACCCAATCCTCTCACGTTCTTATAGAAGGTGAAAAATATGTGGTTCCAATTGAGCACACCTTGAATAAGATATCATCTCCACAGTACTGGCCATCCTCATCACTGCTTATGGCCCCAAGTGGACCATAAAAACTATAAGGAAGAGTGCCCACTTTTGGAGCAATTACCTGTACATGGAGAGCTAGGGAATAAAAATACATATTGAGTGAATCATGATGCATATAAACACAACCCTTACCATGTACCCTAAACAAGCTGGTGAAATGGCTCATAGAGGGGCCTCCTATCATTCTCAATGAGAAAGGAAGTGGCTATGATAATTGTGCCAAAGAGTTATGTTTCTCATCCATCTCCAAATAATCCATGCATCTCCTAATATTCTAATGTATCTCCTCTTTGAAGCCTTCCCAAGTGAATCCCTCCATGATAGTATGATATGGTCTCATGAAATCAGTGTGGCTGGAGAGAAAATCCTCATATGATGCATGTAGTAGCTTCTCCTTGAGATTATAAGCTCTATTCAAGAATATCCTACTCTGATAATAGATGAACCCATCTCTCACTGAATATCTCTCATTTGATAACTCGCCATCAAGTATCCTTCATGAAAAGATATCCTTGGAGTATTCCACCAATAATTGGGATCTCCAATAAGGATTAATACTCAATAATGACAGTGCTGCTGATCTACAATGTAAAGTACCTGTCATGTTGTTGTCCTCTTCTTTGACATCTCCCATTCCAAAGTCATATGTCAGGATTCTGATATCTTTCCTCTGTTACTCCTCCTATAGCTGCTCATGCTCAAGTGGAGGTTGAATTTTTTGGAGGTTAGCCTTCCATGGGAAGCTATCACCCATCCAAAACCATCTGAGTTTGGCCAATGTATTCATGAGTGGCCACCAACCTCTACCATATGTGGAAGATTCCTCCCTATGTGGAAGTATATTCTGATTCTCCAAACCCATGGAGTGGTCTCCTTGCACCATGATGGTGCCATCCTCCATCCATGAAACATCCTCTCAGCATAAAATGTCTAGTGAGAGTGGTTAATACAGATATTGAGAGAATGCCTCCCTCCTTCTTGAGCCTACCCAAGACTCTTTGCACTGTACCAAGTCTTCCCAGGGTCCTCACCCCTCCTGGATCTAAGAGTGGTGCAACGTGTTGTGAAACATCTCTCATCAACTCCTAATCTGGTGACCTCCCTGGTGGAATGCCTCCATGCAATGAGACATCAATGCCTAGAGTAGACTGTAGATGTGAGTGGACTAATTTTTCCCTACTCTCACTGCACAAATCAGCCTCCCTCTTTTGTGCATAAACCTCCTGAAATGGATAAGGGTGTGTGCTCCTAATCACCTGATGCAGACCATCCTTTCCATCTTGTCCTCCCATCTACAAAGTCTCACAATCTAAGATGTCTTCCCCAAATGTAATCAACTTTTCCACACCCAATATCACATTGGTGTCAAGGGTCTTGGTCACAAAGTAATTATCTATCATGGTACAGGTCCTCAAAACTATAGAAAATTCTAGGACACACTTCCTCCATTGCTCAGTCTAACTGCCCCTCAATGTTGGCACATGTTACTCCTAGATTGTGCCCTTGTCTCCACATGTTAGATCCTTTGGAACTCCTTTAAAATATACAATGGCTTCTCTAATTGGATAAATTTCTCCATTTCCATCTCCCCGTGGTAATATATCTCCTCCTGATATGACAAATTTTTTATCTTGCTCTTCCCCTTCATTATTATTATAGGATAACTCATCATCATTAAGAGGCCCTTTGTCTTGCTCCTCTCTTGAAAAAGGGATATCCATGTCTTTCTTTTGAGAAGAGAGCTCTGGTTGAAGTGGGGATCTTGCCCTTGGCAAGGTATTTTGCAAGTTTCTAACCCATTCAACAATATTCGGGAATGGAGTTGGTTTTATGGATCCTTCCAGCTCATGCAAAGGTTTTGTTTGGTTGGGCTTGGTGTTGGGTGCAAGAATTACACTTAAGTAAAAATCCTCAACACTTAATTGTCAACCCGGGGGATTCGTAAACTTAAAGACGAAGCACAGGAAATGCTAGAGATGGTATGAATATTTCTAATCTCAATTCCTACTTTTGAAAAGAATAATTGCAGAATCAAGCTTTAGAGAAGAAAGATGAAACTCAAACCATCAAAACAATCTAAGGCTAGAAAAAAAAGAAATGTACTTGCAAAAGAGATTCAGAAATAAAGAGGAGCAATCACTCTGGCCAAATATTGATTAGCTTCTGAGAATGTGTTTCTTCAGGAAAGACACCTTAATAATTTCCAACAAATGGGCCCCTTCAATGCTCCATAAATAAAGGTATCTTTCTTGCGAAAAATCAATCTTGCACTTAGTGCAGGAATCAACGATTTATGCAGAAATTGTAAATTAATGTCTTTACTAAAAAAGGATTTTCTTCATGCAAGGCTTTGAACTTTCTCAAGTCTGCAACACTGAGATCCAATACCAAGAAACTGGTTCTTGTGCTCGATCCAAGTTTCTTGCACCTTACGTTTGATCCTTAAAATCAATGATTCATTACTGTAGTGTGATAAAACCAAATCATATATCAGTAAAGATGAATATTTGTGGAAAATAAGAAAACAATCTTTTTAATTAAGATATTACCAAAAGCAAGAAAGCTGTTAGAAGTAAGCTAGAAAGCCTTGATGAATTATGTTATCTAGTGCTGGTGCGAGAATAGTTTTCCTTCTTGCACCAGGGAGAAACCAAACCAATGTGCAGAAAATAAATAACACACCAACGTGCATTGGTGCAGGAACGAACTAGGTAAAGGATATAAACAAGATTGTACAGAAAATGAATAGCACACCAATTTTTAATGGGGCAGGTAACTCCTCCTACTCGAACCAGGAAAAGTAAAGGAATAAACCATGCAAAAATAACTTAACTACTTCATGCAACAGATCTGTTTCCACTCAAACAGAAATTCTAATACTGCAAATTAAATCACACTTGACTGTTTAAAACATAAATTGTGAGAACAACAAGGAGGTAGAACATGCTGATTTACCTGGGCCCTTAGCCAACCAGTGAGTTTCCCTTTCAAACGAAAATGCTACTCAGAATTTACTCATCAACTATTTAAGCCAAAGGGTAAAATATACAGAAAATGAGGTGGAGCTCTTCGTATTAGACTCTTAAAGAAATTGCATACATGATTACATATCCAGCCCCAGATTTAGGCGATAACACAAAACAATCTTGTTACCGCCTCCTGGTTCTATTCAATTCCCAAAACATTCAACTGTTTGTCCTATTTACATTTCTGCTTATATAGATCCTTTTGGCCACAGGCCAAAAGGATCGTTTACCCTTACATAGTAAATTACAGAAATTGTTACAACAAATTACATAACGGATTGCAGAATAAGCTTTCGGCCTTCAAAATTAAATAGCTTTTACAAAATAGGCTGCAACTATCTCCAGTTGTCCATCTCTCTTAATTCCGACCTCAACTACTCTCGATTTATCTACTGTCATAGCTGGGACTTGGTTGCCTTCAGATATATCCTCATTGATCGTATGCAAAATAGGCAGTCAACCTAAGTGATCCGGATTCACTGCCAAGATTCACGGCGCTGGTGCTGGTGTGGGATCTATTCTGCACTAAAAATCAGCAATCAAGATTAGTGATCATCTATTAAATAGCGTTTGAGGTAACGATAAGTTACGAAAGTAATTCTAAGTAAGAAATGATGTAATAGATAGTTAATAAATGCTAAGATAAGTTAAAAAATGTAAAATATGAAGTTTATGCAAAATGTGTCATCGTTCTCGCACTAGTGCAAGATGAGGGCGCATCAGATAGGTAAAACAGGGTAAGTGATTATGGTTTGGGAAGGGAAGAATGGTAAAAAAGAATGCAATTGAGGGGACTAACATCCTCCCATCCCTAAACTATTATGTGTCCTCACACAAATTTTTTACCTCTGCAAAAAACCAAAATTTTTGAATACACCAACTCAGTCCTGTTCCAGCATGTTGTCCTCAGCCTACATTGTTTCGGCCTTCTTCCTCTTGATATGCCTTAACTTCTTTGAAAACTTTTTTAACCGCCTGAAATAGCATCCAGCCAGATATTTCCAAACTCTAACCTCACTTTTCTTTTGCTTGAGCTCGGCCATCAATTCTCCTCTGCTTTGTTCCTTCTCCTCTTGTGCTTTGGTCACAAGCTGCTCCAAGTTTTGTACTTGGAGTTCTAATTCTACTATAAGAGAAACAGGAGTCACTTCCTATATCTCAGCAAGGGCTATCACTGGCTCCGAAACATCTATATCTCCCATGGTCGCATCAAGGAACTGCTCTTCCTATAGTCCTCCTTTTTCCGGTTCCTCTTTCTTAGGTTCTTCTTCTGGTTCATCTTCATCTTCCAGGTCTTCTTCCTCAGGCACTTCTTCTTCTGAGTCTTATTCCTCAGGTTCTTCTTCTTCAGGTTCTTCTTCGTCTGGTTCATCATCTAATTTTTCTTCCTCTTCTTCCGATTCATCATCTAATTTTTCTTCCTCTTCTTCTGGTTCTTCTTCCTCAGGTTCATCTTCCTCAGGTGCTTCCGTGTCCTCCTTTTCTTCAGCTCCTCCTTCAATTTCTGATTCTTCTTCTTAGGCCGTGTCTTCTTCTTTTACTGGTGCAGGATGGGGTTCCATACCCTGTGGGGTTTGTGCTTTTTCTTCTACATCTAAAACTTTCCTCTTCTTTTGGGGCTTTCTCATAATATTTTCCAATGGAACATCGTCGCCAATTTGTGCAATATTCACTGCATCTGCAAGAACTGATAGCCTGTCATGCTTAGAAGCCTTTGCTTGTGAACCGACTATTTCCTTAGTGGAAGACGACGCCTTCCCTTCTATTAATTTCTCTGTTTGCCTCCTTTTCACACTACTATGAGAAGGACTTTCCTTTCTGCCTCTCTTCAGACCCTTGCTTGTAATAGGGGCCTGTATCTTCTCTTCCTCTGCTGAATTCCTATGCAGCTGTTTTAACAGCTCTTTCCATGTCATACCTTCACGTTCTAACTATTTTAAGACTAGGATTTTTATCAGGCCATGGTGGTATAATCATGCATCATCCTGGTCCTCCCTTTCATCCTATACACTTCTAGCCATTTTCTCCAAAATTCTGAGAAAAAAGTAGAGGAAGTTCATCCTCCAACGAATATTTTGGCCTCCTTAAAAATGCTATAGCCGTCTGAAATGATACACCAGGGTAGAGGTGTATCTCCCTTCGCAGGTCACAAGTTTCTGTAAAACAAATAGGAGATTATGCCATTGACCTAGCAGGGCTTTGCACGAAACTTCGTGTTTCCAATTGACCTCCATATTCTTATCGACAACAAAAAACTGCCATTGTTTACCTTCCAGCTTCTGGTTTTTGAACCATTCCACTCCCGTATTCTCCAGACCTATTGTTGTTGCTACAAATTTCTTTGTGATTTTGAATTTGAGCGGCCCAATTCTCACTTGGCCATTTTTAAAAATTCTTGCAAATTGTAAGGCGACGTCCCTGTCATACCCATCGAACTTCTGTAGGAACTGTAAAAATCCTGAATCTTGCAACAAGGGAAGACAACTGCGAAATTAGGCATTTTTCTCAATCTTACTGAGGGACAGGGGTTCATTTTGGACGGGCGGCATTGCTGCTATCAGCTGTGAACGATGATTTCTGAGGCTTGCATGCAACACCGTGGGATTGACTTTCAGAAATAGGAATTTAACCGTTTGTCCATCGTGTCTCTAGTTTACCTGCCGTAGGTACTCATCATTCCTGGTCAAGCTCAATTGGTACACGCGATGGCAGTTTAACAGTTAGGTACAACAATGACGAGATATTTGGGATGAAGGTAGGAGCGAGGGAGTTATGAGTGAAGGATGTTTCACATTATGACAGAATGGGGTGGATTAGATGCAAATAATGATTACACAATTTCACATTCCTTCATAATTACAAAAGAACTTAGCATTCATTTAAAAATATCATGATTCCTACTAAAAAAAAATTGTACTTTCAACTAATTTCCTCCTAAGTAATATAATAGCGTAACTGCTTATCAATGATATGAAGAACATCATATAACTTTTCATCATGAACTCTTTCTTATGCCATATGATAATCTGTACTGCTGCTGATGAGGTGTATGCTTGTATTAATCTTTGCACCACGTAAATCACATCATTTTGCTGGTAATTTTCTACTCATATCATATAGGACAATATGCTTGCACTAGTGCAAGCATATTGTTAGGACAAAGAATTAAAATATAGGTTGGATTTCACATGATTTCTTTAACTTATTCTGAATTTTTCTTCGCCCTTTAATGCTTCAGGGCGCAACCTTCTACTCTTTATATGTAGGATCCTGTACTGAACTTCATGAAAAAATAAAGGAGTGGGAAAAGGAAATTTTAGAATGGGAAGGAATTATGTCACAGGGATTCCAGGAAAGTACCAAAAGAGGGAAAATAGAAGTGGGATAAGGGAAAAAATTTCAACGTTAAAGTGGGATTTCTTCAAAGCGGATAGGGTAAATTTAGAATAATATAGGAAGGTTAATAAAGCTAGGATTCCAAGAAGAAAGCTGAGGAAAAATTATGAAATGGGATATGAAGAAAGGCAGAAAATTTTCTGGAAGGTCTGCTTGCACTGGTGCAAGAAAAAATAACTACAGCAAGAATTAAGCGTTACTTGGAAAAAATATCCATGCTAATTACCCCAATTGTATAAAGGTTGGTTCTGGTGAACTTTCTTTTACTTCGGTGGTTACTAGCATATCTAAAGATCAAGCAACATTCTCTTTTTATTAGAAATTTTTGATCTTCCTGCCAGCAAGCTGCTTTTTAGGTTGATCCTTCTGCAATCATGTCAGAGGATTGATTTTCATAATTATAGGAAATTATTTTTTCTTGCTTTTTTTTTCTTTTTATTTTATTTTTGTTAATTTTTTCGAAGAAGAGGGATTCAAATTTTCAAGAGGTTGGTATTACCATTTACCACTACTGTTCCAAATTGCTGCTGAGCTTGTTGTGTAAAATATTTCTTGGCAAGTGGTTGGAAATATTTCTTTAATCTATGTCCATTTACCAAGAATATTGTATCCTGTCAATCAATATTTTTGACTTCTACAGCTCCATTCTCAAATACTCGGATTACTTCATATGGTCCCATCCAACATGTATGAAATTTCCCTTTAAAAATTTTAAATCTAGAATCATAAAGGAGTACCCAATCACCTGGTTGGAACTGATTTTTCTGAATGGACTTGTCATGCCACCTGTTCCGTTGTTGTTGGATTAATATGTTTTTCTGAAAAACATCT
Organism: Pinus albicaulis; assembly: GCA_034641835.2. Taxonomy (NCBI): domain Eukaryota; kingdom Viridiplantae; phylum Streptophyta; class Pinopsida; order Pinales; family Pinaceae; genus Pinus; species Pinus albicaulis. The sequence continues at coordinate 993,604,452 of CM076584.1, forward strand.
CTACAAAATTCATCCATCTCATTTAATTGAAGAAGACGTTGTTTTTGTGCCTCAGAGAGATCGATTCCTAGCTGAACTGTAGTTCTGAAAGTTTTGATCTGGAATTCAATCGGTAACAGAACCTATTTTCCATATACCATCTCATATGGTGTGTGCCCCATAATATTTCTTCAAGTGGTTTTATATTCCCACAAAGCTTCTGGTAATCTTTCAGCCCAATATTTCTGATGCATATTCACCGTCTTTGTGAGAATGGACTCGATCACCTTATTTGTAGATTCCACCTGGCCATTTGCTTGCGGATGGTACGGTGTAGATTTCTGGTGCCGGATGTTGTATTGCTCCATCACTCCCTGTACTAGATTAGAAATAAACTGTGGACCATTGTCAGAAACAATTTCTCTAGGAACACCAAATCTAGTAAAGATTTCAGAAAAGAGAAAATCAACAACTTTTTCTGTAGCAAAAGAAACAGCTTTAGCTTCCACCCATTTTGTGACAAAATCTGTACAAACCAAATATTCTTTTTACCTAATGATGTTGGATTTATTAGCCCTACAAAATCAATAGCCCATTTTTCAAAAGGCTCAATCATAACTTGAGGGTATAAAGGCATTTCATTCGTTTGATTGGGTTGGTCCATTCGTTGACAACTATCACATCGCCTGACATACTGCTTGGCATCCTTAAACAAGGAAGGCCAAAAGTAGCTAGAATGTAATATTTTATATGCAGTTCACTTGTCAGCGAAGTGACCTCCACAAGGTTCATCATGAGAAAATTTCAATATGTCAAACACTTCCTCCTCTCTTACACATCTGCAGATAATAAAATCTAGACCAGTGTAAAAGAGGTCTCCTTGAATCCAGGAATTTGCAGCACTTTTCTGAATAATGTTCCGCTTTTCACGAGCGAGCAAGTGAGGTGGTGTTTTTCCAGTAACCAAATAATTGGCGATGTCAGCAAACCACGGGGAATCTGTAGATATAGAAAAAAGATGTTCATTTGGAAAATCATTATTAACAGGAGTTACATCACCGGGATTATCTAGTCTAGAAAGAAAATCTGCTACAGCATTTGATTTTCCTGGTCTATCAACAATAGTAATATTTAATTCCTACAACAATAGCAACCACCTAGTCACTCTACCGCTAGTCAATGGTTTGTTCATAAAGCATTTAATTGCGGAATGATCAGTATGAACAAATAATTCATATCCTATGAGAGATTTTTGAAAAGAATTACCAAACACAGAAAAGTCATCCATATAAATTTCTACAAAATCAAGATCAGAAAAAATAGCCAAGACTACCCTTTGAAAGGTAGCCGGAGCATTACATAATCCAAAGGGAAGCACTTTATAAGCAAAGTTACCCCATGGGCATGTAAATGTAGTTTTATCCTGATCTTCGGGAGCAATCTGTATCTGGTTATAGCCACTAAAACCATCCAAAAAGGAGAAATATTTCTTTCCTGCAAGGGTATCAAGCACCTGGTTAATGAAAGGGAGAGGGAAGTAATCTTTGAGAGTGGTTTTGTTTAATTCATGATAATCAATACAAATACGCCACCTTCCATCTTTCTTAGGAACTAGCACTAATGGAGAGACCTACTGGCTATCATAAATAGGATAGATAAAACCAGCATCTAAAAGTTTCTGTATTTCTTCTTTCACGACATCTCTTAGAGCTGGATTCATTCGTCTTTGGGGTTGTTAGATAGGTCGAGTTCCTTCCTGAATATAAATATGATGTGTACAAGTTTCAGGAGGGATACCCTTCATGTCTTCATAGCCCCAAGCAAATGCAGTAAGATGGTTTTGCAACAAATTCACAAGTTGTTCTTGCTGAGATGGGTCTAAATATGAACTGATATGCAAATAACTACCAGGAATAATCTCAACAAGAATAGTATTAGGCTCCGTAGTACTCAAAGAAGTGGTCAAAGAAAACGGTATAGAAGAATGAGAATCATGGTTTTCTTGGAAATCTAGGCTAAAAGTCTAGCTCAAAGGCTCGAAGTTAGGCATGGTGTCTAGATTGTTTAGGAAATCTTGAATCTCATATTCTTGTGAAGACCCAGTATAATGATGAATAAGAGAAATAAACTGAGTTTCCTCATCATTGCTTTGGTCCAACCATAAATTCTCTCAAAGGTCTTGAATGGATTTGGCAGGGGGGTATAAGGTAACTTTCTTCCTAGAATCTCCATGTGAAATATATATATCTCCAGAATGACATCCAATATATGCATCGGCTGTAGAAAGCCATGGTCGACCCAAGATCAAGGGGTGTCCTCCTACCGGGTTCTTTGGCTGAAGCACAATGAAATCAACAGGATATTCCCAAGAGTCCAATGAGATGATCACATCGTCCAATAATCCTTCAGGCTTAATTTTAGATCTATCTTCTAATTCAAGCACAGTGGGAATAGGGCGAAGATGAGATAACTGAAGTTGATCCATGGTTTTCTTATTCATTACATTAATGGCTGCCCCCAGGTCTATAAGAAAATTACAGACAAGGAAATTACCAATCTGAATTGTGACAACAGGGTTTCCGAGATCAGTATATTTTTCCACAGACACACATCCCATCATTAGCTCTGCTGCCCTACCAAAAAATTGAATAGTTTAGGGTTCCAATCTCTTCCTCCCATGTTTCTTGAGACAGAGTTCCCTAATAATCTTGGTACAAATGGCGATCTCTTTAATGGCTTGGAGCAAAGGTATCTTAATGAAAATATTCCGTAGTTCTGATGCCAAATGAATCTCAGAAACAGGATCTCTTCTTTCCGTTACTAGCCTCTCTGAAAAGGGAGGCTGGTTGGAAGAAGATGGCAAGGACTCAGAGGGTAAGGTCTGATTAGTGACAATTTTTGGAGAATGGTTAAGAGTTTCCTCTTCCTCTATCTCTTCAACAATCAACATAGGTTGTTTCTGATTTTCTGGTATTATAGTCCTTCCCGATCTTAATTGAATATCATGAACTCCAACTGGAATAGACTGGTATTTGAATGGTAAAGTCAGGTTTGTTACATGGATCATTTGCACTACTTTATTATTATTATTATTAGGATTGGGCGTAGGTTGAGTAGGCAATTGAGGAGGTCGTAAGGGTGGAGGTAAAGGTAATGGGGTAGCCTGACTCAGAAGTTAAGGTATTGGATAAGGTACATGTGTAGATGGATATGGTTGCATAGGTGGCTGGTAGGAATATGGAGAATGAGTTGGGCGTTTCCAACCCTGTTGCCATGGTTGGGAAGGTTGCCCATGTTGATACTGATTTCCATACTGGCACTACTGATGAGAGTTAAGATATGATTATGCATGTGGATTATAACCAAAATAGTGTGGAGGAAACTCACGAGCCATACCTGCACCTACCTGAGGCCAATGTCTTCTTGCTTCCATACCATAAAATTGTTCAGCTTCAGGTTGCCCCTCTGTAAATACTGCTTTAATTCCAGGTATAGAGGGACATTTTTCTATTGTATGGCCTTCAGCACAAATAGCACACCTATTAGTTTCTTTCAAGTTACGAGGGAATTCTTTAGGGGGATGCTTGTCTCTACATTTAGGACAGAAAATACATAATGAATCTTGTTCCTTCATAATTTTTTGTTGAAATTTTAAAGAGTCTAACTATTTAGTAATAGTGTTCATTATATCAATTTTCATGTTTTCCATTTTATTTTCCAGTCCAATAATCATAGCATCAGTAGATTCAGTTTTTCTATTTTTATTTTGAGTTCCTCTACCGGATCTATACTGATTCCTTGAAAATTTCCAGCATAATTCACAAATTTGATCAAAAATTTGCTAAGAAATATCACCTTGTCCTAACATATTAAAATTGTTTCTAGCATTATCAGTAAGTCCTCTTAAGAACAAGGTTCTAATAGTATTGGGATCAAGCCTAAGTTTTGACCTTTGTAAAATATATAGAAATCTTTCCAAATAATCTTCAAGCATTTCATCATCATCTTGTATGATTGTAAAAATTTCATCCTGCATGTCCCGAGTTTTACAATATTCTTGATATTTAGACAAAAATACCCTCCTCATCTGGTCCCAGGAAGTTATGGTGTTTCCTCCTAACCCCATAAACCAGCGCAAAGCTGAGTCCTTGAGGGTAACATGAAATAATCTTAACTTCTGAGCCTCAGTTGCATAATCATAACTTCTACACAAAATATTGAACTCAAATAGAAAAGAGTCAGGGTCTTCATGAACATTACCATGGAAATGAGGGAAAGATGACGGTGGAATATTGTTCATCTGTGACACAGTGTCATGATCCACAATTGGAAACACAAAAGTAGATTTTCCTTCACTTACCTAGTTATCACCAGTCCCTTCCAAATGATCTCATTGGTCTGCCATTGTTTCTTTCTGGCTTGTACCACTTTCCATAGGCTGATCCACACCTGAGCTGTTAGTACCAGAATCCAGGTGGATTGTTCCTGTGTGATGGGTTTGGATTGAATTGGGATTCCTGCTTGCAGAAGGAGACCCAATGCTGGAAAAATTCTTTTGGCCCTTAGTGGGCTTTGAACCCTTACCTTTCCTAGGCATTCATCTCAAAAAAAAGAAAGAAAAATATCAAAACAATTTCTATTAAAAATGCTGTCAGAAATAAATCAACACTAGTAAAAACTCCTTCAAAAATACTTGCAAAAATAAAGGAAACTTACCTCTATTATACAATCAGAAAATTCTTACCAAATCAAATCACCTCCCCGGCAACGACGCCAAAATGTTGGGTGCAAGAATTACACTTAAGTAAAAATCCTCAACACTTAATTGTCAACTCGGGGGATTCATAAACTTAGAGACGAAGCACAGGCAATGCCAGAGATGGTATGAATATTTCTAATCTCAACTCCTACTTTTGAAAAGAAGAATTGCAGAATCAAGCTTTAGAGAAGAAACATGAAACTCAAACCATCAAAACAACCTGAGGCTAGAACAAGAAGAAATGTACTTGCAAAAGAGATTCAGAAATAAAGAGGAGCAATCACTCTAGCCAAATATTGATTAGCTTCTGAGAATGTGTTTCTTTCGGTAAAGACACCTTAATAATTTCCAAAAAATGGGCCCCTTCAATCCTGCATATATAAAGATATCTTTCTTGCGAAAAACCAATCTTGCACTTAGTGCAGTCTTCCTGCACTAGTACAAGAATCAATGATTTATGCAGAAAGTGTAAAGTAATGTATTTACTAAAAAAGGATTTTCTTCGTGCAAGGCTTTGAACTTTCTCAAGTCCGCAACACTCAGATCCAATACCAAGAAACTGGTTCTTGTGCTTGATATGAGATTCTTGCACCTTATGTTTGATCCTTAAAATCAATGATTCATTACTGCAACGTGATAAAACCAAATCATATATCAATAAAGATGAATATCTGTAGAAAATAAGAAAAAAGTATTTTTAATTAAAATATTACCGAAAGCAAGAAAGTTGTTAGAAGTAAGCTAGAAAGGCTTGCTGAATTATGTTATCTAGTGCTGGTGCGAGAACAATTTTCCTTCTTGCACCAGGGAGAAACCAAACCAATGTGCAAAAAATAAATAACACACCAACGTGCACTGGTGTAGGAATGAACCAGGTAAAGCAAATAAACCATATCATATAGAAAATGAATATCATACCAATGTGCACTGGGGCAGGTAACTCCTCCTACTCGAACCAGGCAAAGGAAAGGAATCAACCATGCAAAAATAACTTAACTACTTCACGTAGCAGATCTACTTCTACTCAAACATAAATTCAAATACTTCAAATTAAATCACACTTGACAGTTTAAAACATAAATTGCGAGAACAACGAGGGAGAACATGCTGGTTTGGCTGGGCCCTTAGCCAACCAGTGTGTTTCCCTTTCAAACAAAAACACTACTCAAAATTTACTCATCAACTATTTAAGCCAAAGGATAAAATATACAGAACATGAGGCAGAGCTCTTCATATTAGACTCTTAAAGCAATTGCATACATGATTACATATCCAGCCCCAGATTTGGGCGATAACACAAAACAATCCTGTTACCGCCTCCTGGTTCTATTCGATTCCCAAAACATTCAACTATTTGTCCTATTTACATTTCTGCTCATATAGATCCTTTTGGCCGTAGGCCAAAAGGATCGTTTACCATTACATAGTCAATTACAGAAATCATTACAAAAAATTACATAACTGATTGCAGAATAAGCTTTCGGCCTTCAAAATTAAATCTCTTTTACAAAATAGGCCGCGGCTGTCTCCAGCTGTTCTTCTCTCTTAAGTCCGACCTCAGCTACTCTTGATTTATCCACTATCATAGCTGGGACTCGGCCGCCTTCGGATATATCCTCATTGATCGTATACAAAACAGGCAACCAACCCAAGTGATCCAGATTCACTGCCAAGATTCATGTTGCTGGTGCTAGTGCGGGATCTGTTCTGCACTAAAAATCATCAATCAAGATAAGTGATCATCTATTAAATAGCGTAGGAGGTAACGATAAGTTACGAAAGTAATTCTAAGTAAGAAATCACGTAATAGATAGTTAATAAATGCTAAGAGAAGTTAAAAAATGTAAAATATGAAGTTTATGCAAAATTTGTCATCATTCTCACACTAGTGCAAGATGAGGGCCCATCAGATAGGTAAAACAGGGTATGTGATTACGGTTTGGGAAGGGAAGAATGGTAAAAAAGAGTGAAATTTAGGGGACTAAAACTTGGCTAGCTCAACCAAGGATATTTCATAATGTTTTAGATCAAATATTTTCACTAAACCCCTAGTGAACCCCGCATAAGTAGCTATATTTGCATGAATTAATGAATAATAACTATAAAACAGCTAATCATGAGCCTTACCTTCAAGATGCAGCACTACTACTTTAATGGCCTCCTCTTCTAAAACTTGGTGCAGCTGAAAATAGGTGTATAGTTTCTTTACCCAAGCGTTATTTGTGCACTTAAGTGATCCATCAAAAGTGGGAAAAAAGAATCTACCCAGGGTATGTTGCTTGCACCCATTTCTTCTATTATGGCTATTGTGTCTTCTATTTTCCTTGATTTGGAAAAACCCTTGGAATTTTAGATGCTCTTGGAACCTCTGAGATGGAGATTCATATTCTTGAAGATAGTGACCGAGAGTCTCCTCCTTTGGTGCATCTCCTTCCTCCGTCTCTCTTTGTATGAATGTAAGCATGGTAGAGCGTTGTGGATCTAAATGTGTGGCTGAATTCTCACACCCATAATATGAAAAACTGGAGCTTTCTTCATGTACAAACCCTCTTGGATAATCACTATGTCTCTCCATCCTCATCTTCTTGAGTTATTTATTGATATCCTGCATAGTTTGGAGAAGAAGATTTGAGAACTTCCTTCCCTTCATCTCTCCTAATAATGGGTTCTTGCCTTTGTCTCTTCTGTAAATATTCTCCCTTCTGTGAGAAGCTTATTCTTCTTCTGATGACATAGATGTGATGCCTCACAGGCTGAGCCAAGATTATACTCTGATACCACTGTAATATTCCAAATTAGGAAAAGCGGAAATATTGAACACAACAATGGAAAGTAGCAACGAATATCAGTGCAAAAATATATGAGACCAATATGGAGCCATTACATTGATCATATCAGCAACAAATAAGTACAAATACTGAGGCACAAATCATATGACGTAAGCAAACAAGCCTCTACTATAAAAAGTGTCGGAGAGATTCTACAATGCAGTCATAGTGAACATAGCTATAACATGGGAACATAAAATGATACAAAATAATTGATATATGCCTCAAGAGATACTGGAAATAAAGATCAAGGCTCTATGACAACTTTCCAAGACAACCCAAGAGGGTTTCCGAAAATACACCTAAAATACAAATGGTGAGCTGCAGCCCTAGGGGTGAAGATTCACTGTAGAAAAATAGCTAGGAAGATATGGATGAAGCTGATGTAGAAAAAAGTGGCTCTCCTCCAATAGACTCATCGGTTGAAAGGTTTACCCCCCCACTGAAGATCTGACTCCCCAAATCATGCACTGAAACCTCCCCTGCAACTGCCCTCTGAAATAACACAATCCAAGACTGAAATTGTGTTGTAGGGCATGGTAATAGCTTGGCCTGGTGCCAAATACTGCAAGAATTCCCAAGGAACCTCCTTATTGACCTCCCAATGGAATGAATGTTTTCTCCACTAAAAATATGCTTAGAAATGGCCCTATCAAACCCTTCCACTATTGCACCTTGCAACACAACACAACTCTAAACAGAAACTACGATGTAAAAGAAAGTTGTAGCTTTGCCTGATGTCAAAATGTGAAAATGTAGCCCAATAACCTCTCCTAAGTGGGGACTCGAAGTCCCCTGAGGATGAGGGTGGGATTACCGCTCGAGAACACCCTTGTCCTAAACAACACTACAGTCTCCGCTAAGCAGTTGAAGAGAGAAAAAAGTCATAATAGACCATAAACAAAATAATAATCAAAAAATATTTTCCATGGATCCCATTCCCTTCCTCATATTCTTGGTGATTTTCCTCACCTTGGGCACCACTCATTAAAGTCACTACTTCCATGCAAGTAATCTCCCTCCAAAACTGCGTTGTCTCTCATTGAATGTCCACTCCTTCCATACTAGCACTATTGATTTGGTCAAAGTTGACCCATTCCACACGCTTCATCCCCTTTCCACACATAAGGGTGCTTTATCCAGCTACTTTGATGACCTCCATTCAGATTTGGAGTGATTTTGTTCCTACTAAGGAGATTTATGGGTCTCTCTACCCTCTTATTCTTGTAACTAAGAAGAAAAAAAAATATTCCAATTAGCGGCATGCTAATTTTGGGATATTACAATGGTTAACTTCTTTAGTGGAGAAGATCATGATATTTGGTTGTATGTAAGGAATATGAGATCTGTGGTAGTGTATTTGGCACAAGGTTATACAAAATACACTTCTTTAGCAAGATGACTCCTACATGCACAAGGTCACAGATAAAAATGGATTGTCTACTGTTAGCGGAACAAATTTGACATAATGGAAACTAAATTTGAGGGACAACTAATAATAAAAAACTAAGAACCAAAAAAAACACAAGATGCATAATAAAAAGCTCGATGGAGAAAATAGCTTAATAACACAAGTGGATAATTCTCCCTTTATTAGGTTTTGGTGGTAAAAAAGATGGAATGCTAAACACTTGAAGAGGGTCCTTTTAACTATGGAGCTCAAATATCCAAAACAAGGAGGTCTTCTTCCCTCGAGTTCCTGCAGGCATCTCTTACATCTCTCAAAGGATGGTAGATCAATATTAAATGGTGGACCTCTCTCTCTTAGATCGAGATGGTGGATGGCCAACATATGAGTCCTTCCAATCCATCTGATGTTAGAGTATGCAAGTTGGTTTTCTATGAAGCAATTTGGGTAACATATTCTTCTTCCAAAGGTTTGGTTATATAGACACTTTTTGAATTTCTCCTCCTTCTCTTGGTCGAATATTTATAGTGACTCAAGAGTGGAGGAGGGATTCCTTTCTGGGCTACACTTACTCCTCAAGGTGGCTCAAATCCAGTTTTCCTTGACAATACTAGGTGGATAATCATCTTAACAAAGCTTTCCAAGTGGTCTTGGATGATGACATTTCACCATCTTCAGGACCACATGGCTATCGAAGGAATAGCCGTGTTGTTCACAAAATTCCTTTGATGATGGTGTGATGTCCCTTAATTATCTTTTGAACCTTAGCAAAATTTTAATTTATAGTCTTTCCAAATGTATTCCTTCCCTGGATATCTTTGTTTTTACCTTCTTCTTAAAAAATTTAATGTCTTTTGGCTGTACGATTTTCTAGTTTTAACAAGGTCCATGACATTTTGAAGGATTTACATGATGACCCTTGTAATGGAAACTTAACTAATAAAAGAACATGGTATAAAGTGTTTCTCATGGGCTATTTTTGGCTGCATAGTTCCATTCTGCAAAGAATGATGTACAATGGTGCGATAATTTCCAACAAATGGGCCAAATGATCCAGTGAGATGAGATGTAATTGGAGGCTTAGCTAGTCATCGATCCCTTTGATAATTGGAATCTTAAAACTTTTGGGCACATCAATCTTCCATCTCATTAGAATTCTAACTACATTATGGTTTTCATATATTATTCCACTAAGTAGGCCAAGGCCAAAGAACTCACCAAAGACAATGGTTAAGTTGTTCTAGAATTTATTTTCAAATACATCTATGTGCATTATGAATTGTCATAGATGAAGGGACGTAGTTCACTTCCCAGCTATTTGAAAATTTTACTAAGAAGTATAATAATTTCCATAAGATCACTTCACCTTACCACCCACAAGTTAAGGGAAAAGTGGAGAGAACCAACAATGTCATTGATGTTATCCTTACTAAGACCATGGCTAGTCATCATCAACATTGGGATGAGAGACTTCCAAAGGAACTTTGGGCCTCCAAAACTACATGGTGGAACATGACAATTTTATCTCCATATGAGCTTGTGTATGGTACGAGTATGAACATAACTACTCTAGAAGTGATTTTAGATCAAATTGCAACATAGAAACACCACTTGGACCAGATCAATGAACTAAATGAAATACATTTGGCTACCATCCAATACAATACCATGATTAAAAAATAATTCTCCAAGTGACATGATAGGTTTATAAAAAAATTGGTGTTTCAAAAGGTTGATTGGGCACTATTTTTTGGCTCTAGATTCAAGGATTTAGGCATAATATTTGGCTAGGTGACTAGGTCTTTATGAAGTGGACATAATTTTTTATAATGGGATGACTAAGATTAAAAATATAAATAGATCACAAGACTCTTTGTTTCCCAATGGACAATGTTATGCACACTACAAGGAAAAGACCATCTAGTAGAGGTTATAAAAGAGGTTTTTCGTGTTATAAAATTGGCCAAAATTTTCAAAAAAACATTTGCTACAACATCTATTTATGGTTACGGAGGTTTTGGTGGAGCTTTTAACGAAAATTCAACAAAACTAAAAAAAATGGGTGGTCAGAGGTTATTATGGATGTTTTTCTCATCGGTGCGCTACTCGGGCTTCAACACACTGGTGCGTACATATAGAAGGTGGCCCGGGGTGGTTGAAGGAGCATTCACTGGGCCGCCAATGTATAAAACCGCATCAGGTGCAGTGTTGGTGATACAACGCATGGGGCCGTTCTAATCAGTCTTGGGATTTGTGTGGTACCCATAGGTCATCTCAACGCACTGGTGCGTAGACTTATAAAAATGCATTGGTGCGTAGTATCACACAAATGCACCAAGATTTATAATTGGTATCAATATTTGTGCAATGCCCATAGATCGTACAAATGCACTGGTGCATAGAGCCACATAAAAGCACCGGTGCGCAGTATCACACAAACGCACCAAGATTTATAATTGGTATCGGTATTTGTGCGGTGCCTAGAGGTCGTACAAATGCACCGATGCGTAATTCCACATAAATGCATCGGTGTGCAATACCACACAAACACACCGATAATTTTAATTGGTTTTGGTATTTGTGCGGTGTCCATAGGTCGTAGAAACGCACTATTTTGCTTCAGATACAAACGCACCGGTGTACAGTAATTGACACACAACGGTTTTCATTTTGTATTTTTTAGAAACATCGAACTGTGACAGTGCAATTATTGTGATTTTTTTTAATTCATTATTCATAAAAAGTCGATACATCTTATAATAGTATTCATATTAATTAAATTTTTATTAATGCATTTGAATGTGATGTTTGGATTAATTTGTTATATCATATCATAATTATTGTAATTTTTTAAAATTCATTATTCATCAAAATTCGACACATATATATCTTATAACAGCATTCATATGAGTTAAATTTTTATTAGTGCATTTAAATGTGATGTTTGGATTAATTTGTTATATCATATCATCAAATTTCACATCTCTTCATTATAATATTTAATCATCCATAAATTTAAGCAGTGGTGTTACATTTCACAGCGAAAATGGAGAATGCAATAGAATAAATTATAACATATATATATATATAAGACAGTATTTGTCATACAAAATGGGATAGTTATTGGTATCCCTTTGTCTTTAAATTGGGACATTATGTCCATTACATTAAACAAAATGTCTGATTTCACAGGATAATATTTCAAAAAATACAATGCCTTGGTTTGATATCCAAACATAGTGATCATCATTCTTCGCTTGAACTATTGTCACTGCTAGAGCTACTTCCATGACTTGGGTTATTTTTAGGAATGTTTTATTCACGGTGTTGATTGTTTTCTTCTTCTTCACCTTCCATCTACAAACATAAAAATAAATTGTAATGAGTGTATATACATTGGTGAGAATAATGAAAATTGCAATATTAAATAATATACATCAATGTGAATTGAAAAGAAATGACGTACCATTACAACAATTGACTCGTAAACTATCCACATTCTTTTAAAACCATGTAACATGCCATATTTCAAGATTTCATTAGTTGGCGTAGTTCCATACTTTGTTTCCTACAAGTTTTATACCCCATAACAAATCATATATTTAATATAAAAGATTTTTTTGTTCTATTAATTATAGATGCAGCTAAGTAAAACAAGATCGATATATGCTTACAAATTCCACAATTAATTTCTGATATGCCAACGTATACTCACAACCCATATTTAACCCAATTTCAATCAATTCGTCTTATGGTTCTTCTTTGTATGTTAGCACCTGTTTGAAGACATTCAATGATGATTTTTGTAAAACAACTTAAAAAATACAAAAATGAAATCTAGTTAAGTTGTTATAAGGAAGTAACAATTACTCACAAACTTAGATATCAACCCTTTTTTTCCTTATCTTCTTGTTTTATGTGCTTAATGGGTTCCATTTTCTTTTCTTTTCTGCAAGAAAATACTTGAAAATTAATATTTAATACTAAATTGTTTATATATTGTACCTAATGATTGAAAAATTCAATGATTACATATTACATTTTAAGGACGTTGTTGTTGAGATGGCTCCTCCTACGATGCAATTTTGTCCATTTCTTTGACCATCTCCTTGTACACCTTTTTGGACATTTCTACTGGCATATTTTTGATATCAGCTCGTTCACCTTTTGAGATTTTCATAATCTTCCTGAAAATGTAACATGACGATAAACTATTTAATTTTTTTATTGATATATGAAAAGTAAATATAAAAAAAGTAATATTTATAAATAATTCTAGACAAACATTTAAAGGAATATTACTTTTTCATTCCTTCTTTTCTGTTTTTGTACGTTTTTGCTATTAAAAGTATGACATGTCTCATTGACCAATTATCTGGAAACTCTTCTTGTAGTTTAGATAGAATTTGGTTCTTGGAATCATTGGATTGATTTTTGTATTCTTAGTGGAAATAACATCTATAAATTCATTCCACTAGATCCCTGAAACTTTTGTAAAAGTTTTGCCCCCTTTCGTTAACCTCCAGCACCACTCCAGATGAGCTAAGGAGCAATTCATTTTCATTTGCATGTTCTATTTTCTTTCTTTTCTTAGAACAACATTCCCTTTCTGAGTTGTTGGTCCCTATAGAAAATTAAACAGATGTGAATTAATATATTTTTTGACACATTTTATCTAATAATTTTAAGTATATTATTAATGAAAATTAAAAAAGGAAATTCATATTGGATCAATAATATTTTTTCATTCACCTGATTCATCTTTTTGCAATTTCTACTTCAAGATTTTATGTTCTTTTGGTCCTAGATCAGAAATAATCTTATTGAGCTTGGTCATTTTGTGTCTTTGCATGATACACAGTAAACAATACATATTTTTTAAACTTACATATAGTTTAAAAATAATATTTTTTGTAAAGAATTTAGAAAGAACTTTCCCTTTTTGCTTTTCTTGATGTGTTATCAGTATTTTTGTTACTTGATCTCTTGTTAGTCATTTCATTATAAATCTAAAACTTGTACCATATCATTCATTAACATATTTAAAATAAATTTTCTACTTTTCAGTTAAAAAAAAAATCTCAAGAAACTGGTGTGCCATTCATTATGTACGCACCGACGTTGGTGCGTCGAGGTATTATAAACACACTGCTCAAATAGTATAATAGACCGTACAGTGCTTTATGTCAACAAGGAGCACCATTGCATTACATTTTAACCACCACACCTATTAAGACAAAGAAAATAATAAAAATCATCGATTGTTAGTTTTTTTAGCATAAATCGGTGCCATATTTTACATATGGTGCACTGATAAAACAAATTTGTTTTTTAATTTTTTATCACAGTACTTTCACGGTGCGCTTGGATAATATATACTTTTTTTAAATTCATGCAAGGGCGGAAATGGATTGTGATCCGACTATGCAATTCGTCCCATGGATTGGATGTCTTAGGCCTATATTTAGCAATACAAACCCTATAAATCTAAAATGAAAAGCTCTAATTTTGAAATCAAAGAAAGAGGGAGAAGAAAGGGCAGAAACAAAAAGAATTTAGGGTTTGTTTCTAAAATGGATTTTTTTTTTTTGCGAAGTTTGCGGTGTGCCATAATTAAATAGCGCACCGGTTACATATGGCACGCTAATAAAAAAATATTTTTTTTTTAATTTTTATCGTAGTACTTTCATGGTGCGCTGGGATAATACAGCATATCAGTGCGCTAGGTTACGTCGGGCACACCGATGAAAAAAAAATATTTTTTTTTTAAATTCACGCAATGGCCAACATGGATTGGGATCCGACTATGCAAGTCGTCCCATGGGTTGGATGTCTTAGGTATATATTTAGCAATACAAACCCTATAAATCTAAATTGAAAAGCCCTAATTCTGAAATCAAAGAAAGAGAGAGAAGAAAGGGCATAAAGAAAAAGAATGTAGGGTTTGTTTGTAAAATGGATTTTTTTTTTTGTGCGAAACAACACATTCATGGTGCGTCATAATGAAATAGTGCACTGGTGCCATATTTTACATATAGTGCACTAATAAAAAAATATTTCGTTTTTTAATTTTTTATCACAGTACTTTCGCAATGCGCTGGGATAATACAGTGCACCAGTGCACTAGGTTACACCAAGCACATCAATGAAAACAAAATCTATTATTATTTTTTAATTCACGCAAGGGCCAACATGGATTGGGATCCAACTATGAAAGTCATCCCATGGGTTGGGTGTCTTAAGACTATATTTAGCAATACAAACCCTATAAATCTAAATTGAAAAGCCCTAATTCTGAAATCACAGAAAGCATGAGAAGAAAGGGCAGAAACAAAAAGAATGTAGGGTTTGCTTCTAAAAATGGATTTTTTAATTTATTTTGCTTCTGAAAATGAAAAATAAATTGAGATTTATTTCTTACTGCGTAAATAAAATTGCAGAAAAAGTAAAAAAACCAATAAACATTGATTTTTTTTTTACTACGTAAAAAAAACTACAGAAAAAGTTAAAAAAAAACAATAAACTTTAATCACGGGATCGTTTGAAATTCTATGCTATATAATTTGAATCACTAGAGGTTTGGAATGCTGATTCTCTGAATACTTCTGCTCAAACATATTTCCCTGCTCCATAGTGCTCTCATGCTCTTTTTTCTCCAGGTATGTCTCCTGCAAGTCTCCCGCTGAAATCTTTTGCAAAAATAGTGAAATAATGAAAAGTGTTTAGTATTTAAAGAATTGTCTTATGAAATTAGACTTTCGAATATATTTTTCCGCCCATTTTTCAATTTACCTCTTTTTTTTCACTTAAAGAAAATAGAGTTGTGCATTTTTTATTTTTGGTTACTCATCACCAATGCGTCACTTAATAGCACCGCACCGATGCGTATGTTTATAAAATGGCACCGGTGCGTAGTAACGAAAAAGCACCGGTGCGATTATCTGTACGTTAGCACCGATAACAAGAAGTTCATTTTTAAGGCACTGAAATTACTTTTAGGTGTGTGCACCAAAATGTATTCTTGATTTTTCTCAAATGAAGGGAGAAAATATCATAATTATATCGAATAAAAAAATGTTCAAAATCCAGCTCGTTCCATAATATTTCTCAAATTACATCGCGGACTTCTCCCTATCCATCTCAAATGTAATATTTACTTCATATTTTATTTATATTTTCACTATCTAATTGAATTTATGTTTTTTATCCATGTCAATCATGCACATCTTAATTAAATTTATAATGTATACAAATTTGCAAGTTCATGCAGATTCAGCATCGAGATCAGATGCAAAAAATATTCAAATAACTCCAAAATGTCAGAAGCTCTTATCACGAGCTACATATCGCACGGCGCATTTGGTAGATGAAAATTTACAGCCACTTCACCCTGCCAATTGTAACAATATTTCATCTTCTAGCCACAATCCTGGGACAATGATGGTAATAATTATAATTATTTGGCATATTGATTAATGTAATTATTTCAACACCAAACCAATTTATAATAATGCAATATTGTCAATGTGGTCACTAATTTATATCATATATTTTGTACTAATCATGTTCAAATATATATTTTTAAATTATTAGGATTTTAGTGATGTTGAGAGACCTACCTACCATCTTCCGTTGCACCACATGAAAATTTCAAATCGAGAGAAGACTAAATTAAGAGAAAAAAATCAGACAGGAACGATACCAAGAATGGTTGAATCAACCACAGATTCAATTCTCGCTACGTCCAGATTCACCAATTAAGAATGACTATAGCAATAGTAGTTCTACACAAGTTGGAAATGGAGGCAATCAAATAGAGGTTGGTATGGATGATTACTTAAGGGATACGACTGCCATGGAGACAATGTTATTAGATGCATTCCAAAATGATGATCAACTAGGGGATGAAGCTCATATCACTGACACCTTTTTCGGAAGCCTTAAATTTTCTTCCACCACCCCTCTCTTTGGACCTCATGGTTAGTCAAAGTCTACCCAGTTGAGGACAACAATGTTACTGTACAACTTGAAAGCAAATTTTGGCTTGTTTAATGCATTTTTCTTGGAAATTTTGAGGTAAGTTACCATAAAGTACTCCCTTATTAAAATTTGAAATATAATCAGTACACTACAATGAACATTACAAATGGTAAATTTTATGAACATTAATAATTATATCAGCATTAATGTACATTTATTAATATATTTTTCCATGATCACCAACTACAGGTTATTCAAATATAAGGTTCTTTCGAGTGATAATGTCCTGCTCGGTAGCTACGAAGAGGCAAAGAAATTGTTGAAAAGGTTGGGTGTTGAGTACAAATCATATCATGCATGTCCAAATGATTGTATTATATATAGAGAATAATATGCAGATAAAGAGATGTGTTTGAAATGTGGGCATGAAAGGTATGATAAATCAAGAAAGAAGGGTAAATCACGTACTGGTCCTCCTTTTAAGGTATTGAGGCACATGCCTATAATCCCAAGGATTAAAAGGCTCTTTTGTTGCAAAGAATTAGCTATGTTGCAGGGATGGCATGCGTCACACATAAGTGAGTTGGGAGTTATGTGAATCCTAACTGATTCAATAGCCATGAACCATATAGAAGATACATGGCCCAAAAAATTCAAGGATGAATTTTGAAGTCTACGATTCAACATGGCCATGGATGGTGTCAACCCATATTCCCTCCAAAACACCAACTATTATGTTTGGCCTGTAGTAGTGATCAATAATAATAACACCCCATCGTTGTCCATGAAGAATGAACATGTTATGTTGGTTCTCATAGTCCCCGATAGAAGAAAAGTGAAGAATATGGATGTCTACTTACAACCACTGGTAGATGAATTGAAGGAATTATGGGATGGGATAAATGTATACAATGTATCAAGACCCATCGCAACAGAGAGGATTTTTACGTTTTATGGCATATGTTCTTACACGACACATGGTTATCCAATCTTAGGAGTTTTCTCTAGTAAATGTCACTTTTAATTTATAGATTTGTTTATATACGTAACAATATTCTTTCACATATTAGTTATTTAATTCATTGTAATATTTTTTCTGATCTTCATGATATTATTTAAAGTGCCATGCATATTAATGTTGGACATTGGGTTCAACGCTCCCCATGTGTTTCACTACATGGACTAACCGCCTCTTGTGGATCCTAACTCTGGCGATTGTAGTGGAGACCAACGCCTGTGGGTTTTGGTCTAACAGAAATCATGATTCCAACAATTGGAATCAGAGCAACAGGTCTCGAGTTCAAAACTCACCTGGCTTGTGTTGGGGGGGAGATTGTTGGACATTTGATCCTAACTCTGACGATTGTAGCAGAGACTAATGCCTATGGGTTTTGGTCTAATGGAAATCGTGATTCCAACAATTAATTGTATACAATAATCTTGCAGGTCTTGTAACAAAAGGGTATTTTGAATGTAAATGTTGTGGACCTTCTCTAAAATATAGATAGTGCAAGGACCTATGAATGCCAGTGTATGATTGCTCTAGGTTATTCCTCTCATAAGAACACCCTATAGAAGAGAAGCATCCTCTTTCAATGGTAAACGAGAGAGAACCAAAAGGCCTATAATAACAACACTAGCTGAATGGCTTAGATCATATGACAGAGAGAAGGATAAGGAGTTCATATAAATGTTTGATTCAAATGGGGATCCTATGTTAGATGATCCAAAATTCTTTGACACCCATGTTGAGAAATTGCCCATAAGGATGAAAAGAAAATGTATCTTTTATAGCCTCCCATATTGGGAGCATATTAATATTACCCACTTATTAGATCCCATTCATATATTTAAAAATGCCTCATCTTATTTATGGAGGCACATATCATCGAAACAAGGTGACACATTGGATGTTAGGAAAGATCTTATTAATTCAAAAACTAAAAAGAAACATTGGCCAAGACGATTAGAAAGTACAATATCAGAGGCAGGCGCTGGTCCCTCTTGTTCAAAGTTTTTCAAAGAAGGTGATGTCCCATGGATTTTAAAAAAAAGATAATATTTATTTGGAAAAGGAAGTTAATATGGGTGTCAGGGTGCCAACTTCATACGGGTCTTCACTACAGCGCTGCTTCACCGTGGATGACCATTTGTTGGGGTTGAAATTGCATGACCATTTGAATCTTCTAAGAGTACGTATAATGTCAAAAGCATGATTTTATTATTTTTTATTTTAATATATTTTATCCCATGCGGGGATCCTAAAACATAACTAATTTTTTATATTATTTCACGTGTTTATAACTTTGCAGTTTCATTATCCTTTTCTCGTGCATGGGTGTGTGAAACATGAATTCCCTCAAGACCTAGGACATGCCATATCTAAATCATCTGCATTTGTACATTGGATCACGTCAAAGGAGATTCATGTGGCTAGCAATCCACGGTGGTGTCAAGAGATAGTTGAGATTGTTTATACATTTGGGAAGGAACTGTCGACGAGTTCCATGGAATTACAAGTTCATCTTCTAATCCACCTAGTAGATGAGATTGAATTAGTTGGGGTGATTTCTTATCATTGGATGTTCTTATTAGAGAGGTACATGAATAAATTGAAAGGTTTTGTTTGACAAAGGGAGAAACCCGAGGGGTCTGTGGCAAAGGTGTACATATCGTATGAGTTTTTCTATTATGCCAGTGAGTACATCAATTAGATCGACAATAGACCAGGTGCGGTGATTTGGGATGATGAAAGGGATGAAGACAAAAGAGAAGGGGATTTGCACCAAACGAGTGGAAAAAAGCGCTTGATAAAGAGTAAGCGACTTATAATTTTTCAAATTTACACAAAGTTAATATTCATGTTGAACTTTGATATAATGTATATTTTGATCTCTAAGTACTATATAATGTCAGTTTGATTTCATCAACGAATGCATAAATTGAAGCAATCAATAAATTCTTTCTTTACCATTCTGAAGTGTCACATAATACGAACAAAAGAGGATGAAATGGGATAGTGACAGGAAACAATTCAGACGTTTGAATGGTATAATTTTGACTTATCTCGATCATTTAAAAGAAAATATTCCAAAAATATGCCCCAACAGGTGGGTTGTTGACCAAGTCAGAGAGAAATACGGTGCAACTGGTCGTTACCCGCGTGCTGAAGAGGATGCGCTAAACGTAGGGATTGGGTGCAACAACTCGGTAATAATATTTTTAATTTATATGTAAATTTGAAACTTATAAAACATCTATATTTCATATTTTAACTATAGGGTTATTATAAAACACATGACACTATGATTTTTTTAACTTTTTTATAATACGTGCATTTTTTCCCATCTATGTGAGCATATGGACACCATTTTCCCACAGAAAATTTCGATGCTCGAATCATCACACAAGACTATGGAGTGGAAGTTGATTTCCATCAATCTAGTTGATCTAGCCACCGTGATCAAAACCTAGTACGAGGGACGTTAGGTTATGTTAGAAAGATACAAGATATCATTGAAGTGGATTTCTCTTCTTTCCAGTGTGTTATTTTTAGGTGCAAGTGGTGGGACACCTTTGATTGGAATAATGTAAAGGAAGATCGTGATAGTAGGCTGATATGTATCAACTCTAGAAAGATGTGTGAAGAAGCTAAGGAGCCCTATGTTTTCCCCAAACACTGCAACCAGGTGTTTTTTTACCCAGATGTCTTGGATAGGGATTGTGGTTCATATTGACACATGACCCTAGATCAAAACATATTTTTGGGAACAATAGTGTTATCATGCCATGCAAGCTAGAAGATAATGAGGGTGATCATGAGAACTGAGAGTGATATGCTACATGTGTTGTTTCATCAATATTTATACTTGATGGGTTTTTCGAAACATTATAATATGTATTTTTAATTTATTGGTAATTTTCAGTGTGTTAATGTTAAAATCAATATTTCACTTGATAATTTTCAATTATTTTGATCTGAAAAACAATGGCGTACACTATAAATTAGTTCCTTTTTTATATCTAAGATAATAATAAAATAATGATAATTCTAAAGTACATGAATTTATTTGCATTATTTTCTAAACTTTATTATGTTACAATAATTCATATTATTCTAGATTTATTATTTTACAATTATTTAAAATTTTACTAATTTACAAACTTAAAAAATTTAATAAAATCATTTCACATTAATACAATTAAAAATTTACAAATATTTTACACACAATTACAATTAAAATTAGAATTACAATTACAATTACAATTACAATTACCATTACAATTTTACAATTTCACATACAATTACAATTTTAGAATTTTACATACAATTACAATTACAATTACAGTTTTAAAATTACAATCAATTCACAGTAATACAATTAAAATTTTACAAATATTTTACATAGAATTAGAATTAGAATTTTACAATTACACGTACAATTACAATTACAATTACGATTACAATGACAATCACAATTTTATAATTTTACATATATACAAATACAATTTTACAAATTAAAAAATTACAATTACAATTACAATTCTACAAATTTACATATATACCATTACAATTACAATTTTAGAATTTTACATACAATTAGAATTACAAATATTACAACTTTATAATATCATGATCATTAAATATTAAATTAATTAATAAACATCACATTCATGATAACCATCATACAAACATCATATTTGACTAAAAAACACATTCAAAATCGCTAACATCATCATGATCATGATCATCTAACAAAACACAATTAACATTATATATTAACATCATCACAACATAAACATCAAATATACATCCCATGCGAAATAACTATGATCACATACACATCTATCTGCAAGCTGCACATTAAATGAAGTACATATCATACATGAACATAAAATACATGGACCATATATATATATATATATATATATATATATATATGGGCAAAAATGTGAAGTCGGGTTACACTTTTGTTAGAAACGGGGGTGGAAATTTTTTTCAGCAATAGTTCGACCAAACTTTTGATAAAGTTTAGCCGAACTATTGGATAGTTCGGCCGAACTTTATCAAAAATTTTGGCCGAACTTGTTCTTCCATTTGGATTGATGGCACACTGACGGTGTGGGAAAACGGAATTTTTGTTGGAGATGGGAAAACTGGCAACAAAAGTTCGGCTGAACTTGTAGTTCGACCGAAATTTTACTCTTAAAATAGTTCAGGCGAACAATTTCTTATAAATATATCACCCGCGAAGTTTATTTGCTTCCCACGTCTGTGTTACTTTGCTCTGGTTTTGCGGGCATTTTTGTGTTTCTGTTCTGTTCGTTGAATTGTTGCAACACTGCTGCTGGTCTGGGGCTGCTTCCGCTCTATTGGTGATTATCTGCAGTGACATCAAGCAAACCACTAGGTAAGCAGCTATTTCTGTTGCTAATTCTCCACCTGCACATGGAATTTTAGATGTTGAAATGTAATTTTGGGTTTATTTGGCTATGGATGGCACAGTATATAAGCCATGTTTTTTTTCTCTCATGCAGCTTCTCTGTTTTATGATTGCAGACTAAGTATAATTAAATGTTATATAAGCCATGTTTTTTTCTCTCGTGCAGCTTCTCTGTTTTATTATTGCAGACTTAAGTATAATTAAATGTTTTTAGCTATGGAACGTTGTCTCAGTGTATAGCTGTTTTTGTGCTTTTTGATGGATAAGGAAGGCCCTGATCTCTACTCGATTAATAGAAGAATGGTCTTTCAGTAATGATTTGTTACAATGGTCTTTCCCTTGATCTGTGCCACCAGCTGTTCATCAGTAGGTAGCTTGAGATCATCCTTGGTCCGCCCAGATTCCCCTACCTCCTTTTCAGTATCAGATTCTTGGCTCTGCTCCTCACATTGAATGTTATATTCGATGGGACTATTCTTTCTTTCTTATGGCTATGATTTAGAACCACCCCCACCCTCCCCCACTAAGGAGCAATACGCCTACCCAGTGCTGCTGATCAAACAAACCACCTTCCAGTGAATCTTTATGACATATGTAATATGATTTACATTTGTTTTTGCTAGAGATCCCCCACCATTTCACTGGTTCAGCCTGATGAATATCCTGCTATAAGAAAAAGGCCTACTCTTACTCGTATTCGAGCCAGGGAATATAGCATTTTCTCATGAGCAAAGGATCGAAGGCCGAATGCGATCATGAGATCACACTAGGTCTCGTAGTTCATGTATGAAATTAAAGGTATAAAGCTTACTATTCCTGTAGATCCATCAATTTCATCCGCTCTGGCTGATTCTCCACCTGTGCATGGAATTTTACCACCCCTGTTAAGCTTATGTCGTTACTAAGCCTTCTCTCGATTCCTTAATTCTGGAATGTGCAACCTTTAGTATTTTTTGTAATCACTCATGGTGTGGATATATTGTAGCTAAATGCCCATCATTATGCTTTAAATTTCATTACTTTTTGTTGTAAGGTGTATGTTGAATTTCTGGTAGTATGATATGCATTCGGTTGCTGCAGTTGTTATTGTTCCTGTGGATCCATCAATTTCATCCACTCTTGCTGATTCTCCACCTATGCATGGAAGTTTACGACCACTATTAATATTATGTCGTTACTGAGCCTTCTCTCGATTCCTCAACGTTGGAATGTGCAACCTTTAATATTTTTTGTAATCTCTCATGGTGTGGATAGACTGTAGCTAAATGGACATAATTAGGCATATGAGGGTGAAGGGAAATTTGTTTTACAAGAAGAATGATTGAACTAGAATGATCTACTACTATAATGTGACTACATATTGTCCTTTTCGAATTTATTTCTGTATAAGGCAGAACCTGATCTTTTATAATTGATAACCTGTTATGGGCATATCAAGAGGATTTTGTATATGAACTGTTATCAATATATCAAACAAGGTTTTTTCTCCTTTGAAAAAAGAGTTGAAATCATTCTAAATTCACATGTGTTCAGTGGTGTTACATATGATGGAAATGTGGATCTCATGATCTCGTGAAATGTTTTAGGACATGCTCCTTTAACTTGCAAATAGTATGGTTGAAATGTGGATCTCATGACTCTTCATGATTAATGCTTCTAGAAACCAAACATAATTTAATGTATTAGGACATGCTCCTTTAGGCTTGGTGGAATTACCTTTGCTTTTTATTTCTCTCTTACACACACATATATATGAAGATATGATCCCATTTTCTTTTTTATTCATAGATCAAATGTCATATAAATACAAGATTTATCATAATGTACAATATATCATTCCATATTATTCATAAATTTTTTCATTAAAAAATGAACCCTTTAAATGATGAACCTAGTTAATGCTTCTTCTTCTGAACAAGACTACTTGTATTAGGACATGTGCTCCTTTAGGCTTGGTGTAATTACATTTGCTTTTTATTTCTCTCTTACATGCACATATATATGAAGAGATCATCCCATTTTCTTTTTTATTCATAGATCAAATGTCATTTAAATACAAGATTTATCATAACGTACAATGATTCATTCCATATTATTCATAAAAATTTTCATTAAAAAATGAACCCTTTAAATGATGAACCTAGTTAATTCTTCTTATTCATCAAGAAGACTATTTTATCTTTCAATTTTAATTTGATGATGGTCCTTTGTTATCTTTCTTGACTACTTTAAGTTATTGACACAATCATATGCTTCTTGTTACTCTTTTTATTCCTTCGTTATATTGTATTATCCCCTTAGATATTGTGTACTGTCCCACATAGATATTGCACTCAATTTTGATGGTCCTTTATTATCTTTCTTGACTACTTCAAATTATCAAATTATTGACACAATCATATAGATATTGCACTCAATTTTGATGGTCCTTTGTTATCTTTCTTGACTACTTCGAATTATTGACACTTGATCATATAGATATTGCACTCAATTTTAATGATCCTTTGTCATCTTTCTTGAATACTTCAAATTATTGACACAATCATATGCTTTTTGTTACTCTTTTTATTCCTTCCTTATATCTATTCTCCCCCTTAGATATTTTGTACTCACCCACATAAATATTGCACTCAATTTCATAGGCTCTTCTTTTGAAGTCAAATATATTGTATTCTCCCCCTTAGATATTGTGTACTCTCCCACATAGATATTGCACTCAATTTCATAGGCTCTTCTTTTGAAGTCAAATTAGTGACAATAATTTACAAGAACTATCCCTAATTTTTTTCGAACTATCCCTAATTTGTTTCTCACATGTTCAAATTGTTCTCTAACAAGATAATTTACAAGAACTATTCCTAATGTGTTTCTCACATATTCAAATGCTTTTCTAACAAGATTCTGTGTGGGTATGTATTCCATCTTCACTATTTTCTCAAGGACTTGTTGTGTGAGGAAGTGGTACTTTATGATGATATGTGAATAGTGATTGAAGGAAGTAGAATATTTTATTTTTGAAATTATTATTACACTTCTATTGAAACACTTAATAGATATATATATTTACCTTAATATCTTGTAGAGCCCATTTCATCCAAAACACTTAAAAAGAAATTTACCTTACCTTAATATCTTGTAGAGCTCATCTCATCCAAAACACTCAAAAATAAATTTACCTTAATATCTTGTAGAGCCCATTTCATCCAAAACACTCAAAAATATATTTACCTTACCTTGATATCTTGTAGAGCCCATTTCATCAAAAACACTCAAAAAAGAAATTTACCTTAATATATTGTAGAGCCCATTTTATCCAAAACACTCAAAAAGAAGTAACTACTATGTACATTCCACTTCTACTCACTCAAAAAAAATTTACCTTAATATCTTGTAGAGCCCATCTCATCCAAAACACTCAAAAAGAAGTAACTACTATGTATTCCATTTATACTCACTCAAAAATAAATTTACCTTAATATCTTGTAGAGCCCATTTCATCCAAAACACTCAAAAAGAAGTAACTACTATGTATTCCATTTCTACTCTAGATAGAGGAAGTAACAACTCTTTCTTGCTTAACCATTAAACCAAAGACTCTTCTAAGTAGAATTATACATTGTCCACTTGTACTTTTCACAAGCCTAGTTGAATCTCTATATGTTGTCAATGTAAATTTCTAATAGTAAATTTTTCAATGTAAATTTCTTAACTTCTACAAGTTCTATAAATTTATTAATGTAAATTTATTAACTTCTACAAGTTCTATAGGCAGAGTCTATAAAGGTCCAGGTAGCCTTTGGATCTCATCTTTTATGAAAGGTGACATATCTAGTAAATTCCCCTACAGTCAATCTTTGGAATAGATCTAAATAGAAGTTCTTCATTTTAATATCCATCAAACACAACCACTTTAAGGTAAATTGTGTACATGTGCCATTTCTCCCAGAAACTAAAGGCTTCCTCCCATTAATTTTAGATTTGAATTCTACCATAAAAGTTTTAAGTCAAACTTTAAGATAAACCATGCACATGTCATTTGCAATAAATGTCAATTTGATATCTAAATTCACATATGTTCAGTGGTGTCATTGTTTCACTTCCGATATTATGTTGCTTACCATGATGAACAGGTGGAGCTCTGCTGGGAGGCCTCTCTATTTTTTGACTCTTTGCTCATATTGTCAAAGGCCTTTATATGTTATATGGGCTATACTGTATAGTTATTAGACTACATATCTTCATATAGAACTTGTAAATAGTATGATGGAAACCAAACATAATAATGTATTAGGACATCACAACTTGCTAATTAGTTATTAGACTACATATCTTCATATAGAACTTGCAAATAGCATGATGGAAATGTGAACTTAAAAATAGTATGATGGAAATGTGGATCTCATGACTCTTCATTATTAATGCTTCTAGAAACCAAACATAATAATGTATTAGGACATGCGTCTTTAACTTGCAAATAGTATGGTCGAAATGTGGATCTCATGACTCTTCATGATTAATGCTTCTAGAAACCAAACATAATTTAATGTATTAGGACATGCTCCTTTAGGTTTCGTGGAATTACCTTTGCTTTTTATTTCTCTCTTACACACACATATATATGAAGAGATGATCCCATTTTCTTTTTTATTCATATATGAAATATCATATAAATACAAGATTTATCATAATGTACAATATATCATTCCATATTATTCATAAATTTTTTCATTAAAAAATGAACCCTTTAAATGATGAACCTAGTTAATGCTTCTTCTTCTGAACAAGACTACTTGTATTAGGACATGTGCTCCTTTAGGCTTGGTGGAATTACCTTTTCTTTTTATTTCTCTCTTACACAGACATATATATGAAGAGATCATCCCATTTTCGTTGTTATTCATAGATAAAATGTAATTTAAATAAAAGATTTATTATAATGTACAATGATTCATTCCATATTATTCATAAAAAATTTCATTAAAAAATGAACCCTTTAAATGATGAACCTAGTTAATTCTTCTTATTCATGAAGAAGACTACTTCATCTTTCAATTTGAATTTGATGATGGTCATTTGTTATCTTTCTTGACTACTTTGTTATCTTTCTTGACTGATTCAAATTATTGACACAATCATATGCTTCTTGTTACTCTTTTTATTCCTTCGTTATATTGTATTCTCCCCTTAGATATTTTGTACTCTCCCACATAGATATTGCACTCAATTTTGATGGTCCTTTGTTCTCTTTCTTTACTACTTCAAATTATCAAATTATTGACACAATCATATAGATATTGCACTCAATTTTGATGGTCCTTTGTTATCTTTCTTTACTTCAAATTATTCACACTTGATCATATAGATATCATATAGATATTACACTCAATTTTTATGGTCCTTTTTTATCTTTCTTGACTACTTCAGATTATTGACACTTGATCATATAGATATTGCACTCAATTTTAATGGTCGTTTGTTATCTTTCTTGAATACTTCAAATTATTGACACAATCATATGCTTTTTGTTACTCTTTTTATTCCTTCCTTATATCTATTCTCCCCCTTAGATATTGTGTACTCACCCACATAAATATTGCACTCAATTTCATAGGCTCTTCTTTTGAGTCAAATATATTGTATTCTCCCCCTTAGATATTGTGTACTCTCCCACATAGATATTGCACTCAATTTCATAGGCTCTTCTTTCGAAGTCAAATCAGTTACAATAATTTACAAGAACTATCCCTAATTTTTTTCGAGCTATCCCTAATTTCTTTCTCACATGTTCAAATTGTTCTCTAACAAGATAATTTACAAGAACTATTCCTAATGTGTTTCTCACATATTCAAATGCTTCTCTAACAAGAGTCTGTGTGGGTATGTATTCCATCTTCACTATCTTCTCAAAGACTTGTTGTGTGAGGAAGTGGTACTTTATGATGATATGTGGATAGTGATTGAAGGAAGTAGAATATTTTATTTTTGAAATTATTGTTACACTTCTATTGAAACACTTAATAAATATATAGATTCACCTTAATATCTTGTAGAGCCCATTTCATCCAAAACACTTAAAAATAAATTTACCTTACCTTAATATCTTGTAGAGCTCATCTCGTCCAAAACACTCAAAAATAAATTTACCTTAATATCTTGTAGAGCCCATTTCATCCAAAACACTCAAAAATAAATTTACCTTACCTTGATATCTTGTAGAGCCCATTTCATCAAAAAAACTCAAAAAGAAATTTACCTTAATATCTTGTAGAGCCCATTTCATCCAAAACACTCAAAAAGAAGTAACTACTATGTACATTCAAATTCTACTCACTAAAAAAAAAAATTACCTTAATATCTTGTAGAGCCCATCTCATCCGAAACACTCAAAAAGAAGTAACTACTATGTATTCCACTTATACTCACTCAAAAATAAATTTACCTTAATATCTTGTAGAGCCCATTTCATCCAAAACACTCAAAAAGAAGTAACTACTATGTATTCCATTTCTACGCTAGATAGAGGAAGTAACAACTCTTTCTTGCTTAACCATTAAACCAAAGACTCTTCTAAGTAGAATTATACATTGTCCACTTGTACTTTTCACAAGCCTAGTTGAATCTCTATATGTTGTCAATGTAAATTTCTACTAGTAAATTTGTCAATGTAAATTTCTTAACTTCTACAAGTTCTATAAATTTGTTAATGTAAATTTTTTAACTTCTACAAGTTCTATAGGAAGAGTCTATAAAGGTCCAGGCAGCCTCTGGATCTCATCTTTTATGAAAGGTGACATATCTAGTAAATGCCCCTACAATCAATCTTTGGAATAGATATAAATTGAATTTCTTCATTTTAAAATCCATAAAACACAACCACTTTAAGGTAAACTGTGTACATGTGTCATTTCTCCCAGAAACTAAAGGCTTCCTCCCATTAATTTTAGGTGTGAATTCCACCATAAAATTTTTAAGTCAAACTTTAAGATAAACCATGCACATGTCATTTGCAGCAAATGTCAATTTAATATCTAAATTCACATATGTTCAGTGGTGTCATTGTTTCACTTCCGATATTATGTTGCTTACCATGATGAACAGGTGGAACTCTGCTGGGAGGCCTCTCTATTTTTTGAATCTTTTCTCATACTATCAAAGGCCTTTATATGTTATATGGGCTATACTGTATAGTTATTAGACAACATATCTTCATATATAACTTGCAAATAGTATGATGGAAACCAAACATAATAATGTATTACGACATCACAACTTGCTAATTAGTTACTAGACTACATATCTTCATATAGAACTTGCAAATAGCATGATGGAAATGTGAACTTAAAAATAGTATGATGGAAATGTGAATCTGATGACTCTTCATGATTAATGCTTCTAGAAACCAAACATAATGATGTATTAGGACATGCTTCTTTAACTTGCAAATAGTATGGTCAAAATGTGGATCTCATGACTCTTCATGATTAATGCTTCTAGAAACCAAACATAATTTAATGTATTAGGACATGCTCCTTTAGGTTTCGTGGAATTACCTTTGCTTTTGATTTCTCTCTTACACACACATATATATGAAGAGATGATCCCATTTTATTTTTTATTCATAGATCAAATGTCATATAAATACAAGATTTATCATAATGTACAATATATCATTCCATATTATTCATAATTTTTTTCATTAAAAAATGAACCCTTTAAATGATGAACCTAGTTAATGCTTCTTCTTCTGAACAAGACTACTTGTATGAGGACATGTGCTCCTTTAGGCTTGGTGGAATTACCTTTGCTTTTTATTTCTCTCTTACACAAACATATATATGAAGAGATCATCCCATTTTCGTTTTTATTCATAGATCAAATGTCATTTAAATAAAAGATTTATCATAATGTACAATGATTCATTCCATATTATTCATAAAAAAATTCATTAAAAAATGAACCCTTTAAATGATGGACCTAGTTAATTCTTCTTATTCATGAAGAAGACTACTTGATCTTTCAATTTTAATTTGATTATGGTCATTTGTTATCTTTCTTGACTACTTTGTTATCTTTCTTGACTACTTCAAATTATTGACGCAATCATATGCTTCTTGTTACTCTTTATTCCTTCGTTATATTGTATTCTCCCCTTAGATATTGTGTACTCTCCCTCATAGATATTGCACTCAATTTTGATGGTCCTTTGTTCTCTTTCTTTACTACTTCAAATTATCAAATTATTGACACAATCATATAGATATTGCACTCAATTTTCATGGTCCTTTGTTATCTTTCTTTACTTCAAATTATTCACACTTGATCATATAGATATCATATAGATATTGCACTTAATTTTGATGGTCCTTTTTTATCTTTCTTGACTACTTCAAATTATTGACACTTGATCATATAGATATTGCACTCAATTTTAATGGTCGTTTGTTATCTTTCTTGAATACTTCAAATTATTGACACAATCATATGCTTTTTGTTACTCTTTTTATTCCTTCCTTATATCTATTCTCCCCCTTAGATATTGTGTACTCACCCACATAAATATTGCACTCAATTTCATAGGCTCTTCTTTTGAGTCAAATATATTGTATTCTCCCCCTTATATATTGTGTACTCTCCGACATAGATATTGCACTCAATTTCATAGGCTCTTCTTTTGAAGTCAAATCAGTTACAATAATTTACAAGAACTATCCCTAAGTTTTTTTGAACTATCCCTAATTTGTTTCTCACATGTTCAAATTGTTCTCTAACAAGATAATTTACAAGAACTATCCCTAATGTGTTTCTCACATATTCAAATGCTTCTCTAACAAGAGTCTGTGTGGGTATGTATTCCATCTTCACTATTTTCTCAAAGACTTGTTGTGTGAGGAAGTGGTACTTTATGATGATATGTGAATAGTGATTGAAGGAAGTAGAATATTTTATTTTTGAAATTATTGTTACACTTCTATTGAAACAATTAATAGATATATAGATTTACCTTAATATCTTGTAGAGCCCATTTCATCCAAAATACTTAAAAATAAATCTACCTTACCTTAATATCTTGTAGAGCTCATCTCATCCAAAACACTCAAAAATAAATTTACCTTAATATCTTGTGGAGCCCATTTCATCCAAAACACTCAAAAAGAAATTTACCTTACCTTGATATCTTGTAGAGACCATTTCATCAAAAAAACTCAAAAAGAAATTTACCTTAATATCTTGTAGAGCCCATTTCATCCAAAACACTCAAAAATAAGTAACTACTATGTACATTCCACTTCTACTCACTCAAAAAAAAAATTACCTTAATATCTTGTGGAGCCCATCTCATCCGAAACACTCAAAAAGAAGTAACTACTATGTATTCCACTTATACTCACTCAAAAATAAATTTACCTTAATATCTTGTAGAGCCCATTTCATCCAAAACACTAAAAAAGAAGTAACTACTATGTATTCCATTTCTACTCTAGATAGAGGAAGTAACAACTCTTTCTTGCTTAACCATTAAACCAAAGACTCTTCTAAGTAGAATTATACATTGTCCACTTGTACTTTTCACAAGCCTAGTTGAATCTCTATATGTTGTCAATGTAAATTTCTACTAGTAAATTTGTCAATGTAAATTTCTTAACTTCTACAAGTTCTATAAATTTGTTAATGTAAATTTCTTAACTTCTACAAGTTCTATAGGCAGAGTCTATAAAGGTCCAGGTAGCCTCTGGATCTCATCTTTTATGAAAGGTGACATATCTAGTAAATGCCCCTACAGTCAATCTTTGGAATTGATCTAAATAGAAGTTCTTAATTTTAATATCCATAAAACACAACCACTTTAAGGTAAATTGTGTACATGTGTCATTTCTCCCAGAAACTAAAGGCTTCCTCCCATTAATTTTAGATGTGAATTCTACCATAAAATTTTTAAGTCAAACTTTAAGATAAACCATGCACATGTCATTTGCAATAAATGTCAATTTAATATCTAAATTCACATATGTTCAGTGGTGCCATTGCTTCACTTCCGATATTATGTTTCCTACCTTGATGAACAGGTGGAACTCTGCTGGGAGGCCTCTCTATTTTTTGACTCTTTTCTCATACTGTCAAAAGCCTTTATATGTTATATGGGCTATACTGTATAGTTATTAGACTACATATCTTCATATAGAACTTGCAAATAGTATGATGGAAACCAAACATAATAATGTATTAGGACATCACAACTTGCTAATTAGTTATTAGACTACATATCTTCATATAGAACTTGCAAATAGCATGATGGAAATGTGAACTTAAAAATAGTATGATGGAAATGTGGATCTCATGACTCTTCATTATTAATGCTTCTAGAAACCAAACATAATAATGTATTAGGACATGCGTCTTTAACTTGCAAATAGTATGGTCGAAATGTGGATCTCATGACTCTTCATGATTAATGCTTCTAGAAACCAAACATAATTTAATGTATTAGGACATAATTTAATGTATTAGGACATGCTCCTTTAGGCTTGGTGGAATTACCTTTTCTTTTTATTTCTCTCTTACACACATATATATATGAAGAGATGATCCCATTTTATTTTTTATTCATAGATCAAATGCCATTTAAATACAAGATTTATCATGATGTACAATGATTCATTCCATATTGTTCATAAATTTTTTCATTAAAAAATGAACCCTTTAAATGATGAACCTAGTTAATGCTTCTTCTTCATGAAGAAGACTACTTGATCTTTCAATTTGAATTTGATGATGGTCCTTTGTTATCTTTCTTGACTACTTCAAATTATCAAATTATTGACACAATCATATAGATATTACACTCAATTTGGATGGTCCTTTGTTATCTTTCTTTACTTCAAATTATTGACACTTTATCATATAGATATCATATAGATATTGCACTCAATTTTTATGGTCCTTTGTTATCTTTCTTGACTACTTAAAATTATTGACACAATCATATGTTTTTTGTTACTCTTTTTATTCCTTCCTTATATCTATTCTCCCCCTTAGATATTGTGTACTCTCCCACATAGATATTGCACTCAATTTCATAGGCTATTCTTTTGTAGTCAAATATATTGTATTATCCCCCTTAAATATTGTGTACTCTCCCACACAGATATTGCACTCAATTTCATAGGCTCTTCTTTTGAAGTCAAATAAGTGACAATAATTTACAGGAACTATCCCTAATTTGTTTCTCACATGTTCAAATGGTTCTCTAACAACGTAATTTACAAGAACTATTCCTAATTTGTTTCACATATTCAAATGCTTCTCTAACAAGAGGCTTTGTGGGTATGAATTCCATCTTCACTATTTTCTCAAAGACTTGTTGTGTGAGGAAGTGGTACTTTAAGATGATATGTAAATAGTGATTGCTCAGGAAGTAGAATATTTTATTTTTGAAATTATTATTATACTTCTATTGAAACACTTAATAGATATATAGATTTACATTAATATCTTGTAGAGCCCATTTCATCCAAAACACTCAAAAAAAAATGTACCTTACCTTAATATCTTGTAGAGCCCATTTCATCCAAAACATTCAAAAAGAAGTAACTACTATGTATTCCACTTCTACTCATTCAAAAATAAATTTACCTTAATATCCTGTAGAGCCCATTTCATCCAAAACACTCAAAAAGAAGTAACTACTATGTATTCCACTTCTACTCTAGATAGAGAAAGTAACGACTCTTTCTTGCTTAACCATTAAACCAAAGACTCTTCTAAGTGGAATTATACATTGTCCACTTGTACTTTTCACAAGCCTAGTTGAATCTCTATATGTTGTCAATGTAAATTTCTTAACTTCTACAAGTTCTATAAATTCGCCAATGTAAATTTCTTAACTTCTACAAGTTCTATAGGCAGAGTCTGTAAAGGGTCAGGTAGTCTCTAGATCTCATCTTTTATGAAAGGTGATATATCTAGTAAATTCCCCTACAGTCAATATTTGGAATAGATCTAAATAGAATTTCTTCATTTTAATATCCATAAAACAC
Source organism: Pinus albicaulis (assembly GCA_034641835.2). Lineage (NCBI taxonomy): Eukaryota > Viridiplantae > Streptophyta > Pinopsida > Pinales > Pinaceae > Pinus > Pinus albicaulis. Next base: position 993,638,885 of record CM076584.1, read on the forward strand.
AACCACTTTAAGGTAAACTGTGTACATGTGTCATTTCTCCCACAAACTAAATGCTTCCTCCCATTAATTTTAGATGGAAATTCTAGACCATAAACTTTTTAAGTCAAAATTTAAGATAAACCTTGCACATGTCATTTACCTCATGATCTTGTGTCATTTCTCCTATGTCATATATATTTTTTATTGAATTTGTATTTTTTTTTCAGGGATAAAAAAACCATTAAATATGGTTGAAAAATGGAAATTATACATAGAATTTTCTTGCTATCCCAATTCAGGGAATGTAGTCATTACATATGTGCTTTCCAATATTGCGACTAGAAAAGTCGTCCAAAGGAAAATCAATATACTGGGAAGAAAAACAAACAACGAGGCATATTATATTGGATTGATAGAAGGCTTGGGAACAACAATGGAGTATGGATCAAATGGAATTGTAGTTTTTACCAATTCTGAACTTGTGTGCAACCAGATGAATGGTGTGTGCCAAGTTAAGAAGGAGAGACTAAAAGAACTGCATGGAATAGCAAACAATATTGTTAGCCAATTTCAATTTTTTAGTATAAGGCATTGTACAAATGTGAATAAGATGTCTACTGATCTATTGCGTGGAGCAATGCCAATTCAGGATTAATCTATCAAAGATGAATTAGAATTATACAGAGCAATGCCAATGCAAGATTGATCTCTCAAAGATGAATTGGTTTTGAGATTCTCTTCTTCAAAAATTCAAGATTCATCTCTCAAAAATGAATTAGTGTTGAGACACTCTCCTTCAAAATTTATTGATGGACATTGTAACATATCTTGGATATGTGTGTGTTGTGTACTTATAAATGCATATTTTTTAATGACCATGTGCTTTTTTCAATTATATACCAAGTGTGCTCCCACCACACCATGTAAAGTGCAACTTGGTGAACTTCACATTTGCAACAAGTGGTGAACTTCACATTTTTATAAAATTAAAATGCGGGGACTTCAACAAAATTTTTTTTAAATGGAGTTTGTTTAAATGTAGTTTATGACAATGTGTTTTTTTCAATTTTATACCAAACTTTCTCCCACCATGCAAAGCAAAATTTGGTGAACTTGTCATTTTTATAAAAAAAAAAATTGCTTAAATTGAGTTTCACACATCAATTAGTGCTTTGAAAGTTGTATTCTACACAATTTGTGTACACTAAATTACATCAATTTTCTGAAATTTATTGTGTAAATGTCCACCAATAGATATATATATCATGGAGGATGAACGATGAAGATCAACAGAATCCCATATGGGGGATCAGGGATCGGGGGATGTTCATGGTATTTAAATATAATCTTAAATCTCCATACATGTGTGTATATATGGAATTGATTTTTTATTAACTTTGTGAGTTAAATTAGTTGTTAATAAGTTTCATTTTTTATTTTTTAGGATCTAAGAGGAGAAGGGTCTCTACTCCATCCATGGAGCATGCCCATGTCTCACCTAGTCATGGTATGGTTCACACAATTTAATCAATGAATATGTACATGTATTTATATTTACACATGAATGTATTTTTGAATTGATTATAAATTTGTATTTGTTTATGAAGCTTCTCTCTCATCTCGAGAGGTTGGTGGTGGTTCAAATCCCCTTAGAGGGCCATCAATGAGTGGTAGCAGGTTGCGTGAAGGTGGTGATATTTATTCCTCCGGAGGCCAATCAACGACTTGTAGTGCTAGTTCTCAACAGGGTCGTTCTAGGTCTAGTTCTCAGTAGGGTCATTTTGGGTCTCAACAGTTTCAGGGTGGAGAATATGCTGACCAACCACGTCGAGGTTGCCATCAATTTCAATATTTTTTTCATTGAATTTGTACAAATTCTTTTACATGTGTTTTTCCTAATATACAAAATTTTATATATATTGATACAGAGGCTGAAAATGTTCCAAATATTGGTCAAAAGAGACACAGGGCAGAATGCTACATTCAAGAAGAAGGTTGTCTACCCACCACAACTTATCCGGCCAACATTTCTGATATACCATGGGAAACAAACATGCCGCAATGCACCTTACAAAGGTGTCAAAAATTTCATGCAAAATTGTGGAAAGATCTCGTGGCTTTGACTCTACCTGCTGACAGTCGACAAAACCTCGAAATAGTTACACATTCATTGGGAAAAATTGTAAATGTGTACAAAAATCTTGGGCCAACGACTGATACATTTGTAGAAGTGATGAGAAAGAGAAAGGAAACAGTAATTGGTCCCGATAAATGACAGGATGTAAAACAAAGAGTTACAAAAGATATGGCGAAGTCAATGTTTAATTTCAAGGAAGGGCCAAAAATAAAAATGCTGAAGGTGCAATATTTCAAGCACCCAAATATAGCTCGCTATTTGTATGATAGGCACCTTGCGGCCTATGGAAGGCTCTCATGGAATGACGAGATTCTTATTTATTTTGCACAATTGTTTTACGCAGAATTTTTTTTGAATATGAAACCCAACTACAATGACCTTCTGTCAGAATTTTTTGGTCCAGGGAAAGGTCGATTGTATGACCATAAGGGCACTAAGCGAGATGAGGAGTTGCATCGCCCTGAGCCGCCATTGGTGATTCAACATTTTCGGGTCGAAACTCTGCGGTCAGATATGGATGCGACTTCTCAAATAAGTCGAGAAGCAAGGGATGTCATGATCGACAATGTTTACAGCAGATTGGGTGGAGTTGATGTTTTTCTAAATCAATAAAGAGCACGTGAAAATGCACGTGCCAATTTTGTGTATGTATAGATGAAGAGATTGACAACATGAATGTTGAATATCTCTGAATATATGCAAAGAATTGTCGCAATGGTTTTCAAGACCTAATTCTTCATGAGGAAGAGGGCACGAGAACGGTATGTGTTAATGACCTTAGGGTTCAATTATTTTAACATGTATACATGTGTACAATTTGTAATAAATACATGTGTATGTACATGTATAAATTTATTTTTATGTACATTAATCTAACAAAAATGTATCATTATATGTTAAAACACCATTTGTAGTTGTCACACATGATGAATGATGAAAATGTTAATATCACGTTCGAGACCTCTGGTTCAAACAATGCAGATGGGTCTCACCATCAAGATATGTTGGCAAATGTTAGTGTTTTCTAAGTGATATTTTTAAAACAAATAATTGTGCACACATGTACATGTATGTATATATAATGATAAAATGTTTTAACAGATTCTGATTCCGTCCGATGTTTTTGGGATGGCGGTACCTTCTTCTTCCTTGGGAGATGTACCTTCTACTTCCTTAGGAGATGAGCCACAAGTATGAACAATTTTCACTATAAAATTTATGTTTAAGTTATATATATATATAGATTCCACCTCAAAAAGTTCCATTAAAATTTGAGATATATATATATATATATATATTGAGTTATTTTAAATTTTTTGAATTTAGGTTCCTATAGAAGATTTCTTTAATCCACGGACTCTAGCGATGGAGATAGGAACATCCACACCATTTCAACCATTTGAACAAGTTGTCTAACTTTTTTTTTAATATTATTGAAAATAAGTTTATATATGTACACGTGCATTTTCATTTGAAATTTTTTAATATATATATATATATATATATATATATATATATATATATTGTATAGTTTACCATTGCAGATGTGCCCATGGGGGAGGGGGGGAACTTGTAGCAAGTGAACAAATGGAGAGGGAACCTCATGAGGTATTGCATGATTTCTTTTTATATTTTGTTTTTTACATGAAGTTCTATATATATTCTCACTCATTTTTAAAACATCAAATTTTAATGTTCAAGTACATGTGCATTGTGTACAGGTTTCCCATGCTTCGCATGATAGTGCGCGGATTGAGACCCTGATAGGAAAGACGCTACATCCATCTCTATTTGATGGACCTGATTTGTAGATTTGATTTCAAGATTTAGATAGTCTTAAATTTACTTTTTTATATATTATCTAGATGCACTATCATATATATATATATATATAACTTGATACAGTTTGATACTTGTGAGATCTACAATTTTTGGACATATTTTATGAGATCTAAAATTTTCGAACATATTTTATTACAGTGTTAATATAATTTGTTTTATTCCAAAAAGTTAATTTTTGGATGGTTTTAGTACTTTTGGCATGAGAATGTGAAGTAATGTTGCTATATAATTTGTTTGGTTTTTAAAACTTATAAGTTTTGGATAATTGAACTACTAGTAATTTTGTCATCTATAAATTAATGTTTTGCTTCTAAACTACATTTGGCATGATATGTAATGATGTGTTATTATTTGTTTTGTTTTTAAAATTTAAGTTTTGTTTTTCTTCTGAACTACATTTGGCATGTTATGTAATGATGTGTTATAATTTGTTTTGTTTTTAAAATTTAAGTTTTGGATCCTTGAAGTACATTTGGAATGTGAAGTAATGTTGTCATCTATAATTTTTTGTTAAATTAAAAGTTAAGTTTTGGATGGTTTCAATCTACATTTGGCATGTGATATAATGTTAAATGTTTTAATTGGATAGTTGAACTTTAATTGGCATGGCATGTGAAGTAATGATATGTATGATATAATCAAAAAGTTTTTAAAAATCAAGTTTTGGATGGTTTCAATCTACATTTGGCATGTGATATTTAATGTTAAATGTTTAATGTTTTTATTGGATATTCAAGAACTACAATTGGCATGGCATGTGAAGTAATGTTGCGATCTATAATTTTGGATGGTTTCAATCTACATTTGGCATGTGATATAATGTTAAATGTTTTTATTGGATAGTTGAACTATAATTGGCATGGCATGTGAAGTAATGTTGCACGATATATAATCAAAAAGTTTTTAAAACTTAAGTTTTGGATGGTTTGAATCTACATTTGGTACATGTGATATAATGTTAAATGTTTTTATTGGATAGTTGAACTATAATTGGCATGGCATGTGAAGTAATGTTGCACGATATATAATCAAAATTTTTTTAAAACTTAAAAGTTTTGGATGGTTTCAATCTACATTTGGCACATGTGATATAATATTAAATGTTTTTATTGGATAGTTGAACTACAATTGGATGGCATGTCAAGTAATGTTGTGATATAATCAAAATGTTTTTCAAACCCAAGTTTTGGATGGTTGAAGTACATTAATCATGTGAAGTAATGTTGTGATATAATCAAAAAGTTTTTAAAACTAAGTTTTGAAGTAATGTTGTGATATAATCAAAAAGAGTAAAGAAGTAGTTATATGTAAATCCCTTTAATTTTGATTTAATGTTAAATGTTTTAAATGTTTTGATATAATGTTAAATGTTTTGATCTAAGTTTTGGATGGTTTCAATCTACATTTGGCCTATGGAAGACTCCCATGCGTAGACATTGGATGCGTTGTAGAAGGGGAGGTGGGGGTAGGGGTGGAGGGGGTAGGAGTGTTCGCTCTCGCCCACCTCTTTCAATCCATGACATAGGCAACCACCCTCCTCTGGAAAGCAGTGTCACACAATTTCACTTCACCAGTGCTATGGTCAAACCTCGAATTACGGTGACCATTTCTGTCTTTTTTTAGGAGCAGCCACAAGATGAAGGTGCCTTTGGTTCCAGGAAGCGGTGGAGAGAGTCCACCATCCCAACCCATCAGCCCCAAGACACCAGGAAATCGGCATCTCTTCCAATCAAATCCAGCTCGATGAGCTCCAGTAGCGATGGCACAAGTAGCGGCAGCTCGACCTATGTGTTGAAAAAGCTCAAAGATGACTCTGGCTTCATTTCTGCTTCGGAGAGCTCTTCCCAGCACTCCAAGGGAGTAGATGATGATCTGGAGGACTACATTTGTCCAATTGTGGAGGAGAATCCTCCTACACACATCAATAGTTAGCCTGATGTCAGGTCCTCTTTAGCTTTTTTGAAATTTTGTCATGTTTTGCAATCACTGTGCTTCTGAACACTCTATGTCTGTTGGTTTCTTGATATTGGGAAGCATATTCTAGGTTGGTTTCCCAGTTCTGGGAAGCCCCTTTTTTGTTTTTTTGATTCAGACCCCCTCTGGTGTTGGCTAGTTAGACAACCCAGGATACGGGTCTCGCTATGTACACTATGTTCAATATCAATAGATTAAACCAACTTAGAAAATAAAAAATATAATGTTAAATGTTTTGATCTAAGTTTTGGATGGTTTCAATCTACATTTGGCCTAGATGGAAGACTCCCATGTGAAGTATTGTTTTGATTTAATCAAAAAGAGTAAAGAAGTAGCTATATGTAAATCCCTTTAATTTTGAATTAATGTTAAATTTTAAATGTTTTGATATAATGTTAAATGTTTTGATCTAAGTTTTGGATGGTTTCAATCTACATTTGGCCTATGGAAGAGTCCCATGTGAAGTATTGTTTTGATTTAATCAAAAAGTTTTTAAAACTCAAGTTTTGGATGGTTGAAGTACATTTGGCATCTTAAGATTTATTTTGATCTCTACATACTCTTGTTTGAGTGAAAAAATTTCCAATAGGAAGAACATAGCTTTTTAATGCAACTAACCATATCAATTGAGCTCTAATTGAAAAAAAAGTAAAGAAGTAGATATATGTAAATCCCTTTAATTTTGATTGGAAATATAAGAAGTACATATATGTTTGTTGAATTCGGGTCAATGTCATTAATGCACTCAAATAGGTAGCCTTGTTGATTTATAAATTGGTAAATTTATGACATTCAGTTAATTGCATTCTAGAACATAGAACATATCCAACCATTGGACAGAAAAATTTTGTACTAGATCATTTTTCATCAATGCACATAGTAAAACTACTTGAACAATTAAATGCATTCTATAACATATATATCCAATACATGTAACATTTTTCATCAATGCACATTGAAAATATCCAACCATTGGACAGACAAATTTTGTACTATATTTTCAATCAGGAATAGAAATGTGAGTCAAAGCATGTGCATGTACCAAAACAATTTTTACATGTGCAAACACCTACACAAATAACATAAGCAGCTCAATTTTTAGTTGAGTACTGGAAGTTCTAAAACATATTTAATACAAAAAGAATAAATTGTTGGGGAATTCAATCAAAAAAATTCCAATTGAATGCCATCTTCAATAATCCGTTCATGATCGGATTTTGACATTTTCCATTTCTTAATTTTCGCTTTTTTCTTTGATTGAACCTCTATCAACTTTATGTGTGCTGCACACCCCAAGTGACTATATTGAAAACTTATGAAATCAGGTTCATAGTCTTCAAAGTAAACAAAATCCCCACTTAGATTAGTTTCTTTGAAAAAATAACCTTTCAGTATAATAGATCCTCGTTCATATTGAAATCTGTGATCATTATAGTTTTCTAATAATTTCATTTTTCGTTCAATGCAACGCATCAAATAATACTTCACATTTTCATAGTTGTCAATAGGTGCAATTACAGAAAAAACATCTCCTGCACAATAAAACAAACTTAACAAAATTATACATATTTAAATTTATTTCTAGATCTTTAAATCATTAGAAAGCAATTCAAATGTTACCTTCTCTAACAAGATCAGAAACTCGATCACCATCGGATGATATTGTAGTTTCCTCTGATTGCATTTCTTCAAACATTGCAAAAGACATTTTTCCCTTTGTATTTAGCTCTGTATGTTTCCAATCGTTTACATACATTTTTTTTTCACAAACGTCATTGGATTTTGTGTTGTCTATGCAAACATGACAAAAACAAGAATATTTTCTTTTATCCAATGCAAAAACATTTCTGGACGACTTTGTTTTAATTGAATGCGATTTCCGAGTCCCTTTTATTGTTTCAACGTCATTTCCAATTGATCTATCTACGTCTTCGATCCCAATATGCCAGAAAAACCTTCATATTTAAAATTCAAAGAAAAATGTAAATATGATATCAAAATACAATCAAAGATAATCATTGCATGATAAAATTATATTTCCAATAAAAATTAAATTGAATGTACCTTCGCACTTCCCTTGATGGGTTAGTCTCATGGCTTAGAGCAGCGATGCACCATTGAACAACTTCTTTCGCGTCCACATGTCGGCTTGTAGAGGGGTTCATTTGATATCTTCGAAGTTCTCGGTTTATGCATGCCCCTGCACCATCATGTTCTCCTTTTCCATGGCCAATCTCAAGTAAATTCCAACAATGTTTAATGTAGGTTTTCTTATGAAGACAGCACAACCAAAAAAATGATCATGTAGATTTGAATTGGCCTCCGCATCTGTCTGACCATATCCAATGTTCATTGAATGTTATTCCACGATTTTTCAAGGAATCATAAATTTTTCCAAAACAATGTTGTACAAAATATGTATCATGTGTACGATCGTCACTGATATAAAAGTGATATTCTTTAATGATATGTCGATTTTCACTCGTTCTTTCTATATGATCGATGTTTTGTTTAGCATTTCTATATAGAATATGGATGAGCATGGAGACTTGGTCAGAATGATAGTATTCTCTTTGAATTTCTTTTTGTGGAAAAAATGTGTAGTTTTCTACAAAATAAATCACTGACAAAATGGTCCCTGGTGGAAAAAATTCACGAGAATTTTTGAATTGCAAGTATTGCCATCGAGCTCTATGGGAATGCTTGGTGTATTTGTAAATTTCTGCCTCAAACTTTCTCAAAAAGTCTATCACAAAAATGTCATCTTCTCGTAATTCAATTCTTTTAACACTATTTTCACCTTGAATCGATGTATGGATATATTCATATCTCTTCCATTTTACTTTCATGTTGGACAATGATAGATCATTTATATCAGTATGATATTTGTTTTGAAATTTAGTCAAATTTCCACAATCATCACATTTTTTACCACCAACACATTTCTTTTTGTAAAATAGTTCATCGCTTTCTCTTTCACATAGAATTTGAGATATGAAATCACGGATAGTGGAAGGAGGAGGTGAATCCTTTCATAATTTTCTACCAAAACCAAGGAATGTGTCATAATATAACTCAAATTCCATATGATAACGAAAACAACAAGTGTCGCGTACGGTGATACATTTTACATACCATGGTTTTTGTTGAACAAAAGCACTGATTGAAACACGAATTTCATGATTCTCTTCTTTGAACTTGTTGAATAACTCTATCTGAGTGGTTTCCAAGAAATATTTTTCATGTTCTTCGTATTGATTTCGTGCTATTCTTCTTCGCATCACATGCTTTGTAGTTGGAAAAACACGCGAATTGTTCTTCCAATATTCATATATTAATTTTTTAGCATTTTCTCCAAGTCTATCTTTGTATGGTTGCCTACAAATAGCTCTACAATAAGCGATTTCATCAATTACATCTATTTGCAGCCGAAATATTCGATGTTTGTGCAAATTTTTTCGCGAGGTTCCTAATGCTTGTGCCATAGATGTTACCAAACGATTCTCTTTAGTACTTGATGAAACCATTGCCATATGTATTCCTCTATGTACAATTGAAACATTTTTTCTGTCTAGATCTCCTAATTGAATTTATAGCACTACTTATATTTTGTATCACATTTTCCTTCATTTTTTTATCTTTGGTTGATTTTCGAATACCCAGTAGTGTCGTAGCTTCTTTTAATTTCCTTAATGATAGGAGACCTTTCAACATTTGAGCTTGAACTGTCACCTGCTCCTTTATGAAATACGTTTCAAAAATGCGGTTAACACGATATCGTATATAATGGTCAGGTTTTTTATCTCCATATGTGTGACTGTCAACATTTTCTAACATCTCATCATCGACACTGATTTCATTTGTACATATTCGAATAAATAGTACATAATAAGTTTACATATTCAATAAATAACTAAATTAATAAATATATGTATAAAATTTCAATAATACGTGCATGTGTTCAATATATATATATATGTACATATATATATATATATATATATATATATATATATATATATATATATATATATATATATATATACATTCCTTATGATTCAATTTCTTCACTTGAATTTCTTTCAATATTTTCACCATCTTCAATCATTGGTTCAATATTTCTTTCACTTTATCTTTCAAAATTTTGTATCTCATCATCAATGTTTTGAGGAATATCTCTCTCTGTTTACATTGCAAAATATTTTTCGAATTAGTTCATCAAATAAAAATTAAGCTTCACATTTTACACTAGGAAAATTTTAAATATATCAATAGATCACAATATTTACATTTACATACCTGCTTCAATTTCTAGTTGAGGTTGATTTTCCCCTTAAATATTTGAGAGTGCTTCTATCTTTCTTTTGCGAGATTGTCTCGTCTCTTCTCTACGTTCCTCAGGGTCTCTTTTTCTATCATATTTTCTCGCACAATTTCTTCGATTTCCCATGATAATAGAGTATGAAGTTCAAAAATTTAGACAATAACTCAATTAGAAAAATCATCACAAAAGATTTAATTTATAAAAAAAACTCATTTTAAAAATTTTGCAAAAAATACATACTCCAATCCAAAACACTTACTTTAAAAAACCCGAGAAAAAAATGTCTTATAAAAATGAAACAAAGCTCAAAAGATTTACTTCATCTCAAAACACATACTCTAAAAAAATGTCACTTCAAAAAATTCCTCCAACTTAAAAAACAACGTCACTTCAAAAAATACTTCCAGAAAATGTTTTTTCAAAATTAAGCCCAAATCCATACTTTCAAAAAAATGAAGCACAAAAAATTATCCAAAAAAATGCATTACATACCTCCAAGAAATGTCCTTTGAATGTACATCCAAGAAAATTCTTTAAACCCAAAATAATTCTTTGCAAAATCAGACCGCCTCCAAGAAAAGTCTTTCAACCCAAACCAAGACCTTTGTAAAATCAGACCAAACATTATATATATATATATAATGTCAAAAATATACAACTATATAAATTTCATGGATCTATTGGTGGTACATCATCAATAGCAGTACTAGTAGAGGTCTGCTTAGTCAATGGTGGAGCCTCGACGGTTGATGATCCAGCCTGCTCATGATCATGAGTACTGTTGGATGCTACATGCTGTTGACTAGATGTGGTTGATGGTCCAGCCTTCTCTCCATGATGACTATTGCTCAATGCTAGTGGAGGTTTCTCATCTAGTGTGGTGCGAGGTAAACGATCATTAGATGATGAGTCACTGCTAGCAGACTCTCGATCACATACTGCATCTCGACCATGCCTATAACGTGCAATGCTCCTCCACAGTTGTGTAACTAAGGTCGTAGCTCCTATGACATGCCGCATCAGGCTATACATGTCACGCAACATGCCTCTCCACATATGTAACAGCCTACCATCGGCCTATATGTCTCTCATATTAGCGGTCCTAATGCCTGCCTCAATAATAAATGTAGTGAGTTGGTCGCCCAACTTCATCCTATGTCTACTATTAAGCTGACCACGCCTACCAAAAGGCAGTACCGATGCACCAGCAGGATAAGGTATCTTTGCATTGGCCTCCTGATGATCCTCAGCATCTAGCATGCCCTGATCGTCATCAGGATCCACACTTGGATCATGTGGTGGTGCCAGCATGTCCTCGGCATCAAAAGACCCAATGTATGAAAAATATATACAATTACACAACAATAATTACACAATTTCATTACACAGTTTAGTAAAAACAAGTTAAAGAATGTGTTAGAATAAATTTAAATAAAACAGTAATATTACCTCTATCATCTGGTGGCTCATCAACTATGAAGAGGATGTTGGCACACCCTCTCCAATCCAAACCCGCATAAGGAAAGGGGACCATAATGAAGGGATTCTTGTCAATACTCGCTAGGAACTCCAGTGAATCATTCGATATCCTCGCTAGAAACACAATCTCACCCCTTTTGGGCATCATCTGCCCCCACATGTGCATCTATGCCTCGAACATCAGCCTACAAGGTTTCCAAACAAAAGTACGTCTCGTCTCTGGAAACCTCTCAAAAAATAAACAAAAAACCTCTGAAGAAAAATAGAAGTTGACCCTCCCTTGTGCATGAGCACGACATCTATCTAAGGTTGTACAAAAATGCCACAAAAAAATGGCAGACCACTTGACAGTTCGTGGCTCCTGTACTAAATAATCAACATAATATAGAAGATAGCACCTAATGCTTTGCCCGTCACTAGTGTTGTGTGAAATGTTCGAAATGAGAAGTGAGAGGCACCTCACCTCCTGACTACCAAATTCACCAATACGTAAATGACCTCCAGAGACCTGAAAATATGAAGGAGACAGTATATCCTCTCCAATGTATCTCTGGGAGTACACTAACTGACTCCCTACTACATAGCTAGCTGGAACCTCTAGGAACGAGGGAAAATCCACCTGTCTACTCAATAGCCCTGTAATGAAATATATATCTTCCTTAGTGGGCATTTATAACTGGTTACAACCAACTGAAAAATCCTGTCGGTGGGCATTCCACCAGTGCATAAGATGTCTCAAAAACAAACTATGGCCCTTTAGGGAATTAGCCTCCTCATAGAACTTGAGGAGACCTACCTACCTTAGGAGCCTCTGGGTATCTGATGTAATAGGGCAAGGGTACACATCTCTCTCCCTCTCTCATGCCTCCCACAGGCGAACCATGTTATACTGGTCCACCTGTTGCTGCTGTTGTTCCCCCTCTTCTCTCATTTCACATCTCTGAATGATTGACATATTAAATACAATTTTTTTATTAAATGAGACATGCATTTAGAAATATACATATATAATGTTTTTTGGAAAAAAAAAACAGTCGATGCGCCAATAAAAATAGGCATGCAGCGGTCCCAGTGCATCGACAGCGGTGCACCGGAAATATTCAACGCGTCGTTGGTGGTGCTTCTGAAAATTTGTAGCGCACTGCTGACTATGTACGGTGTTAGGAGTGTGGTGCATTGACTAAAATATACGCCCCGGGACATAGAGTTAAGCCAGCGGACCGACCTCCTGCCATCATTACATAGTCAACAATGTGGTATTTTACCACACCGCACAGTTGATCTTGTCGAAATATGGAATGCGGTGCGCTGATAAATATACCCATCCCAGGGGGGATATTTAGTCAATGAACTGCCTTGCCTCTATTCCACTTGGTCAATGGTGCAGCCGACTAACCGACCGCACTGCACTTTTTTACAAATTAAAATAACATGGTGCGCCTTTTGTACCGCCCCGGAACTGGTGCGGACACTGTTAGCACCAGTTTACCAGGTCGCCCCATTGACCCTATCGAAATGCGGAATGCAGTGCACTCACAACATTACCCATCCCAGGGTGTATATTTTAGTCAACATCGTGTTGCCATATTCCACATGGTCAACGATGTGGCCGGTTAAACAACTGCACCACACTTTTTTTAAAAACTTAAAATAACACGGTGAGCCTATCGGTACCACCCTAGAACCGGTGCGGATATTGTTAGCACCGGTTTCGATGTGGCTTGTAAATTTACAGGCAGCACCGCGAACCGGTGCAAGCTGAATGGCTCTAGGGCACCACGACAATTTTTTTTCTTTTAAATTGTTAATTTTAAGGTTATTTGAAATTCTAATCCGCTAAAAGGATTAATTATGGAAAAACAAGAAAAATACCTATACATTTGGCCATCGAGGAGGCATATTGGTTGTATAATTTGTAAAATAAAATTTTCCCACCATTTTGCAAAATCCAAGCTGGAGATTGTTGGGAATGCACAATAGCAATGCGTGAAATGGGTGCAATGGGAGCATCGATGTCAGGGCAACTCAGACAAGGACAAATTGCACTGGTGCTTCAGAGCTCTAAAACACTGAGAAAAGTGAAAAATGTGGTTTTTTGGCCATAATTTTTTTTATTTAACACTATTTAGGTGCGCGGGGTTTTATGGGCACACTAGTGCGGTTTCTTAATACCGCACCAGACAGTTTTTGTTTTGGCGCACTTTTTTATGAGGCACCAGTGTATAATATTTGTAAAGCACTAGTGTGCTACAGTAATAAGATGCATCAAGCCAGTGTGTATGGAGAGCACGATGTCCATTGTGCCAATGTTTTGTGCGCACCGGTGGTTTCTCTTGTTGAACACAACGGTGCAGTTTACGATGATAAGCGCACCGGATGAAAAACATCTGCAAAAACCTCCGCCCGCTAACCTCCTCTAGTAATCCGCTAGAAAAGGATGTCTGGGGTATTTTTATAAGGGGTTCCTCAAAAAAATCCGCTAGAGGGTCTTTTCCTTGTATAGGTGGAATTGTGATCTACGGATAAACCAAATTCCCTAAGTGTGGTGCTAGTCACTTTGAACAACAGAGGAAAGAATTTACTATCACTTTCTCTAAAATAAGCAGATATATATAATGGAGAAAAAACCTACTTTAGATCCAAGTGCTTCTCCTTCTACTTCTATCACTTTTGTTGTTTCTCTCAATCCAGCTCAGATCGTCGGATAGATTCCTGCATAGAAAAACAGAGAAAAAAAACAACATGCAATATACAGATATCTACTTATCTTAATTAATCAAACCGATTAGATATGAAATATATATATCATTCAAGAATAAATTTCACAAGAAATAGAGACATATCTATGGGAAAATAAATAACAATATTTATTAAAGAGTAGAAGGGGGAGGTTACAACCAATGATTGATTTGTTGCCACCAGCTCCATCTTCATCCTAGCCTCATCACATCCAACATCATACCAGTAGGATATCAGTACTTTAACTCTCTCAAATGAGAATCCAACAACATTTATTTAACAAAATTCTTCCTTTTCTAGCACTACAATGAATGCTCAATTTATAGGGAAACTGATGGTAGTTTCTCAATGATTGACTTTCTAAGAATAGGAAACACATGTTCCCAAGTTCAGAGGTGTTAGATGGACACTTGGATTCAAATTTTGACACATATGGACTCTTCTAGAAGGCACTGGCCATGTGGAGATTCTCGGAACAATGATAATTTCACTCTGAGGTGTCCAATGCACTCTTGAATGTCGGGAAGTTCATTGCAATGCACCCTTTAATGGAGGATCTTGCATTTCAATGTAGTTATTCCCTTTAGAGGCGACGTTGGTGAATCAATAAGTGATATAACATATACTTCAAACCTTGGAAATATCACAATAGAAGCCATGAATGAATTTCTCTTCTCTTAGGACATATAGCAACAAAAAATGTAAGGGGGTGATATACCCTATCTCATTGGTCATGGGGATGATGCAACAATGTTCAAGGATGGTTGTTATGAAAATGAAGGTTTATGATTATTTCAAAATCATAAGTATTTAGTGGATGACTTCTCTTGAACATATCGGTGACACCGAGATGAGTTGGAAGCAATGACCCAAAACTGAAGTGAAGGTATGATGAACCATAGGTATGAATGAACCGTCAAGAATATTACCCAACCCAAAAGTCAAGATGATCAAGTGAAGTGTCATGTTCAAGAGAGACTTGCTACCTTAAAAGTGTTTTGTTCGCTTTCCCAAAATTTCCCTTGTCATTTGTCAACCAATACCTCTTTATTTTTTAAAAATATTGAGGATAACATATTCTTGATCTATAATTCAAACCTTCGGGCGAACGCATCAATATTTAATAATTTAATGATTCTAGTGATAAGTGAAAATCGATTCTTTCCATGATCGACAAGTATGTCGCTATTTTATGTTTTAACGAGGCTAACGATAGTGTCAGCCCGGTCCTTTTCATATTTAGAGAGTTTGAAAAAGAGAACAAAAGAAAACTTCATGAATCATTTTTCGTAAATTTGTCGCTCAGGTCCAAAAAAGTGTAAAATGATACCTGAGAGAACCTCCTAGCCATGTTCGACTAAGGTTTTCCTTTTTTGTAAATAATCTATCTCAATCCGGAAAAGGGTTAAACTTACACTGAGTATATTTCATTTCATTTACTTTTATGAGCTCAACAAGACAAGTGCTCGACAATCTTTTCACATTATTGGAGTCTGAAAAGAGCTAAAAGAGGACTCCAGGGTTTTCTTTTTCCTTGTTATCGAAGCTCTAAAAAGAGATAAAATTGAGCTTCAAGTCTTTTTTCATTTTTATCAAAGCTCGAAGAATAAGGATCAAAGTATGCTTTGTGGTCAAATCATTCTTGAATAAGTATGCATGACTAAACCTTTATATCAACTGTAAAAACATGTTCAGAACAACATCAAATGGATTAAAAATTCCTGTTTCATAGAAAAAAACAAATAAAAACCATAGTCACAACAATAAATATGATTTTCAAATAATCAAATGACTAATTAAAAGAGTTTTACCATTCATTTTTACCATTTGAAAGTTACCATTTGGATTTTGGATATCTGAACCACTTTTTTCATCCAAACTTCAACAGTTGATTGCGACAGATTATGGGGAAAATTTTCTTCATTTTTTGATCTAGGTTAGAGCTATGAACCTTCTCTTTCCTTCAGTAGCATTTATGTTTCATTTCATTGCAATTTTTTAGGGTTTTGGGCCCCTTAGGATAAATTTATTTTAAAATCAGGGTAACGCACCCCTGAATGTTGAAAGGTGCATTGAAAAAAACTGGAATTAAAGGCCGAGTGCACTTGTAACGCACTGTCCCTTGAACTGGGGTGCGTTGGGCACAATTCCCATTTTGTTCTTTGTAGTGTGCCCAAATGTTTCTTAGTTTTTTTCATGAAATGGATCCTTATGAGCCTTATGATTTTGTTTCAGGGATTCATCTAACCAAAGTGATGATTACATGGAGGGAAAGATAACATGAGGAACAAAACATGATTTCCCTAAATGATCTGGGTACTGTAAGAGCCCTTAGAGACTATGGGTTACTAAAGTACTTCAGACTGTCAGGTATGAGGAAATAGATGGAACTATTGGAGTTCCTTGTTCGTTCATGGGATCCAATGACAGATGGGGACAAAGTGGTCCTAATATTAGTGGAGGATATTTATTTTCTCATGCGATTATTGAGGAGAGGTTTTCTTATTTCTCTTTCAGGGTCTGCTCTCGCAGGAGAGACACTGAGATATTATATATTGAAGTACTGCAATCCAGGGGCTGAACCTAGTAAGGATGGGAAATAAACATCCATGAAGTTCGTGATTTACCATTGAGGACCATCCTATTCACTATCGCAAAGCTTGCTAGTACTGCTACACTACATGCAGCAAACAGATCTTACATCTTACATGCACTAGAGTGCTTGGAACCAATGATTTTCAACTGGGCTAAAGTTGCACTCTCTCACATCAAATAACAACTGAGTAAGGAAAAGGGAGGAAGGAAGAAAAATTTCACCTATGGTTTGATCATGATTTCTTTTGCCTTAGAGCGGATTCCATTAATGCAGCTTCAGCATGTGACGATGGGTATATCTAGCCCTAGAGATCCAAGGATATAGAGATGGGTAGAATTGATGGCTAGACATACTGTTCAATTGACCATTGTGTTCTTGACTGCATTCTTTTCCCGGCTCAGGCGACAGATGGTCGACGTTGATGATTATGCATATGCAGGCGTCGACTTCTGAGGAGATCCAGATTTAGCTTTACGAGATGACGCTCAGTGGGGTGCAATTGGTAAGAATTCTTTGACCATATTTTTTTATTTTTCTAAGTTTTATACATGTTTTTTTTATTTTGATGCTTCCCAAGACTAAAATAATTTTTTTATGTATGCAGATGTAGGTAGAGTTCAACCAGTGGGACATCCAGAGCACGGAGAAGACGAGCCAACAGAGAGGGTTGTCGGTAGAGTAGTCCTTTAGGATTTGGATATGGTTGAGACTCTTGTTGAGCGACAACATCACCTATGGGGGTTGACTCTCGGGATTCTGGATTTTACCCATGGGACTGCAGCACCATATTATTGTTGTTCCTAGCCATTGGATGTGATTATTGTGTAGGATAGCTAGATCAGTAGCATGTTATCACGAGCATCACTAGTTTACTTTTGAAATTTTTCATACATTTTGAGGTCAAATGACCAATGTGTCTTGGGCATAAATTTTGTAAAAACCTATAACTATCTATCTATTTGTTTTCAGTGTTTCACTATGTTTATTGCACAACCCTATTCAATTATGTGATATGAATTGAAAATATGTCTTTACATGTCTTTCAAATGTATATTTAAGGAATTAGTTAATGTGATCAAGTTTCTGGAAATGTGTTGATATTGAATGAAATCAAAATGTCTTTCCAAAAGTTGAACTCTTAGGAACATAAGATGTAGTGTTGGATTTTTTACAGTATAAATGCTAGTAAGTTGCAGTACCACAAGTTGTGAGTCTAACCTAACAATAATGTGGTTAATACCAAATGAAATGGCATCAGAGAGAAGTTCAATCAACGTGCTATACTCAGTGATATTGTTTGTAGATCCACTGATACAAATCCATTGAAAACTCACTAACTCTTCGTTTGGAGCAAAAATTTCCCATGGTGCGGAGGATATATTATGTGTACTACGACTAACACCATTAACATACCCAACGAATGGTTCCAAAGATTTAGACATCTTCGATGAAATGTAAAGCAGATTAATAACTTCAAGAAAAATCTAGAAAAAAAAATAAGACAGTAAATGTAAATCAACAACATATAACCAATATAATACAACAGTTCATTGTGCTCATGTTTAAGCATAGTAACACTTGAGATACAACCCATTTTTGCATTGTGCCAATGGAGTTCCGTCGTAATCTACCATCTAGTAGGCACCCTTAGCAAGAACTCTTTTGACAATATAGGGGCCATGCCATAATGGCTCAAATTTTCGTGTACCTATTACATCAACTTCCTCATCATAAAGAAAGCCCATGCCACCCACTGAGAAGATGCGAGGCTGGACATGCTTGTTGTATTGTGCCTTTATACGACTCTCATGCACTTCGTTGGCCAATGCAGCTTCACAACGCGTTTCATCAATATGGATGAGGTTGAAAATAAGCGCTTCTTCAGAATAGGTGTTAGGTAACGATTCGATTGTGAGTTTCAACGATGGTATTTCACATTGGATAGGTAAGATAGCTTCCAGACCATACACCAATTGAAAAGGGGTAAATTGGGTTGTGTTTCTCACCGAGGTTTGATACGCAAAAAAGGCTAAGTACATGATCAAATGTCAGTTTCATTTATGAACTCCTATCATTCGTTGAAGAATTCGTTTAATAATCTTGTTAATAGCCTCAAATTTTCCATTTTATTATGGATAATAAGGATTATAACTATCATGCGACAGTCCTAATTTGGCATTTAATCCATTCATCATGTGATTGTGGAAATGCTTACCATGATATGTGACTATAGCCTGTGGAACACCAAATCGTGAAATGAAATGATTAAAAAATAATAATGCCATTGGTTCGATTGTGTCGTTCAATGTAGGCATCGCTTTATCCCACTCGGTAAATTATTCTACCGCGATAATAATATAACCATGCCCCCTGGACGAACGACGGTTGTAGGTCATGAAGTCAATGTTCCATTTTTAAAATTTTCCCACAATGATAATAGGATGCATCGCTGCTAGCGGTTTGCAGAATTTACGATCAAATATCAGGCACACATGATAAATTCTGACCACGAGGATGCAGTCACGAAATATGGTTGGCCAAAGGTAACTAGCAATCTTTTGTGCAGTAGCGTATCCAAACAAGTGTCCACCACAAGCACTAGCATGACAATAATTTAAAACATTTTTGGCCTCCTCAGGAGTGAGGCACATTCTTAAAATCGTATCGACACCATGACGATAAAGTTTATCATCGATGATAAAATAGGCTTTTGCTTGGTATCGAATACATTGTTGCTCAGAGCGATAGGTATCAGGCTAAAAAGTCTGGGTCTAGAGATAAAGGAGAAAATCCCCATACCAAGGATCAGATGATCCGATCAAAAACAGAAATGCATCAGGAATAGATAGTTCCACTGTAGTGGCAATACTATCACAGGGAAGGTTGCAGAGAAGCTCATCCAAAAATAAATACTTCTTTGACTTGGATTTGATGAATTCCAATTCAAATACCTGAAAAATGACAATCCAATTTGAATGCTTACCCCCCAGCAATTTACGTGATAAAATGTAATTCATTGGGTTGCAATCCTAAAAGAAAATGGTCTTCTGGAATAGGATATAGTATCGAAAATTTGGACAACTTGAACGGCTGCCAAGGCAATTTTTTCTACTTATGAATACTTCACTTATGTATCATTGAGATTATGACTCAAATAATATATCAGATGTTCTATACCATATTTTACTTCGACCAGTACCATAGCAATGCTCGTATCAACCGCGACAATATATAAGAAATAATCACTCTAATATTTTTGGGGATACATTAATGACGCCCGGACAAGTGTGTCCTTAACAACATCAAAAGAAGCTTGCGCAACCTTTTCCCAATGGAAGGGAATCCCCTTTTTCAAGAGTCGATTAAATCCTTTAGCCATTTTGGCATATTTGGGTATGAACCTCCTTAGGAATTTAGCCTTTCTCTGAAGTTTCTCTAACTAAAGAAAATTTGATGGCGCAGGAAAATCAAGAATGGCATGGACCTTTAGTGGGTCGATTCGAATTCCTTCTTTTCAGACGACGAATCCTAGAAATCGACCAGAACCAACACAAAAAACACATTTATGTGGATTGAGGTGTATTTTGTAGTGTCGTAAGCGTAGAAATATAGATCTCAAATGCATCGGATGATCAATTCGATTTCATGAATGTGTGGGTAAATTGTCTAGATAAGGTTGAACAATCTTCTTGATGTCATTGAAATCACAATCCATTGCTCTCTTAAAAGTTTCCCCAGCATTCTATAAAAAAAATGGGAGTTTCTGATAATAAATGTACCCCAGGGATAGATGAATGTTGTCTTATATTATTCCTCTGTGTGGATATTGATTTGATTGTAGCCAAAATATCCATCCTTGAACGAAAATGTTTTGCATCCAGCACAATCATCAATAATCTCGTTGATAAAGGAAGTAGGATAGTTGTCTTTTGGACAAACAAGATTGACATCCCAATAATCGATGCACACTCTGATTGTCCCTTGTTTCTTCATAACGTGAAAAATGCTGGAAACTCAATCAATTAGAAGAATAGGGTAAATGAAATCAACACGCAAAAGTTTTTCAACTTCTTTTTTTATGGCAGCGACCTTCTTCGTATGAACAGGATGAAGGCGTTGACGTACCGGTTTGACATTAGGGTACATGTTAATGGTGTGTTCAATGATACGAGTATCTATGCCTATAATTTCCTCATAACATCAAGAAAATACATCACGAAATTCACGAAAGAAAGAGTGATATGTTTCGAGTTCTGATGGAGAACAAAACACGCTGACAAGAATTTTTTCTACAATGTCGGGTATGGTAGAAATATATATAGAAATGGTTTCTTCAATATTTGATAAGTTTCACTCGGTTTCAATTTCATTAATAGGAAAAGAGTTCGAAAATAATGTTTTGATCGATGGGTGATATAGTTCAATAAGATTATCTTCTTCGTAATCCTGAAGATGAGAACAATGATGATGATTTTCCCATGGTTCTCCTTTTGGCATCATGGATTCCAAAATATTCTCATCTATCAAGAAAGTGGATGAATAAGGATCAGATGGAGTACCAAAATCTAATGAATTATCAACCCAAATGACTGGCAACTTTCATTTCAGATTCGTTGCCCAAGCCATTTAGATTTATTTCTATGCCAACTCATCTGGGCTGGGCAGGAAAAAATCATCCAACGTAACAACTTCAAACTCACCCGTAATCTTCCTTAAGCTAGATGTAGTGGAAGACATCATGTAGCAGGTCTCTATGTTTGCAAATTCTTCCGACGTCGCAGGAGGTGGTAATGCAAAGGTTCCTATGAGCGAAGAATCCTTTAAGTGTCCCACACCAATGTTTTGAAGTGTGAGTTGGGGTGCGTGAACTAACGGAACGCTTCCAGTTACCTAGGAACTGGAAGCAAATAAGGAGAGTTGATTGATGATTGTGATGACACCTTTATGTGGAAAGGCGATTATTCTAAAATATGTAGAGACAATCGCAGTCATAGCATATACCCATGGCCTTCCAAGTAGAATGTTATAGTAAAGGGGTCCGTCAACGACCTCAACTTCAACATTTATTGTTTTTCCCCTAGTTTGACATGCAGTTTCTTGATGATACCACAAGGCTTATATGTACATTCATCGAAAGCTTTCAAAATTGTAGGTGATTAAGATAGGCACGATGAGCCAAGTGAGTTCCGGTAGTTTAGAGACATAATGCATGTATATGCTCCCTTATCAATAATGCTACAATGAAAAAAGTGATTGAGAACATTTACTTGGATGGATAATGCCAATTCCATTGTTAAGTGTGACACATAGCCTGTATGATTAAAGATTACATAATTGTAATTTGTCGAATCAAATCCACCAATTGAGGACAAAAAAGCCTGCTTCTAGAAGGGAAAATTTTGAAACACCTCAAGCGCTGACATAGCTGAAGGGGATAGAGCCAAATCTTCAACTATATTATAATTTTGAGCAGCTCGGGCTCAAGTATTAAATGTCGATTTATGAATGACTCCCTTCAGTGGCTTTAATGTCAATTCAAGAATAGAAGTTGGCGGTATCGATTCCATAGACGTATTCATGGTTGAGGTAGTAGTTTCATCAGTAGCTCGACTATCGTAATATTTATTACACATTGACACCAAAAAATCAGTTGATGTCTTCATGGCAGACAACATAATCACTTGGGAACTAGAAGTTGGATCCGTAGCAAAAACATTTGTGTCTAGATTTGGAAAAGGATCTGTCAACACAACGGATACATGTGAGGACTTAATCAATTTTGAGACTTCGCCACGATGAGGACAATGTCGAGCAAAGTGCTCCTAATTACAGATTATGCAAGGGTAACAAGGTTTCCTATTATCATTTTGTTGTTCAGATGATCATTCCTGTGGGGTAGAAGTTTTCCTTTTCTTTGATTTCCCCTTTTTCTTACCTCTGGGTAGCTTGTTAATTTTTCCCTTGTCAGATGACACGACATGAAATTTGAAAGAAGGCATAGGATCAGATGCAGTAGAGTGATGTGTGCTTGCAGTACTGATCATATTGTATCCAGCATGAGAGTCCTTATATGGAGGGGGAATAGTAAAATTATATTGCGACACATTGGGAATTTTCTCATAGAGCTTTCTAGACTGAGTATAAATCAAGTCTAAGTATTGGGCATGGGAAATTACCTGCTCTTCAGTGACGATGCCACCATTAGCCACATCCTCAGTTATAAATGGTAACAGGGACTTAATGAACCACTCAGCGAGGATTTGATCATGAACAAAAGTCTTAACCATTCTACGACGATGACACCACTGATGAATATGATCGGAAATGTGAGTAGCATTAGTCTATTTAAAATTATTCAATATTTCCATTTCAGTTTCATATATTATGGGTTAGTGGAAGTGGGTCAAAAATACAGTATCTAGGGTAGTGAAATTATCTAATGAAGCTCTCGGTAACTCAATGTACAATTTTGGGGTTGGACGAGTGAGCGTACAGTGGAAAAGACATAGTCGAACCGAGTCATCATTTATGGAGTTGGATGAACTCCACAAATGATAAGTCATAACATGCATCGACGGGTCTTCCCCAGGGTTTCCATTGAACTTAGGAATATCCGAGGGTAATTTATGACGTATCATTGACCACCAAGGAGCATAGTTGATTGGATCATTGATAAACCAGTTTAAATCATGTAACTCTAAAGTTGCAACAAAGGGAAATTGTTGATTTAAATTGGGTTGAGCATAGCTAGGGTATGATGGAATTTCTTGGGAAATAGGCCTTTGAGCACCAACATAAGGAATTTATTACTGGTAACCCAAATAGGGGTTGTTTTGAAAAAAAAATTCTTGAGGATTCTGTTGACCAAAATTTGTATACAATACTTGTTGAAATGAAGGTTGTTGCATTTGCGCTAGTGGCTACCAAGGGGTCTATCCACCAAGATTATAACCCAAACTAGAATATCCTGGATTCGGTTGTGGATAAGTATAACCCAGTTGTGGTTGTGCCATCCAATAATATGGTAATACAACCTCTGAATAAATAATTCCAAATACAGGTGGTTGTTGTAAACTAGTCGAAGGAGTATGAGTCTGAGGGCCTAATACTTTAGGGTATTGGGTGGAAGTACACGCCTGAAATGGTTGAGGTACAACAGTTTGAGCCTGTAACAGGGGTAAGGATGTATTAACAAGTGGATTAGATGTGGGTGCAACAAGTTTAACCGGTTGATATGATTGTACAATCATTTGTAGTTGAATGGGTAGGGTGGGATGCCATTGACAAACATTCATTCTGAAATTAGGATGATCAAATAACAACATCATACTATCAAAATGGGTGACCATAGGTTTCCCCCCAGCATGAGGAGTATAATAAGATGGAAAATATTGTTCTCCAAATGCTGGGAGTCCAGTTGAAATTGTCTTGGATGGAATATACCCAGATGCACCAGCTTGATATTGCCCTGATGATGTATATAAAGGATCAAGCCATTAATTACTCACTAGATATGTACCAGACAGAATACCAGATGATGACATTGGTGAATTCCATGGGTTTGAGGATGCACCAGAGAAGGTTCCAGATAAATATTGGTTACCAGCTGGGACGGAAAGGCCACCATATAGATGTGACTCTGGTGATGTTGTGAACATCGACAAGGTAGTAAGAGTAGGCACTGTCGTAACTAGAATAGATGGTCTAGCTGAAGATGTTGACTCAGACATGGTTATATGACCCAATGTATACACTACAGGATCTACGAGACCTCGAATAGACAAAGGATCAAAGAAAGCAGAGTGGGGTGATTGAGGAAAAGTCTCGTAAAGATAAAGCTCCAATCCAAAACGGGTTGGAGTCGAAGGTGTTTCGTCTTGTGCAATTTATTCAATCAAAATCAAACTAGGTGGAATGATTTCGCCTTGAGGCCCGAAGTATATTTTAGGAGTTTGACTACGCGATATGGGAGACTCAATGGCTACAATAGATTGTGAGGCGGCCGATACAGGAACAAATTCTAGTTTTTCAACTTTGAGATTCAGATTTTCTGGCAAAAGAACAACAGGATCTAGATCAACTTCTAGTTGAACAACGTCGGGTTAGGGAGGTATGGTCTCACTGATTGGATGGATCGTGACCACAGGTAGCTAAGAGGACTCTGTATCGACAATAATAGATGAACCAAGGTTTGTAGAAACAACCTGAGATGACTCTGGTACATATGAGGATGATGTCGCACAAGAGGTATTGATAGTACTAGTTTCGGTAGAATGATGTCGCCTTCGTCGACCAGAAATAGCTTCCGGTGGTAAAGGTTATTTCAGTGCTATTCTACGTGAACAACAGGGAAAGGCATGTTCTTCTTCCATGATGAGTAATTTGTTTTATGATAAAAAACAAATAAAAAAAATAAAAGGGTAATTCTAAGCAAAAGGTTTACCAAGTAATTGTGAACTACAAAATACCTCTTGGCAAACCAAGAAGTACGAGAAGGCAATCTCCACGAATGATGTGTTTTGTGTATCAAAATTTACAAGCCGGACAACTCGGTTCAATATGGATGGATAGCAACCTAAAGTTTTCGTCCCAAATATAGTCGAAGGTACGTGGAGGACCAAGTCCATATTAGCATTGTCTAATGTGAAACCGCACAATGAGAGCACCCCTTTATACTTTTCGCACTAGAACACCACCCTATATACCCGAAGGTACGTGGACAAGCTCTAATATACTTACGTATGTGGAGTAAGGTATCACACTAGGAATTTATCGTAGACAAGTTAACGACAACTGATACATTTAACAACGTCAAAACTCATCTCTAGCCTAGACCTTCCAAATGTTATCATTAATGTCCTAATGCTTTCTTAGGTAAATTGATGTAAATTTTATGTTGATCTTGTTTAGAAATTTTTCTTTGAGATTCACAGCGTGATGTGATGGAAATTCCTAAAAATGCAAACTAAAATGATAAGCAAACTTTTCAATTTAGCTTTTTCAATTAAAATCCTAGCTACTAAGGGACAGAGAAATCAATTTTAGAGAAAACAACAAAGAGCACAAACTAATATGTATTTTTTCCTAATTTGTTCCTGTGAAACACACACAATTCACTATATGCACATGCATGTTTTTCTTTTAAACTCCTTTAATGTGAATGAAAGAAAGGAATTTTATGCACCAAATCAATAAAAAAAGTGTTTTCTTCTTTCAGAAATGAGGAATTTAACAAAAAATTATCTTTTAGGAAAAATGAAGAATGGAACTACAATTTTTCCTATAGGAAACGAAGAATGAAACGAAAGTTTGCTTTACGAAAACAAATGGATCTAATGCAGAAATAAAATACTTTGAATTTGATTTGCCAATGATAAAGAAAAACACTAAAAAGACATTGAACAAATTTACTTTTCAAAGGAGTAAGAATCTGGAAAGTTTACTAATCTCTAAGAGGTATCAAACAGTTGAGAATACAAAAAAGAAATGGTTTAGAATGATAGCAATGAAAAATTTGAATGGAATTTGGTTGGATAAGGGGCCAACACATTCTCTAAGGGGAGATAGTGCGTTGCAGTGCACCTCTGAGTGCGACACTTTGCACTACAGTGCATTGTGTCTTGAACAACAATGCGTTGGGCGTAGCAGGTATTGAAAAATCAAGCTACAAAACACACTTCTAATGTAATTATTTCATTCAAATTTCTAATAACTGAAATTAGATGCTACTGATGAGGATAGGTAGAGGAAAAAGCACCAGTAATGATAGTATTTTCCCCAACGGAGTCACCAATTTGTTATGCGGAATTGTGATCTATGATAAAACAAATTCCCTAAGTGTAGTGCTAGTCACTTAGAACAACAAAGGAAATAATTTACTATCAATTTCTCTAAAATAAGTAGATATACAAAATGGTGAAATAACCTACTTGTGATCCGAGTGCTTCTCCTTCTCCTTCTGTCGCTTTTAATGTTGCTCTCAATCCAACTCAGATCGCCAGATCAATTCCTGCAAACACAAAAAGAGAACAGCAAACAACATGCAATATACAGATATCTAATTATCTTAATTAATCAGACTGATTAGATATGAAATATATATATCATTCAAGAATAAATTACACAAGAAATGGAGACATATATTGTTAGAAAATTATATATTATGGAGAAATGCAACACATAAAATATGCCGAAAATACAAGCACACAAAACACATAAAACCATAGAGACACAGATATAAGTGGCTCACCCAGTTTGGGCTACGTCCACCCCGAACAACCAGACCTTCCTTTCTATTATCCAGCAAAAATGAAGAGACAAAACCTACAATAGATCCACTGTAATATTCTCTGTTCTCTCTCACATTATCCCTATCTTTTTCCCGCTTAGAGAATACACATATATTACACAGCTGCAATACAATACCCTCATACAAAGACAGGGGTTTCCTTCTAGGGAAAAAAACCCTAAACTAAACATAACTTCTACCGTCAGATTATCAGCCTAATGAACGGCCCAAATTGACTAGAAATTGCTATACTTTTACAAGGAAATTTTACATCTATTTCTAGCTTCGGGGGCACTTCCCCCGAAACCCCCGCCGGGGGACCGCTGGCCCCCGGACCCCTCAGCGGAGGGGTGAGGCCCCCCAAACCTCGTGGGGGGGACAAGTCCCCCCCACACCCCCCGCTGCAAGGGTGTACAGTTTTCCTAGGGTATACATCCAGCTAAAACAAGGATCTCTGAATCAAGATGAAAATCAGGCTCCACACCCAACATATATATTGGAAAATGAACAACAATATTCATTAAAGAGTTGAAGGGGGAGGTTACAACCAATTATCGATTTCTTGTCACCAGCTCCAAATTCATCCTAGCCTCGTCACATCCAACATCATATCAGCAGCATATCAATACTTTCACTCTCTCAAATGAGAATCCAACATCATTTCTTTACCAAAATTATTCCTTTTCTAGCACTATAATGAATGCTCAATTTATAAGGAAAATGATGGTAGTTTCTCAATGAATGAATTTATAAGAATATGTAAGACATGTTCCCAAGTTCAAAGGTGTTATATGGACACTTGGATTCAAATTTTGACACATATGGACTCTTCTATAAGGCACTGGCCATGTGGAGATTCCCGAAACAACGAGAATTCTTCTCCCAGGTGACCAACGCACTCTTGATTACTGGGAAGTGCATTGTAGTGCACCCTTGAATGGAGGATCTTGCATTGCAACATAGTTGGTCCCTTTACAGGCTGCATTGGTGAGTCAATAAGTGATATCACATATTCTTCAAACCTTGGAAATATCACAATAGAATCCATGAGTGAATTGTTCTTCTCTTAGGGCATAGAGCAGCTGAAAATGTAAGGGGATGATAGACCCTATTTCATTGGTCCTGGGGATGATTTCCAGTTTGACCAGGTCATGGGGGATGATGCCAAAATCGACCTATAACAGACAACATCTTTAGTTGTATCATAAAGCACTTTCTAAGGATTCATTTACTCACGTTGTATCATCTTCACACCTCGAGATTGTGGGGAAGCATATCCCCATGCTATCAACCACATAATTTATTTTATGATCTATAACATATATATAACTAGCACAACCACATTATATTTACTAATGTGGTTGATATACGCCTATAGGCCTATATCTAATCGGCGTATATCCACTACCCATCACATTAATTTATATATCAATAAATAAATATTATATATAATATTTTTATTATATTAACTTGAAATATATATATTATATACTAATAAGAATATTTATTAATATATTAATTATGATTAAAATCACAAAAATATTTTTTATATATTAATAATATTTATTAATATATTAGTATCATAGATGGTTATATTATTAATAAACCAAAAGAGCTAATAATATGTTAATAATATATATTAATATATATTATATCAGAGTTGGTTATATTATTAATAATATATGTATTAATAATATTATAATAATATTAATATATATTATTAATAAATATTAGAATATTTATTAATAATATATATTAATATATTAGTGATATTAAACCCAAAAACATAAGAAGGTAATAAACTTTAAGAATGAATATATTAAACTCAAGAGAGTAATAAAGCATATGAAACAATATTTAAAAACAAAAAACCTAAGAGATTAATAAACCCTAACAATTAATATTTTAAACTGAATATATTAATAAACCCAAGGGATAATTAATAATACAAACCCAATGTCATCATAAACCAAAGGTTTAAATATTATAAACCAAAGGAATTGGTGAACCAAAGGGATAAATATTATAAACATAAGGGATCAATATTAAAAACACAAGAGATTAATAAATCGTAAGAATTGATATTTTAAACTAAAAAACCTAATAAATTAATAATCCATAAGAATCAGTATTTTAAACATAAGATATTTAATACTATAAACCAAAGGAATTGGTGAACCCAAGGGAAAACCATTACCCAAAAAATTATAAACCGAAGGAATTGATGAACCCAAGGGAATTGATTTAAACATCGAGACAATTGTTGTCACAATGTGACGTTGGACCAACGATGACCAGGGTTGGCCATGGGTGATTTTCATATTGAGACAATATTTTTCAGAATGTGACATTTGATCATGGATGACATTGATCGATTATTCATATTATAAACCAAAAGAACTAATAAAACCAAGGGTTTAATATTATAAACCAAAGGAATCAGAACCCAAGGGAAAATATTAATAACCTAAGGACCAATAAGGTAAATCAATAAAATTATTTAAAATACTCAAGTTTGAAGAAATTAATAAACACTAATAATTAACTCAAGGGTTCTAATATTTAAAACTGAAGAACTAATAAACCCAAGGGTTTTAGAATATTGCAAACCAAAGGAATCGATAACCAAAGGAATCGTGAACCTCGAGGGAATTGATTTAAACATCGAGACAATTGTTGTCACAATGCTGATATGATGTTGACTAACCATAATCTTATGGTTATTGCAGAATTTATTGAGACAATATTTAATGGTATTTGATCATGGATGAAAGTGATCGATTATTCATATTACAAACCAAAACAACTAATAAACCCAAGGGTTTAATATTATAAACCAAAGGAATTGGTGAACCCAAGGAAATTGATTTAAACATTGAGACAATTGTTGTCACAATGCGACGTTGGAGCAACTATGACCATGGTTGGTCATGGCTGATTTTCATATTGAGACAAGATTTGTCAGAATGCGACATTTGATCATGGATGACATTGATCGATTATTCATATTATAAACCGAAGGAATTGCAAACCTAAGGGCATAGATTTAAACATTGATACAATTGTTGTTACAATGTGACATTGGACCAACTATGGCCATGGTTGGCCATGGGTTATTTTCTATATTGAGACAATGTTTTTTCACGTACATTTGATCATGGATGACATTGATCGATTATTCATATTATAAACTAAAGAACTAATAAAACCCAAGGGTTTAATATTATAAACCAAAGGAATTGGTGAACCCAAGGGAAAAACCATTACCCAACAAATTATAAACCAAAGGAATTGTTGAACCCAAGGAATTTATTTAAACATTGAGACAATTGTTGTCACAATGCTATTAAGACCAACATGACCCAAGGGTTTAATATTATAAACCAAAGGAATTGGTGAACCCAAGGGAAAAATATCAATAACCTAAGGGACCAATAAGGCGAAGGATCAATAAAATTAATAAAAAAAATACTCAAGTTGAAGAAATTAATAAACACTAATAATTAACCCAAGGGATATTCATATTATAAACCAAAAGAACTAATAAACCCAAGGGTTTAATATTATAAACCAAAGGAATTGGTGAACACAAGGGAAAACCATTACCCAACAAGTTATAAACCAAAGGAATTGGTGAACCCAAGGGAATTGATTTAAACATTGAGACAATAGTTGTCACAATGCGACGTTGGACCAACTATGACCATGGTTGGCCATGGGAAATTTTCATATTGAGACAATATTTGTCAGAATGTGACATTTGATCATGGATGAAATTGATTGATTATTCATATTATAAACCAAAAGAAATAATAAACCCAAGGGTTTAATATTATAAACCAAAGGAATTGGTGAACCCTAGGGACAACCATTACCCAACAAATTATAAACCAAAAGGAATTGGTGAACCCAAGGGAATTGATTTAAACATTGAGACAATTGTTGTCACAATGCGACGTAGGACTAACTATGACCATGGTTGGCCATGGGTGATTTTCATATTGAGACATTGTTTGTCAGAATGTGACATTTGATCATGGATGACATTGATCAATTATTCATATTATAAACCAAAAGAAGTAATAAACGCAAGAGTTTAATATTATAAACCAAAGGAATTGGTGAACGCAAGGGAAAACCATCACCCAACAAATTATAAACTAAAGGAATCGGTGAACCCAAGGGAATTGATTTAAACATTGAGACAATTGTTGTCACAATGTGACGTTCGACCAACTATGACCATAGTTGGCCATGGTTGATTTTCATATTGAGACAATATTTGTCAGCATGTGACATTTGATCATGGATGACATTGATTGATTATTCATATTATAAACCAAAATAACTAATAAACCCAAGTGTTTAATATTATAAACCAAAGGAATTGGTGAACCCAAGGGAATTGATTTAAACATTGAGAGAATTGTTGTCACAATGCGACGTTGGATCAACTATGACCATGGTTGGTCATGGGTGATTTTCATATTGAGACAAGATTTGTCAGAATGCGACATTTGATCATGGATGACATTGATCGATTATTCATATTATAAACCAAAAGAACTAATAAACCCAAGGGTTTAATATTATAAGCCAAAGGAATTGGTGAACCCAAGGAAAACCATTACCCAACAAATTATAAACCAAAGGAATTGGTGAACCCAAGGGAATTGATTTAAACATTCAGACAATTGTTGTCACAATGCGACATTGGACCAACTATGACCATGGTTGGCCATGGGTGATTTTCATATTGAGACAATGTTTGTCAGAATGTGACATTTGATCATGGATGACATTGATCGGTTATTCATATTATAAACCAAAGGAATTTGTGAACCCAAGGGAATTGTTTTAAACATTGAGACAATTGTTGTCACAATGCGACGTTGGACCAACTATGACCATGGTTGACCATGGGTGATTTTCATATTGAGACAATATTCGTCAGAATGCGACATTTGGTCATGGATGACATTGATCGATTATTCATAGTATAAACCAAATGAACTAATAAACCCAAGGGTTTAATATTATAAACCAAAGGAATTGGTGAACCCAAGGGAAAACCATTACCCAACAAATTATAAACCAAAGGAATTGGTGAACCCAAGGGAATTGATTTAAACATTCAAACAATTGTTGTCACAATGCGACGTTGGACCAACTATGACCATGGTTGGCCATGGGTGATTTTCATATTGAGACAATGTTTGTCAGAGTGTGACATTTGATCATGGATGACATTGATCGATTATTCACATTACAAACCAAAAGAACTAATAAACGCAAGGGTTAAATATTACTTAAACCATTATTATACTTATTTAGATATTATTATATTTATTTATATATTATTTTAGATATTATTTTAATTATAATTAGTTTAACCGTTTCAACAATTATAACTATAATTAATTATTATAATTATTAATTATAACTAAGGCTCACCATGGATTATTATGGTTTAAGAGGGTTACCCATGGATGCATATCGCTAAGCAAAATTGTGTATCATTGAGCACTGGTGAGAATGAGTGGCATTGATTGAGTGTGTTGGAAATGTTTAACCATATTTAATTAAAATGATTAGCATGTAAATATTATTAATTATTAAAAGTAATCTTAATAGTATTTATATTAACATCATTGATGATAATATCATTAATACTTTTAATCATATTGTTAGAGTGAATAAAAGTTTAAATCTATTTTTATTAATAATTATATTGTTAATTATTACAAAATAAATATTATTATTCTTATTTATCAATATTAATGTTAATATTTTTTTTAACAATATTAATATTAATAAGACGATTTTTAAGAGGATTGAAATATTGAGCCATGCTTAGCTATAAAAACATTTAGTTTCATGCCTTACTTGTCTCATAAAAGGATAAAATGTTAGAGTTATATATTTGTCATTATTTTATCCACATTGAAGTTTTTCTTAAAAATAATAATAATAAGAGTACTTGTTAGCTAGATATAGATTTTAATGGTAATCATATTTAAAATTTAGTGATTAATTTGAGTATATATTAGAAAAATTATTAATCAATGGTTAACCTTGAAAAAAAACATATTTCATGGTTGAATTGATGATGAGTCCCTTCTCTTTATGTTTTTGAGTGTCAATTTGTTAATAGCATAATATACTAAGCATGAGATGTTTGCAACATGCATTTTTTCTCCTTTATACAATTGAGAGTGACATTATCATTATAATAACACATATAAAACATGAATTTATTTATAAATGAAAAATTAAATTTTATTATATTATTATAGTGTAATCCTAAACTACAAAGTTCTAAGTTGAGTTGATGTAGGGAATTGTGATGTTAGATGAAAATAAAACTTTAGTTGTTAAATTTTTAAATTTTTGAATTTGATTTTTTTATATTATCAAAAAATATTAATATAATGGTTTTTATTTAAATTTAAATTTTATATTAATAATTAAAAATATAATAGAAATATAAATCATTTCATTATAATTATTTTAAATATGAAATATAAATACAAATTTTATATTAATAATTATAAAAATAATAAAAATAAAAATAATTTAATTATAGTTATTTTAAAGATGAAATTGATGTTCGAGATTTTATTATGTGTAACCAAATTATTTGTGAAAAAAACAATGGTCTCCTTGTAGCAATTTAGTTACTAAACTTTAAAAAATGCACAAATTCACATATTTTTTATTTAAACACATAACCTCTTCCTCAATCTAGATAAATTAAATAAAATAAAACTTATAAAACACATCCATCAACATAGAAAAATTAAATAAAAAATTCAAAAAACATTTGTAGTTTTCTCCCCTACAAATTTTCATATAAATATCTTGAAATTCATATAAATATCTTATTTTCAATATTTTGTGTGACTAATGGATTGTTATATTGTTGAATACTGACCCCTAATGAGTATTATCTTGCTTCCCAATACGAATAAGATAATTTTTTTCATTTGACTTATGGATTGTTATATTGTTGAATACAAATCCCTAATGAGTATTATTTTGCTTCCCCATACGAATAAGACGATTTTTTTCATTTGGTATACTTGAAAAATAATATCCAGTTAGTTAGTTATCTAAATAGTGATTGGGATATATTCTTTCTACTGATAAAACAACTTTAAAGTTATCTAGATAGTCTTTGGAATATATTTCTTTCTGTTGATAAAACAACTTCAAGTTAATAAAACAATTTCAAGTTATGGTATTGAAAATTTGTGAGTCGTTTTTCACTCTAAGTTGCACAACAAGGGAAAGAACCAATCCCAGGGTCTTTCCAAAGAATGACTCAATATGGAAAAAGGTTACTATCAACATGGTGTAGCAGCAAAATAATCTTCCTTGCGGAAATGTCTAATTTCTTCTATGTTACTGTTTGTTTACATTTAGTTGGAAATTTTGTTTACATTTAATTTATTTAAATTACTATAATTTAATATAATTTCATTAATAAAAAGAAAATTTAAATTTAAAAAATAATAATAAATATATGAATTTCATAAGTTTGAAAAATCGAGCATTTTCTCCCATCAAAGGTTTTATTTAAATTTAATATATATGTTCAAGAGATATTAAAATAATACAATATTAAAATAAATTACAATTTATATAGTAATTTATAATTTTTATATTATATTATTTAATTTTTTAAATATAATTTAATATATCACATTTTTAAAAATTTAATAAAACCTTTAACTGGATGACTATACACGTATCGTGGCTCCCACGTTTCTGAAACTTATGCAATTTATATTTTTTATTACTATTTAAACTTGAATTAGTTTTTTAATTACTAAAATTATATCAAATTATAACAATTTTAATTTGATATAAGTTTTAAAAAACCTAATATAGCTTATTAATATATTGGCGAAACGATCCAAACTGAAAAATAAAAATTATTAAGTATAAACTTGATTTGAAATGCAATCACCGTCTATGTCGATTTACGCCCAACTCTGATACATAGATTTGAGCCGGTAGTGTAATTTGTACGAGCTCTGAAAGTCACAAATAAATTAATTTAAGTTAATGATTTTTAATTTAATTTTAAAATTAGTCAAACATGAACTTGAGTTGATTAAATATAACTTCAAAAATGACGTTCTCATGCATAAAATTTAAGTAAACAAAGTCCAAACCGGTGAATCTATCCGGTTAGGAGAATTGTACCTAAATTAATTCATCCCTGAAGAGAGGAGGGCATGGCGAGACGATGGCGATTAAATACATATATCAATATCTCTTCGTGTAAAGATTATGCTGCTGCTACTTATTGAACAGGGTTTGATGCCCTATTATCAGACAAACCCTATTATGTTATCAGAAGCACTGATGAAGATACAAAAAAGTATATACCATAAACGCAATGGCACTGTATGTAAATCAAATAAGCTGAGAAAAATTACCTATAAACCTTGAGATCGCCTGGAGCCGTTCACTCAAAAGCCCAAGCGCCATCACATATACAATTAATCTTTGCCACTGAAATAATTTTTACATACCTCGGTTAACTCCACAACCTTAGTTTGAAAAGTCCCAATCAATATAAATTAGAACTGGTGCCCAGCTCTTACGAACTTCCACATCCAACAGTGGATAATACGTCGCGTTGCCTTGTCTGATCGGATGTCCCCAATCGAATATCGTGAGATTTAATTGTCCGCACGTTAAGTCCTGATGTAAGTGGTTTCCCCAAACCCCTTGAGGCCACGTGTCGGCCTATAGCATATATCGCGTTCGAATTGGGAATACAGCTTACCACCATTCACTTGCACGAAAACCACCGGGTTGAACTCCAAACCGTCATTACTATTCATTCTTGCATGGTTCCACTCTCACCTCTTGGTTTCGTTACTTCCACACTCCAGGTTCCATTCTGGTTCATTCAATAGGGGTTCTCCATGTTATAAACTCTCTTGCTCCTTGTTACACACAGTTCATCCGGCACACGATCTTTACATGATTTCGCCCCGACTCTTCCGGTTCAAACCACGGGCATCACCCTCATTTATCCGCCTCTCGACCAATATAACAGCTCCATGGTATTACGTTGGCCTATTAATTGACATTGCCAGACTGTTTGTATGAAATTCTTATGAAACGCGTGGCCTTCCATTCTCCTAATTTCCCTCTCTCGCTTCCTAACACTATGCAGTTCGGTGCAGGTCTCTCTACGGGACGTGTTTGTGCGGGTTAGTGATAAGTTTTTCATTGAGATTTGATATAGATTAGAATATATATGATTTGAATGAGTCAAGAAAATCTACTGTTAATGAACATTACAGATCCCGAATGGAATCGGCTTCATACTACGAGCGGCACAAATCCTGTTGTACACGATTTATAGAAAGGACAAGCCCAGGCTAGAAGGAATTAAAGAAGAAGACGTAAAGACTACTGACCTAAAACCTGTGAAACCTATGGCCGGGGATATCGAGATAGGTGGTGGATATTAACTATGTTTAGACTATATTGCTGGTTCTAAGTCTCATTCCAATAAGATGAAAATGGGTTCTAGTCTTCCTTAAGGAAAATCAACTAAGTGTCGTTTGCATCCTTGCTCGTGCATCTATCTCCTAGTGTTTACCATAATATGTATATGGATCGTGACATCTCTAACGCATAGTTGAAACGTTATTTTTTTATTGACTGTTAGAAAAGTTTGAAAAAAATTTCATGAGTTTCATTGGGTTAAAGTAAAAATTCTAAGAATGGTGAGACCTTCGACACATTGTTTAAACATATTGATAGTTACATAGTTTGCAATTTATTTTTCAGAAGAGTATTGACAGTTAAACAATTTGCAATGTATTGTTTAAAAAATTGCATCCTTCTTCGCACATCTATCTCCTAGAGATGTAGAAGAGTGGTTTTTTTCTTTTTTATGCATACAAGTATCGCATAAAATATTCCTCAAAGAAAACTGTAAATTTTGAATCAATATTTCAAACAATAATTGGGAACGTAGTGAAGAGAATTATGCTACTATATTTTGCATTTAATGGGTAAGGGTAATTTTATGGGCTTGACTATATAGCTTTCATTTTAACAATCAATAAATAATGTGAGAAAGATTAGCATTCACAAACAAGTATCATAGCATGGAAGTTAATGATGGGGTTTATTATTTTTTTCAATTTATCCCAAGAGAATAATGTCTTGTTCAATATATAAACAAGATAAAATCAAGGTATAAGATGATAGACAGTAAATGAATTAGTGCTAATCAATAATATTTACAAAGCATAATTTACAATTCAAAAATCGACTTTAATTTCAAAAAATTTAATTAAACAATGTCTGTATCATAACCTTGACACATATGTATAATAATTAGCTGCAGATTACAAATATCAAACATGCTACGTCCCTGATACGTCCCATATCACAGTAGCGTGTATTGAAAAAGTAGCGCATGTGTATTTCAATACACAGTGAATAAAAATTCTGCGTGAATAAAAAACAACGCATGTGTATTCGAAATCTTACCATCCAGAGCATGCATTCTACAGCCGTGAAGCTCATCAGAAGGATTTCTTACTTCGATCCAACCAGCCACAGTCCCGTTTCTCTGCGTCCAAATGCGGCGACTGCTCTAAAGCAGGTGGCCTTATGGTCTGAAAGAAATTGAGTGTTACGATGCCAACCATCACAGCAGATAGGTGGAACAACTCCGTGGAACCACTCTATTGAAACATTTGGGCGACGCTCTGGTTCACTTTCCCGTAACGGTTCTCACTTGTGTGATAGCTCTGCAAAATTCATTGCGCGTGGCACCGGGTGAAGATAATGGCCATTAAAGAATTCGTTGTGCGTGGCACGCTGCTCCCATTGGAAGATGGATGGACATTGATATTTATTTTTGTTTGCATAGATGGCCGCCTCCATAAAAATCCCATGATTAAACCTGAAACTTTAACCTAACCACATGCCATGGGCCTTCAACGATACAACTTTCTCTCTTGAAACGTGTCCTTATTTCACTTTAATCCTTCATACTCTCATACATGGAGATAAATAAGAGGAACAGTAAATTTTTAATGATCATTTGGTAAAAAATTAATTTAAGTAAGGTTTAAACACTTGATTTAGGCATGCAAGGAGGTTATGGCTTTTAATTTCATTCATTGATTGAGTAGCGACAACGAGAATATATTGGCATCTTTCAATGTAGACCATCAGATGAAAAATATTAATTAGCATAATCACTAATGAAGCGATTTCTGATAGGGGGATACGCCTATCGACGTAATAAAATATAATGGTGGAAACCACTTCGAGGAATGGTTAGACAAGTGTCAACTGAAAACTAGCCTACTAGTGGTTGACAAATCTTGTTTTTCCTACACTATATCTTATTTTTCCTAATAATTATAATGATTTTTAACAATAACAACCCTTATATTCAAATCATCAGATATTGCGTAATTTTTTCTACTATAGTTTTTGTTACACTTTTCATTGATACACTAGTTGCTATTATTCTGGGCATGGTTACTCCAACTTCTTGTTAATACAATTGTTGTTACAATAGTTTTTGATACATCGGTTGTTGTCACTATGGAAATAGTTACTCAAACCTCCCATTACAATGACTTTTGTTATTTTTGTTGTCTTTATTGATGTAAACACATTATGAATTCTATTGAATTAGTGAAAATTTCAACTTAAAAGTGGCCTCCTAAGGAAAAATAATAAAATAATAGTTATGAATTTTGGACAAAAAAGAAAAAAACTACTTTTTTTCACTGTATTTTTGGCTTATCTCTTGTATATGTTTACTCAAATTGTATGCGTAGAAACCTTTTGGATGTGGAATTAAAGATTGCATCCAACGAGGACCCATTATGCAAGTTTTTTAGAATACCCGCATTGATAAAAAATGAAGATACATTAAAAATACGCGTTGAAAGATGTTTCTAAAATGTATCTTCATTTTTTATCAATGTGGGTCTTCTCAAATGTATGCATAATGGGTAATATTTAGAAGTAAAATTTAATTCTGCATCCAAGTATTTACAATTGAAATTTCAGTAAACCTATAAGGAGACAAGTCAAAAACACAATTAAAATAAGTACTTTTTTTTTAATTTTCACTCCAAAACATTTATATGTACCTCTTTTTAAACTTTAAAGATTTTGATTTGTTTACATATTATGTACGTGAAAATTTTATGCACACTTTTAGGATAAAATTTCCTCTAATTTTATCACCAAAGTGGCCTGATGAAGCCATTTGCTACAAACCTTTCTAGTATCATATTCCACATGTTATGTCAACATTGTTATGGTCACATCCACTAGAGAAATGTTTTGTCAAAGATGGGCCTTAAAAAAAAATGTAAAAAACAAATAAACTTTATAAGAACCAATAGGATTCAATATGATGACATCAACCATGGGCGACGATTTGCCATTTTTGGAGTAAAAAAAGTAAAAAGATAAAAAATATAAAAATATAAAAACTATTTTCTCAAATCGTATTTTCAACTTATATCCCTATGTTTTTACTCAAATTTCGAGTGGGAGAACATGTTGGATCTGGAATTTAATTTTGAATCCAATGGGTACCCATGTTATATACCTTCGATGGATCCTACTACATGAAAAATGTAGAATACATGAAACACATGATTTCCATCACGTTTTTTCATGTATTCCACACCATCATGTTTTTTCATGTATTCCACATTTTTCATGTAGTAGGATCCATCAAAAGTACGCAATATGGGTACTCCTTGGATGCAAAATTAAATTATGCATCCAATGAGTGATTGCGTTCTAAATTGAGTAAAATCGTAGGGATATAAGTTGAAAATACAAGTTGAAAAATTAATTTTTCTTTTTTCCCTTCAAAAATTGTTGAGGTAATTGAACATTATTTTATTATTTCCACTATTATTTTATAATATTCCTTAGGAGGCCCATTTTAGTCATAAAAAATTCTCTATTGTTCCAAGTCATACCTATCACATAGACACATCATACAGTAAGCACTTGACAAGTATGCTCCCTTCTCATTTGCTCACATAATTGCAATTTTAGAGACAATTAAATAATTCTATTTGACCCTCCTAGCACATCGACCAATGAAGGCCTCCATTTTAGTTTGGAGTGAATATATCATAACATCATCACTTAGTGCGACACACATATCATGACTTGACATGCCACATCATTACTCTAGATAAGTGCTTTATGGTTTTCTTTTCACAACATTTCACCACTTATTACCATTCTCCATCTTGCTTATGCATCACACCACCTTTTTCCTAATAGAATTCTATAAAATTATTAGTATTTTCATTTATGGTATACCTATTGAAACCAAAAACCTACCAATTCTTTTGAACTCAATGATATTTCCCCCACTACGACTACATGCTAGTTGCTACTGTTGCAATAGTAAATGCATTTGAACATTTGGCTATGAGGGGAGGGGGGATAGTTTTTCAACGCGAAATAGACTCACTTTACTTTTTACGCATCCACCTAAATTTTTATCAAATTTTCCAGGATGTAGGGTGGCTAGTATATCTCGAGAAATTGTAAGGGTTTGATCACACCATCACACTCAAATTTTCTCATACTTTGACTGAATAGGGTTTGATGGTGAAAGGGATGATAATTCTAGTCATAAAGGAGGAAATTTATAGGGATAATATACTACCGAAAATGGGAATCGGATGTCTCAGTAGAAAGGCATCAATATCGATAGATAGAGCCAATTTTCTGGAAGGAGATGAGTAGCTAAAGAATAAGGGAAAACATGTAGAATCGACTTCATTTCCATCTATTTCGCTAGATATTTCTTATTTTGTGTAGAAGTAAATCACCTACAAAGGTAGGTTCATGGTGGTTTTCAACTACAATTTCATGATCTGGTCCCACCTCCACCATGGAAAATTGGTTAAGATCTTGTACTTCCAATTGGAGACTCTGAAACATATGGTCAATGTAGTCTAACAATATAGTCATGCAAAGAGTTATGCAATAAATCATTGGTTGATAAGATGATGGTTGTTGATGTTCTTGAATAGAAAGGGAAAGTATTTTCAAAATTCATGACACCTATTGTAGGTTCAATAGAGGATATTGGTAAGAAGGAATCAAATAATGAAGAAGAGAAGGGGACAAAAGGAATTAGGGATGATAATCTAGCGACAATAGGTTTGAGTGGGAAATATGGCATAGAGACAAAGAAACTCCATGTTGACATAACTGTTGATGGTATTCATGTTGATAAATAGATGGAGGTTGCTAGAGAAAAATCAAGGACCCCAAAAATTAAGTCCTGCCCCATTAAAGAGGCGGATTTTCCACAAAAGATGAAAGGAAAAAAGTGGCTATCAATGGAATTTGTGGATGGTTGTCTCCCAAGAATGAGAACTATGTATTATGTGATAATGGAAGTATCCCAACCACTACCAAGGAACCACAATAGTAATTTTTTACTGAGTGGAAGAAGCCTAAAAGGAAGAAGTTCAATGACTCTCCTCCTAGTAAGCCCAAAACCAATCATCTATCTAAAAATAATGTTCATTTAAAGGAAAAAAAATGTTAAACTTGAAAGATAGCTTACAGCCCTAAAAGATAATTTTGAAATGGGGAATGTTCCAGACTGGGAGCCCTCATTTAGGTTTCCCAAATGAGAGGTACATCATCCTCCTCTTCAATTTCCAAGAATTGGAAAACTAGAAAGCCTAATAACAAGTTATGTGCAATTTGTGAAGATATCCTAAGTGAGCATGATATGTTCAAGAAAACATAAGAATGTTAGTGATTTTATAGGTTGGGGTGCTAATATATTATTGAGATGCCTTTTTTCCACAAGGATTGGTGGCGTCTAAGGAGGAGAGCTCATTTTCAGAGGAAGCCATTTAATTTTTGGAGATTGAGGGGAAAAGTAATGAAAAAGAATAAAAGTTGACACACAGAAACCTATCGATGATGTTTTTATTACTAAATTAACAATAGTCAAGGAATTACAGCCTACGAAGGAGCATATCATGTCTTATACACAAGAAGTTGTGGATGATGCTATTAAAACAAAAGAACTAGCAGATGAGGTCATCCATCCTGATAAGGAATAAATCATGACTAACACACAAGAACCAACCAATGATGTTGTTGTCTCATAAGGACTAGTAGCCGAGGTAGCTTAGCTCATAGGAGAAGAAGAAGAAACTTAGGCTAACCCATAAGAACCAATAGTTCAGGAATTTGAACTTCTAGGAGAGTAAAAGATCTCGGTGGATGTAAAAATACGTAACAATGATGTTATTGTTACTCAAGTAAAAGTAGTCGAAGTAATCCAATCCATCAAAGAAGAAGCCTAGAATGTCAACTATGATATTAATGATTTTCTTGCTATAATATATGAATGGAAACAACTAGCTTTATCACTACATTCAAATGTAATCCCACTTATTGAGCATAAGAAGATCATTTATTATCGTAAGGAGGCTTTTGTAGAAGAACTTGCATTTCATATATTCAAGTGGGAGGAGCTTAGAGAGGAAAGAAGGAAGGAAAAAACACGTGTAAAGGAGCTTAAACATGAAATGCATGTATTGTAACAAGAAAATAAACAAATTTGTGATATTTTATATGAGTTTCCATGTTGTGAAGGGCCCTCTCCTTCATAACCCCTATCTCTCCATGAGAAGTATGTTCTTTTCCATATGATAACAGTAAAGGAGAAAATACCTTATCAGTTCACTACTACCATGGTCCTTTTAGAAAAAATTTCTTAGATAAATATTGTTTGACAAAATTTATTACATAAGCTATATATGC
This sequence comes from Pinus albicaulis, assembly GCA_034641835.2. Lineage (NCBI taxonomy): Eukaryota > Viridiplantae > Streptophyta > Pinopsida > Pinales > Pinaceae > Pinus > Pinus albicaulis. Next base: position 993,682,083 of record CM076584.1, read on the forward strand.
ATGAGTATGTTTGTTACAAAGAAAGGAATTTTAACCACTCACCATAATGTTGGATATATTTAATAAATTTAATTTACCTAATTCATTAATAACCAAGTGAAAATTAAATTTTCTCATAAAACTATAACAAAAAACCAAGAACAAAATAATTTTTGGATTAGAGGGGAGGCAACTCATGTTGCTACAATAAATGTGACTGATGATACTTTTCTTGGATCCACAGAGTGAGCTAATATTGCGAACACTCTTCGGAAAATTTTCCTTGACCATTGATCTCACTCTTTTTACCTACAAAAATGTGATGCTCTAGAAGGTAGAAAACTTAAATGGGACACCTCTGAAAATGAGATGAATAACAGATACCTATAATGTTATCCTAACTTTATGTAGGCCCTCTTCAGAGTACATCTGTATGTTAATTTTTTCAGGAGATGTATGCCTAGTTGGGTCGGTATAATTAATTTTTGCAGCTAGAGTAAAATTCAACTTTGGATAGCTCATATGGTTAATATTATAATTGAGTTAGATTCCTCTTCTCGAGAGGACCAAAATTTACCTATAGATTGCCCCAATCAGTTAAGCATAAATTAAGTTATGAACTATTTTATTTATCAATGAAATGGAATGGTTTGGCCTGAACACATGTGGTTTTGGTCAAAGCCCCAAGCGCTCCCTCACAAAAGCTATAAATAGAAGTGACCTCAGGCTCATTCTCACACATTTTCTCATGATATTTTCTTCTTGCACTTTTTGATGTGGATCATATTTTCCGTTTCGGATCACACAAGTTCGGTGGGAGAGGCTCGCGCAGGGTTCGAGATCACACGCAAGAGGTTCTCTCTAATTTGGGTCTTCTGAGCCAGGGCCACGGGCACATAACTACAGATTTCAGGAAAGGGACGTGGGCAAAGCATGTCAAGGTAGCAGATAAAATTCTATAGCCATGGTCTGAGAGTGTCAAGGTATCGGCTAGGGTTTCTAGGCTAGATCGAGTCGATCGGGACTAGGGTTGCAGGCACAAAATGTCTAGGTCATGGCTAGGGAAGCTTCAGCAATGGGATGACTGTGTTGAGGTTGTGGCTAGGGGATTTTTAGGGAAATTTTGAGTTGGGTCACATTCAGTTGCTTGTGCATTGCCTTCATACTTCTGTCATTCAGTCACAGTTGCTTCAGATCAATATTTGACAACATCCTAGATTCATATCTAAGTCTTGATAGTTGATATCACTTGCTTTTAGTGACCAATTGGATTCATGCTCTTGATGTTGTAGATCTGCAAATATGTAGATCTGATCTATTTGTTTCTGTTGCACATATGTATTGGCCTCATTTCACTCTTTACTAAAAAACGTTTTGTGATGATCTATTGAAGAATAATATTTGAAAGGGTTCCCCCCATAGTGGGATTTTCCCCTGTCTTGGACCAATCTGCTATCTCTTATGGTTGTGTTCTTGTCTTCTTTTTCACTCCATGCATTTTTCTATCTTCAGTTACAGTTTATGATTATTTACACTGCTTATAATTGCATGCATTTTTTATGAAAAAGTAATTTGGGCTAAATCAATTTACACAACATAGAACAATCTGAAAAATTAACAAGTATTAGACTATGGTTTCCTTTAATATGGCTCCCTATGGAAAAGAATTAACACTACTACGAACTTAAGCGGGGGATGTAGAAATTTGTTGGTTGGAGTTAATTATTTCTACTAGTTATAGAGTTATTGTGGATGATGTCATAATTGTGTATAATTTCATATAACTCCATTTATAGTGATCCTATTTTGAAGAAGAGTGTAATTGATAAATGGTCTACATTGAGACATGCAATTGCTTCGGTTTGGGGCATATGTTGGGTTTAGGAATTGGCCTCATTTTATCACTTTTTTCAACATCATATTGTATATGTTTTTCTCAATAGTCACATCCTTTCGATCTATTATCCCATATTTTGGTTCAGGTATTTCATAACTTTATGTCACTCTAATTTAGTAAGTTTTTCTTTTATTTGAAAGGAGAATATTTTTTTGGGTGTTTTACTAATAATCTTGTAAGGAAATGTCTATAAGGTGACTCAATTGACTTGGGATGTTGTTACTCCTCCATTTTTAGGATTCTGTTACTCTAGGACTTCATGATTTTGCTACTCTAGAACTTCATTATGTTGTTACTCTAGGACTCCACTATGTTGTTACTCTAGCATACCTAGATGTCATTATTCTACTATGTCATTATTTCCTAAATCTCAGTGCTATTTTAGGTTTTTGTTATGTGTGTTATTATTCAACACCATCAACATAGTTAAATGTGATAGCAATGATTTGAGTCTTCCTAAACTAAACAACCAATTTTTACATGGTGGCTATGATCTTTGACTTTTTAGTTATTTGATAATTCAGACAATTCATTGTGGCAACAACCTTATTTGTACACAATATATTGCAATCGAATTTTAAGAACCTCTAGTTAACTTTATTTGAACATATTTAAAAGAAAAATATTCTCAAGCTTGTTCATGACTTTATTTGTTAGCAAGATTGAGTGTAAGGGTAAGATTTGTTAAAGGGGATCTCCATACATTGAGAAGGGGCCTAGCATTATTATTTTTAGTCTGCGCATATATATTTTTATTTTATAATTAATGCAAGGCTCATAAATTACATGAATTATTCTATGAATTTTTGCATTAGATTGTATGATAGGAGCTTTTCCCTAGCTCCCTGCTAAGGAGAAAGGTACCTCCATTTAGGAGAGACTGTCGTGACTTTAGAGGTAGTGTAGTTGTATCTTTTAATTAGCTTATGGGGTCTAAATTATATTTCTATGATTTAAGTTTATTGTTGTTACTAGTTTCTTGTATGGTTAGCATATTATTTTTACTATTACTCATGATATTTTGTAACCTTATTAAATGCAGGTTAAACTTACCCAACCATTGGCATTGTAGATCTTTAGAAAATTGTATTGTTACTCGTGTTAGAGATTGCTTAGATTTTTTACTATTATAGAGTGTTGGTTGGATTATCATTACTAATTGATGATTATCATTGGATGCTACTTGATTCCTATTATAGGTTATCATTCAAACTTACCGAACCATAGGCATCGTAGATCTTTAGAAAATTGTATTGTTACTTGTGTTAAAGATTTCTCAGATTTGTTACTATTATAGAGTGTTGGTTGGATTATCGTTACTAATTCTGATTGTCATTAGAAGCTACTTGATTCCTATTAAAGGTTATCGTTATCCAATGTTGTTAAATAAAGTTGTTACAGTTGGATATTGATATCCTTTATTGTTCCCAACCCAACATTATCAATGCAATTTCAGTAGTATCATCTCCTTTTCTGAGTGGTCGAGTCATTTGAATCATTTCCAATTTGGTGATGTAGATATTTGTGATTGATTTCCAATTGGTTGTGGAACTGAGTGATCTCATTTATGCAAGTGAGGGTAGGTTTTCAAAGAGTGATTTTGTTTTGTTTCCTTCCGACAGAGAGTCATTTTCATTTCAAGAATTATGTGCAGAGTGTTTTTCTTTCATGCAAGTGCGATTTTTGGCAGTGAGGTTTTAGTTTTAGAATTGAGTGAACGGTGATTTTAATTTCGGTAAGTGTAAAATAATTTACACTAAGTATTAGTTTTTGATTGAAGATTCTATTGTTTTTGAGAAAACATAATAGAAGAAAGTGTATTAGGAAGTAGTCAACGTCTGTTCCTAATTCCTATATGCACATATTGTGCACAATATCCTTGAAATGGAAATACTTACATTGGTTGACAATTTATGTTAGAGTGAATGTATCGTTTTAACAAGATAAAAAAATTACCACTAGATAAATTTAAAAAAAGTTATTACAATGTATTTTTTTTCCTTTCTATCCAAAACTATATACTCTTATAGTTGACATTATCTTGAATAATATTGGTTTTTTAAATTTCATGTTAATAGCACATTCTTTGAGGTCAATTATGATCTTAACATAGAAATATGCCACTTGATAAAGTGAAAAATGACCTAAATGATATGAAAACATGATGTTAAAATTATTAATATGGAATGAAATCCCAATGACAAGGAAACACACTAAAAATATTAATGTGGAATGAAATGTTAAAGCTAAAGATATTTCTCAGAAGGTTTGGGAGCATAGAGCCATAAAGACAAGCTAAATCCAAAAACAAGGACAATACATGAGATTAATGTGAAACATAACCCCAACATAGTGATATATGCCAATTAAAAAAATGAAATATATCCAACATTTTAAGGAGGAGAAAAATCCCAACATAAGAAAATGTTACTAGCTAGAGTCAAAGTTATCCCTTAGTTAATATTGTTACAAAGGAAAATACATAATAGTGAAACTATTAATGTGCTAAACCACAATGTCAAGGTACGATACTATCACTATTACTGTAGATTTACATCTCAATATACAAGTTTTTAGTTGATCAAGTAAAAAATGATCGACGATGAAAAAATGTGAGTTGAAGACTTAAGCAACATGAGATGTAGACCATTAATTCTTTTATGGCATGAAATTAAACTATTTATATGAATGAATAACTAAAACAAAGGGCTCAGGCAATGTTTATGGAAAAGTCCAAACATTCTAGTTTTTTTTTTTTTTTGAATAACCCTCATCAAAATCTTTAGATGAAATTGTTGGTGAAATTTATAAATTTGTAATTTTGAATGCATAAATGGATTCAAGGCCTCGAGAATCTCTATTTCACTCAAAATTCAATCTCAATAATTAATATTTTCAATTTTAGTAATTTTTCAAAATTTTTGAGTGGATTTCGAACTAAATTGGTTAGAACAATATACTCATAAAATGTTCAAAAAGTAGAGTGTTTAAAAACACATGTGGGTTATGGATCTAAACCTATTATTAAAATTAAATCTATTAATGTTAAGATAACCTAAAAAGCATGCTATTGAAATCTTCGAGAGATATTTCTATATATGTGAGAGAAGATGATATCACATGAATATAACCACTTACCCCATTGCTAATTCAAAAAAAAAAAATCATTAAAAATAATACCCTATCAAACATTTTCATATTTTAATTAATATATATGCAATCAAAACACACTCAATATCCATACTAACATATAAAATTTGAAAATATATATTTATGACATTAAAACTCTAACATAAAAATATAAAACCTATAATAAAATAGATACAATGCAATGAGTGTTAAGTGACTTAAAATATGAGCATGCAAACTATTTTCTATTAATCAAATAGAGTTACATATATACATGAAGTATTGTCTCAAGATAGGGAAGTTCTCTTGGACGCACAATAAGTTGGTTGAGAGAATATCTCAACCACACACCAAACTAGGAACTTAGATTTAGCTAACTCCTATGAAATAGGAACAAACTCCATACATAGAAAGTCACAACTAAAGACAATTAGGATGTACATATTGCAACACACCCCCTTAATGACTACTTGTCTCAATATCACTTCGCAAAATCTAGTTGTTTTCAAACATAACAAAGGATATGTTGATGTCCATATAAAGGAGCAACCATCCACCGAAATGCAAGGGTGCCAACCATTGCAACCACCAGCGTCGTAGGATGTCCTTCGCATACATGGTTCTGTCAACCATTATCACTACATACATGTACCTGTACCTACAGATCACCCTTCAATGTGAGTTTCATCGGATTACCCGTAACCATGCTCTTCCTTCATCGATGAACTCTCACCAGCAGTAGATTTGTCTTAGATCTCTTCCTTCATCGGAAAAATTTTACCATATCTCTTCATCAAAAAATGTTTACCAGATCTCTTCATGGGCAACCTTTCACCGGATCTCTTCATCGTCGACCTTTCACCGGATTTCTTCATCGGCGACCTTTCACCGGATCTCTTCATTGGCGACCTTTAACCAGATCTCTTCATTGGCAACCTTTCACCGGATTTCTTCCTCCATCAGTGGGAAAAAACTGGCACAGACCTGTTTTCAGTCCACTTCACTCTTACACGTGGTTTCTAGATGACCACAAACCGACACTGCAAAATGGTTTATGGTTGACCACAAACCTGTAATTACAAAGTGGTTTTTAGATTACCATGAACTTCACGGGGATACACATGCTCACAGGGGATTCACTCAATGAACCTAACACATATCACGTACATTCGTGGAATACTAAACAATACCCTTAATTTGATTGCATATTATAAAATACCTCTAAAAATCACATTATTTAATCCCCTACCAATATGAACCTAATATACTTTACCAATTCAAAAAACCCCCTACTTTTACTAGATATCGTAGGTATCAAATTTTTCATTGATACTTTTTATACCCCTTTAAATGTTTCCATTAACTTTTAGCTCCATTTTTTATACCTGAAAATATAAAAGCCCTTTACCCCCTATATATCCCCCAATATATAATGTCATTTTTTCCTCAATATATATCCCCAATATGAACCCACATGGTATAGTATTGCTCCACTAGTGAAGCCCCTGTGCACATACCTTACAAGGCTTTACAACACAACTCCAACTCTTGGAGTTATCAGGTACATATTTTACAAATACCACTACAAAAAAACATCCTAGACATTCTTACTAATAAATGTATGTGACCATCAAGATTCTATTCCACAAACCCATAAAAAACTCGATTGTTGTCCATCACAATAATTGTTGCTTCTCCTTTCCTTCATCTTTTGAATTTATCTTTGGCATCTTTAGTGTCATTGTCCATCAATTGTATTAGATTTTCATATTCATATAGGTGTGATTTTCTAGATTAGCCAATTCTAACAACATCATCACCCTTTGAGTTGGCTAAAATCAATAAAAAAGGATTGAATAATCCAAAATACTTACCGTAATTCCATACACTTACGAGCCAATCACTTTATGAAATCCTTCATGAAATCACAGAAAATTGAATGAGGGGACATTCTCGTTGAACTGAAAAGTGTCATGTTGAGGAGAAACATAGAGAAACCTTGCTCGTCGCCCCACTTCTTTCACCATTTCCTGCACGATGGTCAATTTACCATGCCACACTGCTAATGTGCAGGCTATAAGCGTGTGCACGAGACAGACTCTGGATTCATTTGGGTCGCTCCATATCTCAAAATACTTGACATCTTAAAATATGAAAATGCACACTGTTTTCTATTAATCAAATAGAGTTACATATATACATGAAGTATTGTCTCAAGATAGGGAAGCTATCTTGGGCGTACAATAAGTTGGTTGAGAGAACATCTCAACAACACACCAAAATAGGAACTGAGATCTATCTAACTCCTATGGAATAGGAGCAGACTCCATACATATAAAGTCACAACCGAAGACAAGTAGGAATTACATATTCCAAAAAAGTGGACTAGTCAAAATCATGAGAAATTAGTAAATTACTACTAATTCTCATGGAAATGTTCATAGATGAATGACTTACTTAACGCAGTTGAATCCCAAAAATGATATCTAAAATAGGTACAATAAAATCAAACTAAAAAGGAAAAAGGAAACACAAAAGCACAACCAGAAATGAACTCCAAAATTACCCATAATATATCTACTAATATGTTTTACCATAAACATGTAGAGTTGCATCCTCGACTTTGAAATTTATGTTTTAATATGAAAAACACTTTTCCCAACATATATATATATATAATAAGTCAGAACACTACTTGCAAATGTCAAAAATTATAATATCAACATGATAAAATATATATATATTTTGTAAATTTTTTATCTTTGCTATTTATATTTGAATCAAAGATATATTGCAAATAGCTCATTATACCTTTTTCATTTTTTCAAGTTGGGTCAAAACGTTGAGAACACCAATTACGTCGTAAGATGTTCTTATTTGAAAATAACTCTCCTAGGGGTCACTGTGTCAATGTCTGAGCCATTGGATCAAATGTTAGATGATTGAAATGTTTTAGGCCATTAGATTCACAAATAAAAGTTTTATATATGTTTTTTATAATGTTAGTTTTTTTTTAATAAGTGATTGAATTTACGTTTTGGTGACTTTGTCAAATTACACAAAAATAAAAATAAAAGTAAATTAAATAAAAATATTGACATATTATAATGAACATTTTAACTAGGTCAAATAAAAAATAAAAATAATACTAAACTATAAAAACAACCCATGGTATTGACTCATGGTATTCATGTGGAATGTGGTTTATGTAAAGGGGGAAATTAAGATGGCCTAACTCTGGATCTACCAAGAGCCAAGAGGGATCAAATGTCTTGATATGCAAACCTCATTGATCCAACTAGATCTAAACTAATTATTTAATAAAATTATTTACTAAACTATAAAAACAACCCATGGTATTGACTCATGGTATTCATGTGGAATGTGGTTTATCTAAAGGGGGAAATTAAGATGGCCTAACTCTGCATCTACCAAGAGTCAAGAGGGATCAAATGTCTTGATATGCAAACCTCATTGATCCAACTAATTATTTAATAAAATTATTTTAAAATGTTTATAACCATTATTCTTTTAAAATTTCACTTAATAAAATGTATCTAAATTTTCATACATCCAAATATACATAGTTTTTCTTGTTCTATATTATTTTTGTTACAACTATTTTATTATTCCAAAAATACATGGTTTTTTTTGTTATATATTATTTATGTTACAATTGTTTTATTATTCATGAGTAATATTTCTTAATATATAAAAAATTAAATTAATAATGAATTTTTTTAAAATATGTGATCTTTTTAAATTTCCAAATTATTTCACACCACATGATTTATCTTGAGCAATAATGATGAATGTTCATAATTATCATTTCTTAAATAACACTAAATTTACCTTTAATTACTTAATTGTAATAGTTTGTAACTACATAACAGTTTGTAACTACAAACATACTCTTTCTTTCGCTAAAAACAAACACTATACATATCTTTAATTACCTAATTTTAGCTAAAAAAACTTACATGTGTTTTACTTTATAATCATAAACAATTTTCATTATATTTTTTTTCTAAATAAAATTGATCTATTAACAAAGGAGTAAAATTACATCGTGACCGTAGTCAAAACTACTGCCCTGGTGAAAGGCATAATTGTCAAGATAAACACATATGGAGACTGCCCAGTGACAGGGAAACCAGTCTTGAACAGTTTTCCAAAACCCATGCAGGGGAGCAAGTTATAATCTTCTTGATGTTGCAGAGTTGCATAGTTCCAAAAATGAACAAAAATAAACAAAAAATTCCACATAGCAGTTTGAACAGAAACATGCCCAGTTGTAGGGGCCGCAAGGTAAGATAACAAGACCACAGTGAGCAAACTAATCATCTGGAGGCTCTTCAACTATATGGCACCAAACTGCTGCGAGCAGATCCCTGGCAAGAGCAGCTTCAGATTCGGAAGGACCTAGATCAACCAGCGCCATCACAACATCAGGAGCGCTGTGAGAATGAGCATCCGGAGCCTGAATTGATGCGCTGCCAATCCCCATCTGGAAGTTCGAATTCTGTGCATTGTCAGAGCCAAGGCCCGCCGGTTGAGAGCTTGGCTCCCCCAATTGGGCTTCCTCATGGAAGACCACCGTAATGTGAGCGGTTATCCTTGGGCGATTCAGAGAACAGTTGAAGGTGAAGAGCGCAGAGCCAGTTGTGGGAGAAGTCCGGGTGGCAGGAGGTTGGGGAGCAGGGGAGCCCAAACAGTGGCTGGTATCAAGAAAACGCTCTCTCCCACTGCGGGCGTGAGGGTAGTGGCCGGCAAAGACATCACTGGAGAGGGAAGGCAAGTCGAAAGAAGGGCTGGAAGGCGCGCGAAATGGACGGCCTCTGGTGCCACCCCTGCGGCACCGCATTCTGTGGCGCAGACAAGGCATAGGGGAGACGACCGCCGCGGGAAAAAATTGAGGCCAAGCAACAGCGGTGACAGGGCAAGAACTATTCGAATAAAAGCCAGAGGCCTGAGTGAAATGCCAGAGGTACAACAGAGGCAGCTCTGCTAAAAGACCAGAGTGAGGCTCCAAATTAGCCTCCCCATTCAAGCAGCGAGAGGCAGCAGATATGATAGAGCCGACACCATACATGCAAAAACCAGAATTGAGGCTAGAGGCCAGATAGAAATGTGCGTAGTTCGACTGTAGCGGCTCCACAGAAAGCCCATTGCCACACTTCAATTTATCTTTCCCTCTCTCGCATCGAGAAGCACCCACCATAACTGATACATTAAAGAGAGTCGAGGTCTTCATCATGCTGGAGCATGCGGAGGCATGAACCGCAGCTATATATGATATGAGATCCTCAACCATTTAAAACAATTACTTTGAACTCTACACAACTTAAATGCAAGGATCCGTCGAATGTAAGCCAAATATCTCGCGATTTCGGTAGGCAGTGTCGTTCCACCTTGCTCCCACCCCCGTCCCATCAAATTGAACGCCCGTCTCTTCTCATACACCCGCATCCGGGGAAAATTTTCATATTATATGATGTCAAACTTATTCAACTTTTTATTCTGAAATTTTAAACAATGTTTCCCACTACATAATTTTAGCTTTTATAATTTATTTATTTATCTTTCAATTCCAAACAAAACTTACAAAAGAAAAGGCCCACTCAGACCTTATTGTAGATTATAGTTTTACAAAATTGACACTATGATTAACAATAGAGTAAGTTGAGATAACCTTAAGGGGGTTTTTTGTACAATTTTTATCATAACCTTTCCCTCCATCCAATATATAATGTAGAGTCTTCGAAAGAGAGAGTATATTTTAGTTTATAACTTGATCCACAATCAAAGAAAATGGCTAGGGATTTCACAATTTATTAGTTTATAAATTGATCCATAATAAAAGAAAATGGCTAGGGATGTCACAAGTTATCATTCACACAGTGATGAATTGACGTTCTTAGTTGAAATGGATCCTATTAGATGCATGGTGGCTAGAGACACTAAAAGATTCAAAAAAGATATATGTTATGACATCCATATTGTCTACAAACCATCCAAATTTCCCATCTTATACAACAATTTTTAACAATAACCACTCAATTTACTCTCCAATTTTTGAAACCCCCACCCATGCTAGGGAGATCACACTGTAAAATCTAATGTTCCTCTGGGTTTTTTAAGTGGTTCATAAACAAAACAGACAACAAGAAAGTCAATATTATGGTATTATAACTGATTTTTGAATCATTGTGACAAACAAAACATCACATTAGCTCACATAGTATATATAATGCTATAAGGATCTAAGATGATAACAAATTTTGAATCATGATAACTAGGTGAAAACCAAAACTAAGTTGTAGCCACAAGCAAAAAATCTCAACAACTCACATAATATATCCAAGGTTGCAATGAACCCCATACATTGTGATGGACCTCATGGGAATTGTAGTGCACATAGAACACCACCCTAATAATTCTATACTCTTGATCAATTTAGAATAACCTAGGATGTGTAAAATATTTTAATAAGATAAACAAAACAGACAACAAGAAAGTCAATATTGTGGTATAATAACTGATTTTTGAATCATTGTGACAAACAAAACATCACATTAGCTCACATAATATATATAATGCTATAAGGATCTAAGATGATAACAAAGTTTTGAATCATGATAACTAGGTGAAAACCAAAACTAAGTTGTAGCCACAAGAAAAAAATCACAACAATTCACAGAATATATCCAAGGTTGTAATGAACCCCATACATTGTGATGGACCTCATGGGAATTTTAGTGCACATAGAACACCACCCTAATAATTCTATACTCTTGATCAATTTAGAATAACCTAGAATGTGTAAAATATTTTAATAAGAAACTAGATTTGTAATAATGAAATATAAAACTATAACTTAAATTTGTGAATTTACTTTGTATTTTTTTTTCTTATGTATATAGAGAAAGAATAAACCAAGTTTGGAGTTAAGAAAATGAACCATAACATAAATAACAATATCTCCTTCCAAAAATGTCTCCATATTAAAATGACATTCACTTTCTTGTATACCAAGACTATTGTTCTTCATATACAATTCTTGATAAGCATGCAATTGGCTCTTAGATATGTAGATGAACTTGAAGTAAACTCTATTTTTGTTAATAAAAAATCTCTTTATTTACATCTATTCTAGATAGATTGTACTTGAATGTATTTAAAATATCTTATTTGAGTTACGCGCTGGATTTTCACCCCCAATTTCCTATTTCAATATCTATAACAAAATTTGTATATATGTGAACATATTATGTTGGTTTACATATATGTTTTCACTCCCAATTTCCTATTTCAAAATCTATAACAAAATTTTTTGGTTGATAACTCTTACATCAATATCTTTGAAACCTCCACCACTTGCTTCCATGGAAGCAAAATTTTCCTTTCATTCCTTTATGATGACTTGTTCTCTGCAACATCTTATTTCTTCTAGGCTACTCTTTCCTATGCTATTGCCTTCTTATTTCTTATAGGCTAATCTTTCCTATGCTATTGCCTTACGACGTTTCTTTTGCAACATATGGTGCAATTAAGTAATAATATATTGTTCTTGGACTAAGAAGACTAGTGACAAAACAATATAGTATGCTTGGTCTGATTTGACCTGTTACAAAATTATCATTTAAGAAACTATAGACCATGTTGTGAAACCTATTGAGATCACATCATTTTTTTTTGTTTGTTTATGTTTGGCCATAGAAAAAGTGGATTACTAAAGCGAAACTGATAGACTTCACATTTCATCTGCCAAATTTGAAGGCGTTTTTTTATCATGAAGCAAAATACCACTCCAAAATGTTACAAAAGATGTCTCCCAATACAAAAGGGTCGAGGAGACTCATAATAAACATTAAAATCTTGTAACCAATAAACAACTTAGGATAACCCTCGGAGACACAAGGCGTGTCTTCAGAAGAGATTAAATAACCCCATGAATTTTTTATCACCATCCCTCTATTCCTCTAGATGAATTGTACGTACACTCAGAAACAAACCTTGTTTAGGTGGAGCATCTGCCATCACATTACGTTCTTTGTACACATGAAGGAAGGTGACTTGTTAAAAATGCTAAACAGCCTCCATCATTTTTTATTTTAAGTAAGAAATATTTAAAACTTATAAGACTAACACCCCCTTCGATGAATCTGTTATGCATTTGGAATCTCCCTCAACCTGTAAACATGTTAGATTCACCGACTTCCCAATGATGAGAAGGGCCCATGAATTAATTAGCTTCGTTTTGGTGTGGGTCCCTTGCCAAATCCCGAGGATTTCCAAAAATTATTACTGGAAATCTTAACCACAAAGCCACCACCATACTGACCTCTTTGAGAGGCATCATCAAAGAAAGCTACAGGGAGGACATTGTTCAGATTACAGAGTACATCCACTCTTGGAGGCTTGGTTTTCTCTCTAGTTGAGAACTCTCTCAAGAATCCAATGACTCTAGTTGTTGTTGTCTAAAACATATTGGTGAAAGGCTTTGAAAAATTACCTTATTACGTAGATTCCAAATTCCCATGCAACAGATATGAGAAGGGTTTGAAAAAATTTCCTTAATGAAACCCGGAATTTCATGCACTTCTCATAAGAATTATAGTTTCCAAGAGAAGAAATTGTGCCATAAACCCTACCCAATGTAAAAGCGATGAAAAATATTATCGATGAATTGAACGCAAATATTTCCACCTAAAACTGCATCAAGTTAATCAAGCACACAAGTTGCAAATGTATATTTTATGTCAAGTGGCATTCCAAATCATTCCTTGGCTAAGCGAAGTCAAATTCAAAAAGTGTGTATCGTAATGGATGCCGACGACTTTGAATTTTTTTCCAAGGAATGAAAGTATCACGCAAAAGAATTGAAAACTAAATTTTGGGCAAATTTCTCACAGGAAGAAAGAAATGGATCAATTTTGGTGGAAGCACTACCAAAATTTTTGGGAGCTGTCAATTTAAAGGATGCGGGACACAACATAAGTCAGTTTTAGCTAAATTTCCGCTGTAAAAGGTTCTTCGGTACAAGTTAACGAACAAATCAACATTCTCACTAGAGTCGATGCGACCTCTAACGTTTCTAGGAAGGAAAATCCCTTTTAATTGCATTTAAACATTTCGCTCGTGATTTCGTTCACACCACTCTTGGGATACAAGTTGCTTTGACAATCCAGGCTCTCCCCAACATTAATGACAGCATTGTTGATTTCTAAAACATTGACTAACTATTCAAGACCCACGGGATGCTGACATGGAGGTTGTGCAATGTATCAACAGCTTGTGAATCCACAAATAGTTCCATAGCAAACGGTTCCATAGAAAATCGTTATGTAGTAAAGTGACAATACCATTGCGAATGGCTTTGCAACAAATAAACAGTTCCGTTGCAAATGGTTCTATGGTAAATGGTTCAGTAGTAAACAAGCAGTTTCATGGAAAAAAGAGTGTTATGGAGCAAACAATTGTAGAACAAATACATAGTTCTGAGGCAAATGGCTTTGCAAAAATCTATGAACTAATCTTTTATTTGAAGATAAATACAATTATGCAATTTTTCCTATGAAGAATTAAATGAAATATTAAAGAATGTGATGGAACCAATAGAAAGTTTTATTTAAGATAGAATTGGTTATAAACAAGAGTCACTTGGTGGCAATGTCACTGCTTTTTGGTTTTTTTTTTTTTGTATATTGCCAGCAACTAATGACTTTGGTTCACACATAATTATTATTATGTACATTTCTTTAGTTTCCAAATACATGCATATTGTTAAGGTTGGTGTGCGAAGACTAATATAATGTATGCAAGCAAATGAAACTACACTAAATTTTAAGAGTGCAACAAGCAAATGAAACTACACTAATTTTAAGAATGCAGCACATTATTTCCTAATCAAATAATAGAAACACTATGTTTTAAACTTACCACAAATATTACATGCCTTAATATCAAAACTTAATTGTTGCAGGATTGGAAAAGATTTGCTTGGAAAAAAATATTTTCAAGTGCATCAAAAATTTTACACCAAATATTTATAACACTTAAATAGCATCATAGACTAAAAAACAAATAAAAAATAAAAAATTCAACTGTGCAAATCATTAAAATAAATAAATAAAAAATTCAAATATTTTCCCAATTAAATGATGTTATATACTTTGCAAATTAGAAAATTTGAATTATTAAAAATAAATAAATATAACATTAATATCATATTAACTTTTTTACATATAAAAATAATTTTATTAAATTAATTATTTTAAAAGTGATAAAAGATATAAAACAATATAATTCCATATATATATATATATATATATATATATATATATATATATATTCCAAACACAATTTTGAGCTTCGCACTAATCAAGAAGATCCTCACACAGTTATTTAGAAAATTCCAAAATGGAGCCTTGAAGAAATACATGAAAAGGCATGTTAAGAGTGATTCCATTTCTCATCATGGGCTTCCGCAACTTACCAGAGATTTAATGAGTGATTAATCCCAGCAAAGTGTATGGTCGTAAAGACACCTCATTTGCACCCTAGCACCAATCATTCATGAGTATCGTTTTTGGATTCTATTTTTTAATCCACTACAACTACCATGGGGAAAATCAATGAGAGTATCCAGAGTGCTTGTCGAATTCACAGAATATTGAAGTGTTCGACAATCATTTTATTATTGGTCACTGTACTGAAGAAAAATAAAAAGAGTACTAAAAGAAACGAGCCCAATATGTAAGTTCCGGTTCCATTTTTAGCAAACCTTAAGATCTATTATTTACATATATAATATCTAGAATATTGGAATTCTCAACAACCATTATAATCGTTTGACTTACAATACTCTAGTTGGTAAAGATAATAATCAGAATAACTGGAAAAAACTACTTTGACTAGCAAAGTAAACTCCAAAGCTACTCCAAAGCTAGTAAGACTCAAGGTCTAGATAATTAGTTAACACGAGACTTTTCCATGGATGAAACTCCTTACTTGTCCACGGACGAAATTCCTTACACATTACTAATATCACATAATCCACAAGTCATTTTCCAGTAGGTTGTGTTTAATAGGTAAGCCAAGTGAGCCTTCTTTACAAAGACTTGGGTTCAACCCCGCCAAAAAAAACATTGCTCTGTTAACACAGCCAATTTGTTGTGATATCTTGTGATATCTCATAGTTAAGTGGACCTTGGGGTTTTACCTAAGTAGGAAGGCAAGAAATACTAACCCAGTAATTATAGCAACAAGAAAATACTAAAGTGGTGATTTGAAAACTGAAAACTTGTAAGGAAAACAAATATAGGGAAATACCTAATGCCACTAATATGAAGTCGAGATGATAACGAAAGCCATATTCACAGCACATGACTTTAAATTTGATGAGTTATGTTTGAATTAAAGAAACCATTTTTTTTTGGCAGAAGGCCACGGAAAATAGATAGCACACAAATAACTCCATATACAGCGAAAACAAAAACCCTCGATGTAAATATTTCATTTGAACTGTGAATAACGCCTATAAATAAAGAAGAATGTGAAAGAATTAAAAACCTAGAGTAAATTCGTAATGCCGCATGGGGAAACATGTTTCCATGAAGAACGTTGTTGAAACCATACCTACAAAACAACAATCACCTTGTTAAAAATTCCTGCAATTACATATGAGAAAGGACACTATCAAAATGATAATTGAATGGGCCACTATTACCTCAAAAAACTTTTACCAACAAAAACCTTCTCGGAATCCTGCACAGGGAACTAGTGGAGGAAGGTTATCAAAAAACGTTAAAGATACCAAATCAACGAGTTATGGAACCATCCCACCCAGAACAAAGAGATTCAAAATTACTGTTGGGACAACTTTTTAGCGTGCCATGTCCTATTGTTTTCACGACTTGATCTACATTATCCGTGTGTATCTGTATGATCTCACTGCTCGTTCCAGACTTGATCTGGATTTATGCAGGAACACAATAATGTACAGAAATACACATAAACACAGATATGCAATGGAAATAAAACTTCATTTCATTAATATCAAATAACATAAATATGCTTACAGACATAATGGAAGTAAACTAGGTAGGGCATTGGCAGCTTATCTCTTAGAAGAGATGTGGCGGCTACAGACCTCTCAATTATGTTATAATGAGGCTCAAAGGCCTATTTATTGTTGAGAAACAATGGAAAATCGTAAACATTCAAAAACCTAAACCTAATGGATGAACCACCAAAACTATGGGCCCCGTTTGGGTAAATTGGTACATCAACTTCCCGGGGACGTAATTTTGGCATATGTTCTTCGTTTGACGCGCTCAATGCCTCGTTATAAATATTTATCCAAAGACTAGAAATTTTGACGTGAGAAACATCAAAGGAATTTCAATTTTTCTCCCATTTGTACCAAAAAACATCATTCAGGGCCTCAAAACGGCTCCAGAAGTTCAGGAGCCAAAAAACTGCTAAAAATAGTAAGTTGTGTTGAAACTGAAAAACTGAAAGAATTGATGGTGGTGGTCCAAATGGAATAGATGGGTGGCCACCAATATCCACCTAGATCATTCTTCCCCCCTTAGTAAGCAATGGTCTCCATTACGTTGAGTTCCTCCATGGGGTAAGGCAAATTCTGTTGAACTTGGTATTGGATTTGTTGAAGATGTCATGGACCCGCGGGCGGACGTGCTGGATGCATTCAGTAAATTTGGTTTTTTAATCAACCTCAGACAGTACATATGTGAATTTTGTCAGTGTGGTCGCATGAGGTATGGGAATATCAGGTAGCAGTGTGTCTGGGGTTAGATCAATGGAATGCTTGATCTAACAGTGTAGAGGAACCTTTGTGGGTGAGGAGAAAATGTCCTCGTATTCCTCCACAACATTTTCCTTCTACTGTTGTCATGCAGGGGAGACTTTAAGGGATGTAGATTGTACATATTATGGATAGTAATTGCCAAAGTTCTATGAATTGCGAAGGTGACAATCAAATTTGTTCAATGGAATGTAAAGAAGTTGAGGAGCTAAAGTTTACTGAAAGTTTTAAGGATCAAGGTTTATTCTTTTAACTAAAGTCAAAACAAATCCATAAAGAATTTATTCTTATGACTGATAAAGAGTCAGTTCTACAAGCTAGTGAAATTGATCATAGCTAGCATTCATAGGTATTGAATTCTCAAACTATTATGCCTCCCTAAAAACATTCTCCATTTGATAGCAACAAAAATGTAGAGCCACTTATCTTGGTCCATTCCTCAACTCCTTCACCATTATTGCACCTGGAGCCAAAATAGTTGGAGCTAGTGCATAAATAACAAACAAACACTAGTACATTTGGCGGAAATTCTGACACTTTGGTTCTGACACTTTTGACCAAATGTCGGAAATTTCCCAAAAAATTATTAATTTTTCAAATCCCGCCCACAACTGTCGCTATACCGACGTTTGGAGACAAGTGTTGGTATTATGACACATAGAAGTTAGTGTCGGTCTTGTGACGTTTGTAGCAAAGCATCGGAATTGCGAAAGTTTTGGAAAAAGCGTCGGAATTGCGATGGATTAGAGCTATGTGTCGCTATTGAGACGTTTGGAGGAAAACGTCGCTATTGCGATAGTTTGGGCAAAAGCTTCGCTATTGCGACAGTTTGGGAAAAATCGTCGCTATTGCGACAGTTTGAGCTAAGTGTTGCTCTTGCAACGGTTTGGGCTAAGTGTCGCTCTTGCGACAGTTTGGGCTAAGTGTCGCTATTGCGACAGTTTGTAAATTAATTTCTTTGGCCTCTCCTTTAATAAATAATAATCTAACTTGGGTCCCCTTTTTGAATGGTTGGAGCAACATAATAATATATCTTTAGTTGACATATCACATTGTGATGAAGATGGAAGGTGGTTATGATGGGACTTCTAAGGAGTTTCATAAAATATTAAAGACGTGATGCGTTCACTCCTTGGTTCACTTTTAATGTGTGCCCCCAACCACGGTCGGGCGCGCCATGTCGCATAGTGTGAGGTCGCCCGACCAGGTGTGTTCAGGTTGGGCAATTTCGTTCGAGGGCGTCGTATCAGTTTTGCTAATTTGTGACCGCTCGGGTGCCTTGTGCACATTCAGGTGGCCCATTTTCTGTTGGCTCCCTTGTGGCATCATTCGTTCGGGCGCGCCGTACTGTCGTACCATGTGAGGTCGCCCGACTGGGTGTGTTCGGGTCGGGCCATTTCGTTCGAGTGTGACCATATTAGTTTTTCTAAGTTGTGATTGCCCGGGTCCCTTGTGCATGTTCGGGCAGCCCATTTGTCGTTTGCTCCCTTGTGGCATCGTTCAGTCGGGCGTACCGTGTGAGGTCGCCCGACCGGGAGCGTTTGAGTCGGGTCGGGTCGTTTCGTTGGAGGGCGCCTGTATCAGTTTTGCTAATTTGTGACCACCCAGGTGCCTTGTGCACATTCGAGCGGCCCATTTGTCATTTTCTCCCATGTGGCATCGTTCGGTCTGGTGCACCGTGTCACGCCGTGTGATGTCGCCCGATCGGGCGTGTTCAAGTCGGGTCATTTCGTTCGAGGGCGCCCGTATAATTTTGCTAAGTTGTGACCGCCCGGGTGCCTTATGCGCGTTCGGGTGGCCCGTTTGTCATTTGATCCCTTGTGGCATCGTTCGGTCGGGCGCGTTGTGTCATGCCATGTGAGGTCGCCCAACTGGGCGCATTCAGTTCGGGTCGGGCCATTTCGTTCGAGAGCGCCCATATCAGTTTTGCTAAGTTGTGACTGCCCGGGTGCCTTGTGCACGTTCAGGTGGCCCGTTTTCCGTTTGCTCCCTTGTGGCATCGTTCGATCGAGCATGCCATGTCGCGCCATGTGAGGTCGCCCGACCGGGTGCATTCAGGTCAGGTCATTTCGTTCAAGGGCGCTTGTATCAGTTTTGCTAAGTTGTGACCACCCAGGTGCCTTGTGCACGTTCGGGTGGCTCGTTTGTCGTTTTCTCCCTCGTGGCATCATTCGGTCGGGCACACCGTGTCGCGCCGTACTATGAGGTTGCCCGACTAGGCACATTCAGGTTGGGCCATTTCGTTCGAGGGTGCCCGTATCAGTTTTGCTAAGTTGTGACTGCCCAGGTGCCTTGTGCATGTTCGGGCGGCCCGTTTACCATTTGCTCCCTTGTCGCATCATTCGGTCGGGCACGCCGTGTCGCGTCATGTGAGGTCACCCGACTAGGCGCGTTCAGGTCGGGTCGGGCCATTTCGTTCGAGGGAGCCTGTATCAGTTTTGCTAAGTTGTGACCGCCCAGGTGCCTTGTGCATGTTCAGG
This sequence comes from Pinus albicaulis, assembly GCA_034641835.2. Lineage (NCBI taxonomy): Eukaryota > Viridiplantae > Streptophyta > Pinopsida > Pinales > Pinaceae > Pinus > Pinus albicaulis. The sequence goes on from CM076584.1 coordinate 993,702,400, forward strand.
TGGCTCGTTCGCTATTTGTTGCCTTGTGGCATCGACGTTCGTTCAGGCGCATTATGTCGCTCTATGTGAGGTCGGCACCCATATCAGTTTTGCTAAGTTGTGACCACCCAGGTCCCTTGTGCACGTTCAGGCGGCCCATTTTCCGTTTTCTCCCTTGTGGCATCGTTCGGTCGGGCGCGTCGTGTCATGCCGTGTGAGGTCGCCTGACCGAGCGCATTCGGGTCGGGTCGGGCCGTTTTGTTCGAGGGCGCCCGTATCAGTTTTGCTAAGTTTTGACCGCCTGGGTGCCTTGTGCACGTTCGAGCAGCGCGTTTTCCATTTGCTCCCTTGTGGCATCGTTCGGTCGAGCACGCCGTATCATGCCATGTGAGGTCGCTCGACTGGGTGCATTCGAGTCCGGCCATTTCATTCGAGGGCGCCCGTATCAGTTTTGCTAGGTTGTGACTGCCCAAGTGCCTTGTGCATGTTCGGGTGGCCCGTTTTCCATTTATTCCCTTGTGGCATCGTTCGGTTGGGTGCGACGTGTCACACCCTATGAGGTCGCCCAACCGGGTGCGTTCGAGTCGGGTTGTTTCGTTCGAGGGCGCCCGTATAAGTTTTGCTAAGTTGTGACTATCTGAGTGCCTTATGCATGTTCAGGCAACCCGTTTTCCATGTGCTCCCTTCTGGCGTCGTTCAGTTTGGCGCGTCGTGTCGCGCCACGTGAGGTCGCCCAACTGGGCGCGTTTGGGTCAGGCTGATTCGTTAGAGGCCGCTCGTATCAATTTTGCGAAGTTGTGACCGCTTGGGTGCCTTGTGCACATTTGGGTGGCCTGTTTGATGTTTTCTCCCTTGTGGCATCATTTTTTTTGGCACGCCGTGATGCACTGTGTGAGGTCGCCCGACCGGGCGCATTTGGGTCGGGTCATTTCATCCGAGGGCGCCCATAATAGTTTTGCTAAGTTGTGACTGCCCGGGTCCCTTATGCACGTTCAGGCGGCCCATTTTCCATTTTCTCTCTTGCTGCATCGTTCGGTCGGGCGCGCCGTGTGAGGTCGCCCGTCTGGGCGCCTTCGGGTCAGGTTGGGTCGTTTCGTTCGAGGGTGCCCGTATCAATTTTGCTAAGTTGTGACTGCCCAAGTGCCTTGTGCACGTTCGAGGGGCCCGTTTTCCGTTTGCTCCCTTGTGGCATCGTTCGGTCAGGTGCGTCATGTCGCGCCGTGTGAGGTCGTCCAACTAAGTGCGTTCAAGTCAGGCTATTTCATTCGAGGGTGCCCGTATCAGTTTTGCCATGTTGTGACTGCCCGGGTGCCTTGTGCACATTCGGGTGGCCCGTTTTCCATTTTCTCACTTGTGGCATCATTTGGTCGGGCGTGCCATGTCGCGCCGTACTGTGAGGTCGCCCGACCGGGCGCGTTCGGGTCGAGAGGGGCGTTTCATTCGAGGGCGGTCGTATCAGTTTTGCTAAGTTGTGACCGCCCAGGTGCCTTATGCACGTTTGGGTGGCCCGTTTTCCATTTTCTCCCTTGTGGCATCATTCGGTCGGGTGCGTCGTATCGCGCCGTGTGAGGTCACCGAACCGAGCGCGTTTAGGTCGGGTTGTTTCGTTCAAGGGCGCCCGTATCAGTTTTGCTAAGTTGTGACTACCCGCGTGCCTTATGCACATTCAGGTGGCCCGTTTTCCATTTTCTCCTTTGTGGCATTGACGTTCGTTCGGGCATATTGTGTCGCGCCATGTGAGGTCGGCACCCAACCGGGCGCATTCCGATTGGGTCGTTTTGTTCGAGGGAGCCCATATCATTTTTACTAAGATGTGACTGCTCGGGTCCCTTGTGCATGTTTGGGTGGCCCGTTTTTTGTTTTCTCCCTTGTGGCATCATTCGGTCCGGCACGCCATGTCGCGTCGTGTGAGGTCGCTCGACCGGGCGCGTTCAAGTCGGGTCATTTCATTTGAAGGTGCCCGTATCATTTTTGCTAAGTTGTGACTGTCCAGGGGCCTTGTGCATGTTCGGGTGGCCCGTTTTCCGTTTTCTCCCTTATGGCATCGACGTTCGTTCGGGTGCGTTGTGTCGCGTCGTGTGAGGTTGGCGCCTAACCGTGCGCGTTCCGGTCGGGCCATTTCGTTCGAGGGTGCCTGCAACAGTTTTGCTAAGTTGTGATCGCCCAGGTCCCTTGTGCACATTCGGGCGGCCCGTTTTGCATTTTCTCCCTTGTGGCATCATTCAGTCAGTGATCCAGGTGGATATCGGTGGCCTCCCACCTATTCCATTTGGACCCGCAGCATCAATTCTTTTAGTTTTTCAGCTTCAGCACAGCTTACTATTTATAGCAGGTTTTCGGGTCCTGCACACTCGGAGCCGTTTTGGGGCATTAATAATCCACATGGATATTGGTGGCCACCCATTGAGTCCATTTGAACCACCACCATCAGTTATTTCAGTTTGTAAGTTTCAGCACAACTTACTAATTTTAGCAGTTTTTCGGGTCCTAAACTTCCGAAGCCGTTTTGAGGCCCTAAACGACGTTTTTTGGGAAAACGGAGAGCAACATGGGTCCATGGACCGATGTTGCTCATTCAAAAGTTGTACTCCTCGGACAGATCTTTCTAACGATCTATTGAGCGCGTCAAACGGAGATCGGATGCAAAAGTTACGCCCCCGGGAAGTTGAACCACCAATTTACCCAAACGGGCGCCCACAGTTTTGGCGCTTCATCTCCTACGATTAGGGTTTTGGACGTTTCGGATTCTACATTGTTTCTCAACAATAAATAGGCCCTCGAGCCTCATTGTAAAACAGTTTTAGGGGGTTGGGAGCCGATACATCTCTTCTCAGAGATAAGCGCGACCAGTGCCCTAGCTCGCCGCATCTCCATTATGTCTGTATTGTAACACAGTTCAGGGGCTGGTAGCCACCACATCTCTTCTCAGGGATACGCTACCAGTACCCTAGCTCATCTATTTCTATTATGTCTGTAATAGGCCTGCGAGCCTCAATGTAACACAGTTCAGAGGCCTGTAGCCGCCACATCTCTTCTCAGAGATAGCTACCAGCACCCTAGCTAGTTTTATTTCCATTTTGTCTGTAAGCAAATTTCAGTTCTTGGATGTTAATGAAATGAAGTGTAATTTCCGCTGCATCTCTGTATTTATGTTTATATGTTTATTCTGTTGCGTTCCTGCATAAATCCGGATCAGTGGTATCGGAGAGGGTCTGCTCTTTCTCTGTTTTTCTCTTCATGTCCCCAATGCGGCCAGGGTATAAGGAGTTCAACCTCGCAACCCCGACGACCCCCCATGGCGGAAGGAAAGAAAGGCGAGGGAGCAGGAGATCCTATCAAAATCTTGCTTGAGGATGCCCTCGAGAAACAGAGGAACGCGATGATGGACAATTTTTTTTTCAGATCCTTCAATGGCTACCCGCCGGTGGCACATCTAAATCCAACACCAAGTTCAGCAAAATCCCCCCCCCCCATGGTGGAACTTAACGCAATGGAGACCATTGCTTCCTAAGGAGGGAGGAATGATCCAGGTGGATATCGGTGGCCTCCCACCTATTCCATTTGGACCCGCAGCATCAATTCTTTTAGTTTTTCAGCTTCAGCACAGCTTACTATTTATAGCAGGTTTTCGGGTCCTGCACACTCGGAGCCGTTTTGGGGCATTAATAATCCACATGGATATTGGTGGCCACCCATTGAGTCCATTTGAACCACCACCATCAGTTATTTCAGTTTGTAAGTTTCAGCACAACTTACTAATTTTAGCAGTTTTTCGGGTCCTAAACTTCCGAAGCCGTTTTGAGGCCCTAAACGACGTTTTTTGGGAAAACGGAGAGCAACATGGGTCCATGGACCGATGTTGCTCATTCAAAAGTTGTACTCCTCGGACAGATCTTTCTAACGATCTATTGAGCGCGTCAAACGGAGATCGGATGCAAAAGTTACGCCCCCGGGAAGTTGAACCACCAATTTACCCAAACGGGCGCCCACAGTTTTGGCGCTTCATCTCCTACGATTAGGGTTTTGGACGTTTCGGATTCTACATTGTTTCTCAACAATAAATAGGCCCTCGAGCCTCATTGTAAAACAGTTTTAGGGGGTTGGGAGCCGATACATCTCTTCTCAGAGATAAGCGCGACCAGTGCCCTAGCTCGCCGCATCTCCATTATGTCTGTATTGCATCACGCTCGTGGCCGGCAGTCACCCACATCTCTTCGTGACACGCCACCGCACCCTAGCTCATCTATTTCTACTATGTCCGTAATAGGCCCTCGAGCCCCATTGTAACTCAGTGCAAAGGCCTGTAGCCACCACATCTGTTCTCAGAGATAGCTACCAGCGCCCTAGCTAGTTTTATTTCCATTCTGTCTGTAAGAAAATTTTAGTTCTTTGATATTAATGAAATGAAGTGTTATTTCCGCTACATCTCTGTATTTATGGTTATATGTTTATTCCGTTGCGTTCCTGCATAAATCCCATCACAGACGGGAGCGCGGCCCCGTTTCTTTCTCTGTTTTTCTCTTCATGTCCCCAATGCGGCCAGGGTATAAGGAGTTCAACCTCGCAACCCCGACGACCCCCCATGGCGAAAGGAAAGAAAGACGAGGGAGCAGGAGATCCTATCAAAATCTTGCTCGAGGATGCCCTCGAGAAACAGAGGAACGCGATGATGGACAATTTTTTTTTCAGATCCTTCAATGGCTGCCCACCGGTGGCACATCTAAATCCAACACCAAGTTCAGCAAAATTTTGCCAATGGAGACCATTGCTTCCTAAGGAGGGAGGAATGATCCAGGTGGATATCGGTGGCCTCCCACCTAATCCATTTGGACCCGCGGCCCCTTGATTCGCTTAGTTTTTGACTTCAGCCTGAAACATAAATCAGACATTTATAGCGAGGTTTCGGGTCCTCCACTCTCGGAGCCGTTTTGGGGCCTTAATGATCCAGGTGGATATTGGTGGCCACCCACCTGAGTCCATTTGAACCCCCACCATCAGTTATTTCAGTTTGTAAGTTTCGGCACAACTTACTAATTTTAGCAGTTTTTCGGGTCCTAAACTTCCGAAGCCGTTTTGAGGCCCTAAACGACGTTTTTTGGGAAAACGGAGAGCAACATGGGTCCATGGACCGATCTTGCTTGTTCAAAAGTTGTACTCCTCGGACAGATCTTTCTAACGATCTATTGAGCGCGTCAAACGGAGATCAGATGTAAAAGTTACGCCCCCGGGAAGTTGAACCACCAATTTACCCAAACGGGCGCCCACAGTTTTGGCGCTTCATCTCCTACGATTAGGGTTTTGGACGTTTCGGATTCTACATTGTTTCTCAACAATAAATAGGCCCTCGAGCCTCATTGTAAAACAGAAGACCTCCCCTGAGACGTACATCTCTTCTGTAGCCATAAGCGCGACCGGTGCCTAACTACGTCCGCATCTCCATTATGTACGTATTATAACACGGTTCGAGAGTGGTAATACCACTCTTCTCGGGGATACGCTGCGTGCCACAAACTCATCTATTTCTATTATGTACGCCAATAGGCACACGAGCCTCGGTGTAACACGGTTCGGAGCTGTAGCCGCCACATCTCTTCGGGAGATAGCTACCGAGCGCCCTAGCTAGTTTTATTTCCATTAAGCATATTTCAGTTCTTTGGTATTAATGAAATGAAGTGTTATTTGTGTTGCATCTCTGTATTTATGTTTTTTTATTTGATACATTTGCGTTCATTACTTATCCGGATCAGTGGTATCAAAGCGGGTCTGCTCTTTCTCTGTTTTTCTCTTCATGTCCCTAATGCGGCCAGGGTATAAGGAGTTCAACCTCGCAACCTCGACGACCCCCCATGGCGGAAGGAAAGAAAGATGAGGGAGCAGGAGATCCTATCAAAATCTTGCTCGAGGATGCCCTCGAGAAACAGAGGAACGCGATGATGGACAATTTTTTTTCAGATCCTTCAATGGCTGCCCACCGGTGGCACATCTAAATCCAACACCAAGTTCAGCAAAATTTCCCCCCCCATGGAGGAACTTAACGCAATGGAGACCATTGCTTCCTAAGGAGGGAGGAATGATCCAGGTGGATATCGGTGGCCTCCCAACTATTCCATTTGGACTCGCAGCATCAATTCTTTCAGTTTTTCAGCTTCAGCACAACTTACTATTTATAGCAGGTTTTCGGGTCCTGCACACCCGGAGCCGTTTTGGGGCATTAATAATCCAGGTGGATATTGGTGGCCACCCATCGAGTCCATCTGAACCCCCACCATCAGTTATTTCAGTTTGTAAGTTTCGGCACAACTTACTAATTTTAGCAGTTTTTCGGGTCTTAAACTTCCAGAGCCGTTTTGAGGCCCTAAACGACGTTTTTTGGGAAAACGGCTAGCAACATGGGTCCATGGACCGATGTTGCTCGTTCAAAAGTTGTACTCCTCGGATAAATCTTTCTAACGAGCTATTGCGCGCGTCAAACGGAGATCGGATGCCAAAGTTACGCCCCCGGGAAGTTGAACCACCAATTTACCCAAACGGGACCCACAGTTTTGGCGCTTCATCTCCTACGGTTAGGGTTTTGGACGTTTCGGATTCTACATTGTTTCTCAACAATAAATAGGCCCTCGAGCCTCATTGTAAGACAGTTCAAGGGGCTGGGAGCCGATACATCTCTTCTCAGAGATAAGCGCTACCAGTGCCCTAGCTCGCCACATCTCCATCATGTCTGCATTGTAACACAGTTCAGGGGCTGGTAGCCGCCACATCTCTTCTCAGGGATACGCTGCCAGTACCTAGCTCATCTATTTCCATTATGTCTGTAATAGGCTTGCGAGCCTCAATGTAACACAGTTCAGAGGCCTGCGTACGCTACATCTCTTCTCAAAGATACGCTACCAACGCCCTAGCTAGTTTTATTACCATTACGTACGTAAGCAAATTTCGAGTTCTTGGATATTGTGAAATGAAGTGTTACTGCATCTATGTATCTATGGTTATATCTGTATTCTGTTGCGTTCCTGCATAAAATCCGGATCAGTGGTATCAGAGGCGGGTCTGCTCTTTCTCTGTTTTTCTCTTCATGTCCCCAACGCGGCCAGGGTATAAGGAGTTCAACCTCACAACCCCGACGACCCCCATGGCGGAAGGAAAGAAAGACGAGGGAGCAGGATATCGTGTCAAAATCTTGCTCGAGGATGCCCTTGAGAAACAGAGGAATGCGATGATGGACAATTTTTTTTCAGATCCTTCAATGGATGCCCACCGGTGGCACATCTAAATCCAACACCAAGTTCAGCAAAATTTTGCCCCCTATGGAGGAACTTAACGCAATGGAGACCATTGCTTCCTAAGGAGGGATGAATGATCCAGGTGGATATCGGTGGCCTCCCACCTATTCCATTTGGACTCGCAACATCAATGCTTTCAGTTTTTCAGCTTCAGCACAGCTTACTATTTATAGCAGGTTTTCGGGTCCTGCACACCCGGAGCCGTTTTGGGGCATTAATAATCCAGGTGGATATTGGTGGCCACCCATTGAGTCCATTTGAACCCCCACCATCAGTTATTTCAGTTTGTAAGTTTCGGCACAACTTACTATTTTTAGCAGTTTTTCGGGTCTTAAACTTCCGGAGCCGTTTTGAGGCCCTAAACGACGTTTTTTTGGGAAAACGGAGAGCAACATGGGTCCATGGACCGATGTTGCTCGTTCAAAAATTGAAGTCCTCGGATAGATCTTTCTAACGAGCTATTGAGCGCGTCAAACGGAGATCGGATGCCAAAGTTACGTCCCCGAGAAGTTGAACCACCAATTTACCCAAACGGGGCCCACAGTTTTGGCGCTTCATCTCCTACGGTTAGGGTTTTGGACGTTTTGGATTCTACATTGTTTCTCAACAATAAATAGGCCCTCGAGCCTCATTGTAAGACAGTTCAGGGGGCTGGGAGCCGATACATCTCTTCTCAGAGATAAGCGCGACCAGTGCCCTAGCTCGCCGCATCTCCATTATGTCTGCATTGTAACACAGTTCAGGGGCTGGTAGCCGCCACATCTCTTCTCAGGGATACGCTGCCAGTACCCTAGCTCATCTATTTCTTATATGTACGTAATGACTGCGATATCATCTGTAACCTATGATTCGAGCGTAGCCGCCACATCTCTTCTCGAGAGATAGCTACCGGCACCTAGCTAGTTTTATTTCCATTACGTAAGCAAATTTCGGTTCTTGGATGTTAATCACCTGAAGTGTAATTTCAGTTTGCATCTCTGTATTTATGTTTATATGTTTATTACGACTATCGTTCTGTCATCCGGATCGAGTGGTATCGGAGAAATTCTACATTTTTTCTCTTCATGTCCCCAATGCGGCGAGTATAAGGAGTTCAACCTCGCAACCCCGACGACCCCATGGCGGAAGGAAAGGCGGGGAAGCGGGAGAGATCTATCAAAATCTTGCTTGAGGATACCCTCGAGAAACGGAACGCGATGATGAGCAGTTTTGAGGATCAGCTATTGGCTACCGTGTACATCTAGGCCAACACCAAGTTCAGCAAAATCCCCCCCCCCCCCCCCCATGGAGGAACTTAACGCAATGGAGACCATTGCCTCCTAAGGAGGGAGGAATGATCCAGGTGGATATCGGTGGCCTCCCACCTATTCCATTATGACCCGCACCATCAATTCTTTTAGTTTTTCAGCTTCAGCACAGCTTACTATTTATAGCAGGTTTTTGGGTCCTGCACACTGGGAGCCGTTTTGGGGCATTAATAATCCAGGTGGATATTGGTGGCCACCCATCGAGTCCATTTGAACCCCCACCATCAGTTATTTCAGTTTGTAAGTTTCGGCACAACTTACTAATTCTAGCAGTTATTCGGGTCCTAAACTTCCGAAGCCGTTTTGAGGCCCTAAACGACGTTTTTTTGGGAAAACGGAGAGCAACATGGGTCCATGGACCGATGTTGCTCGTTCAAAAGTTGTACTCCTCGGACAGATCTTTCTAACGATCTATTGAGCGCGTCAAACGGAGATCGGATGCAAAAGTTACGCCCGCGGGAAGTTGAACCACCAATTTACCCAAACGGGCGCCCACAGTTTTGGCGCTTCATCTCCTACGATTAGGGTTTTGGACGTTTCGGATTCTACATTGTTTCTCAACAATAAATAGGCCCTCGCCATACCTTGTACGCAAAGCAGTTTTAAGAGTTTGGGAGCCGATACATCTCTTCTGAAGATAAGCGCGACCGGTGCCTAGCTCATTGCATCTTTTATTATGCGTATTTTGTAACGATTCAGTGGTAGCCACCACATCTCTTCTGAGGATGCAGCTACCGGTACCTAGCTCATCTATTTCTATTATGTACGCCAATAGGCTGCGAGCCTCAAATGTAACACGAGTTCGGGAGGCTGTAGCCGCCACATCTCTTCTCGAAGTCCAGCTACCGGCGCCTAGGTAGTTTTATTTCCATTCTGTCTGTAAGCAAATTTCAGTTCTTGGATGTTAATGAAATGAAGTGTTATTTCCGCTGCATCTCTGTATTTATGTTTATATGTTTATTCTGTTGCGTTCCTGCATAAATCCGGATCAGTGGTATCGGAGCGGGTCTGCTCTTTCTCTGTTTTTCTCTTCATGTCCCCAATGCGGCCAGGGTATAAGGAGTTCAACCTCGCAACCCCGACGACCCCCCATGGCGGAAGGAAAGAAAGACGAGGGAGCAGGAGATCCTGTCAAAATCTTGCTCGAGGATGCCCTCGAGAAACATAGGAACGTGATGATGGACAATTTTTTTTTTTTTTTTTCAGATCCTTCAATGGCTGCCCACTAGTGGCACATCTAAATCCAACACCAAGTTTAGCAAAATTCCCCCCCCCCCATGGAGGAACTTAACGCAATGGAGACCATTGCTTCCTAAGGAGGGAGGAATGATCCAGGTGGATATCAGTGGCCTCCCACCTATTCCATTTGGACCCGCAGCATCAATTCTTTCAGTTTTCAGCTTCAGCACAACTTACTATTTATAGCAGGTTTTCGGGTCCTGCACACTCGGAGCTGTTTTGGGGCATTAATAATCCAGGTGGATATTGGTGGCCACCCATCGAGTCCATTTGAACCCCCATCATCAGTTATTTCAGTTTGTGAGTTTCGGCACAACTTACTATTTTTAGCAGTTTTTCGGGTCTTAAACTTCCGGAGCCATTTTGAGCTAAACGGCACGTTTTGGGAAAACGGAGGCTGACATGGGTCCATGGACCGATGTTCCTCATTCAAAGTTGTACTCCTCGGACGGATGCTGTGATCAATTGGCGCGTCAAGCGGAGATCGGATGCAAAAGTTACGCCCCGGGAAGTTGAACCACCAATTTACCCAAACGGGCGCCCACGGTTTGACGCTTGTCTCCTACGATTAGGGTTTTGGACGTTTCGGATTCTACATTGTTTCTCAACAATAAATAGGCCCACCGAGCCTCATTGTAAAACAGTTTTAGAGTTTGGGAACGATACATCTCTTCTCGGAGATAAGCATGACAGTCCCCTAACTCCTTTTTATCTCAGTATAATACGTATTGTAACACGAGTTCAAAATTTGTAGTAGCCACCAAATCTCTTCTCGGGGATACACTACCGGTACCTAGCTCATCTATTTCTATTATGTTTGTAATAGGCCCTCGAGCCTCATTGTAACACAGTTCAGAGGTCTGTAGCCATCACATCTCTTCTCAGAGATTCGCTACCAGCACCCTAGCTATTTTATTTCCATTATGCCTGTAAGCATATTTCTGTTATTTGATGTTAATGAAATGAAGTGTTATTTCCGCTGCATCTCTGTATTTATGGTTATATTTTTATTCTGTTGCGTTCCTGCATAAATCCGGATCGGTGGTATCGGAGCGAGATTGCTCATCGGATCTTTTCTCTTCATGTCCCCAACGCGGCCAGGGTATAAGGAGTTCAACCTCGCAACCCCGACGACCCCCCATGGTGGAAGGAAAGAAAGACGAGGGAGCAGGAGATCCTATCAAAATATTTCTCGAGGATGCCCTCGAGAAATAGAGGAACGCGATGATGGACAATTTTTTTTTTTTTAGATCCTTCAATGGCTACCCACCGGTGGCACATCTAAATCCAACACCAAGTTCAGCAAAATTTTCCCCCCCATGGAGGAACTTAACGCAATGGAGACCATTTCTTCCTAAGGAGGGAGAAATGATCCAAGTGGATATCGGTGGCCACCCACCTATTCCATTTGGACCAGCACCATCAATTCTTGCAGCTTTTCACATTCAGCACAACTTACTATTTTTAGCAGGTTTTTGGGTCCTCCACTCTCGGAGCCGTTTTGGGGGCTTAATGATCCAGGTGGATATTGTTGGCCACCCACCTATTCCATTTGAACCCCCATCATCAGTTCTTTCAGTTTTCAAGTTGCAACAAAACTTACTATTTTTAGCAGTTTTTCGAGTCCTGAACTTCCGGGGCCGTTTTGAGGCCCTAAACGATGTTTTTTGGGCAAACGGAGAGCAACATGGGTCCATGGACGTGTTGCTCGTTCAAGAATTGTACTCCTCGGACGGACTCTAACGATCGTGGCCATCAAGCGGGCTCGGATGCAAAAGTTACGCCCGGAAGTTGAACCACCAATTTACCCACGAACGGGCGCCCATGATTTGACGCTCATCTCCTACGATTAGGGTTTTGGACGTTTCGGATTCTACATTGTTTCTCGACAATAAATAGGCCCTCGAGCCTCATGGGAAACGATTTTAGGGGGATGGCCGACGATACATCTCTCTTTCTCGAGAGATAAACGACCGGTCCCTAGCTCGACGCATCTCCATTGTACGTATTGTAAGTGAAATCGAACGTAGCCACCACATCTCTTCTCGGGGATGCGCTACCGGTACCTAGCTCAAATATTTCTATTATGTACGTAATAGGCTGCGAGCCTCGGTGCCAACACAGTTCAGAGGCCTGTAGCCGCCACATCTCTTCTCAGAGATAGCTACCAGCGCCCTAGCTAGTTTTATTTCCATTCTGTCTGTAAGCAAATTTCAGTTCTTGGATGTTAATGAAATGAAGTGTTATTTCCGCTGCATCTCTGTATTTATGTTTATATGTTTATTCTGTTGCGTTCCTGCATAAATCCGGATCAGTGTTATCGGAGCGGGTCTGCTCTTTCTCTGTTTTTCTCTTCATGTCCCCAATGCGGCCAGGGTATAAGGAGTTCAACCTCGCAACCCCGACGACCCCCCATGGCGGAAGGAAAGAAAGGCGAGGCAGCAGGAGATCCTATCAAAATCTTTCTTGAGGATGCCCTCGAGAAACAGAGGAACGCGATGATGGACAATTTTTTTTTTCAGATCCTTCAATGGCTACCCACCGGTGGCACATCTAAATCCAACACCAAGTTCAGCAAAATCCCCCCCCCGCATGGAGGAACTTAACGCAATGGAGACCATTACTTCCTAAGGAGGGAGGAATGATCCAGGTGGATATCGGTGGCCTCCCACCTATTCCATTTGGACCCGCAGCATCAATTCTTTCAGTTTTTCAGCTTCAGCACAACTTACTATTTATAGCAGGTTTTCGGGTCCTGCACACCCGGAGCCGTTTTGGGGCATTAATAATCAAGGTGGATATTGGTGGCCACCCATCGAGTCCATTTGAACCCCCACCATCAGTTATTTCAGTTTGTAAGTTTCGGCACAACTTACTAATTTTAGCAGTTTTTCGGGTCCTAAACTTCCGAAGCCGTTTTGAGGCCCTAAACGACGTTTTTTGGGAAAACGGAGAGCAACATGAGTCCATGGGTCAATGTTGCTCGTTCAAAATTTGTACTCCTCGGACAGATCTTTCTAACGATCTATTGAGCGCATCAAACGGAGATCGGATGCAAAAGTTACGCCCCCGGGAAGTTGAACCACCAATTTACCCAAACGGGCGCCCACAGTTTTGGCGCTTCATCTCCTACGATTAGGGTTTTGGACGTTTCGGATTCTACATTGTTTCCCAACATTAAATAGGCCCTCGAGCCTCATTGTAAAACAGTTTTAGGGGGTTGGGAGCCGATACATCTCTTCTCAGAGATAAGCGCGACCAGTGCCCTAGCTCGCCGCATCTCCATTATGTCTGTATTGTAACACAGTTCGGGTGTAGCCTGCATCTCTTCTCGGGGGATACGCTACCGGTGCCCAGCTGTATGTTTATATTGTATGTAATGACTGAGGCCTCAAGTAGCTGCAGTTGACTGTGGCCGAACATCTCTTCTCGAGACCTTTGGCGCCCTAATGGTTTATTTCCATTACATGTAAGCAAATTTCAGTTCGTTGATATTAATGAAATGAAGTGTTATTTCCGCTGCATCTCTGTATTTATGTTTATATGTTTATTTTGTTGCGTTCCTGCATAAATCCGGATCAGTGGTATCAGAGCGGGTCTGCTCTTTCTCTGTTTTTCTCTTCATGTCCCCAATGCGGCCAGGGTATAAGGAGTTCAACCTCGCAACCCCGACGACCCCCCATGGTGGAAGGAAAGAAAGGCGAGGGAGCAGGAGATCCTATCAAAATCTTGCTTGAGGATGCCCTCGAGAAACAGAGTAACGCGATGATGGACAATTTTTTTTTCAGATCCTTCAATGGCTACCCACCGGTGGCACATCTAAATCCAACACCAAGTTCATAAATCCCCCCCCCCCCCCCCCCCACATGGAGGAACTTAACGCAATGGAGACCATTGCTTCCTAAGGAGTGAGGAATGATCCAGGTGGATATCGGTGGCCTCCCACCTATTCCATTTGGACCCGCAGCATCAATTCTTTCAGTTTTTCAGCTTCAGCACAGCTTACTATTTATAGCAGGTTTTCGGGTCCTGCACACTCGGAGCCGTTTTGGGGAATTAATAATCCAGGTGGATATTGGTGGCCACCCATCAAGTCCATTTGAACCCCCACCAGCAGTTATTTCGGTTTGTAAGTTTCGGCACAACTTACTAATTTTAGCAGTTTTTCGGGTCCTAAACTTCCGAAGCCGTTTTGAGGCCCTAAACGACGTTTTTTGGGAAAACGGAGAGCAACATGGGTCCATGGACCGATGTTGCTCATTCAAAAGTTGTACTCCTCGGACAGATCTTTCTAACGATCTATTGAGCGCGTCAAACGGAGATCGGATGCAAAAGTTACGCCCCCGGGAAGTTGAACCACCAATTTACCCAAACAGGCGCCCACAGTTTTGGCGCTTCATCTCCTACGATTAGGGTTTTGGACGTTTCAGATTCTACATTGTTTCTCAACAATAAATAGGCCCTCGAGCCTCATTGTAAAACAGTTTTAGGGGGCTGGGAGCCGATACATCTCTTCTCAGAGATAAGCGCGACCAGTGCCCTAGCTCGCCGCATCTCCATTATGTCTGTATTGTAACACAGTTCAGGGGCTGGTAGCCACCACATCTCTTCTCAGGGATACGCTGCCAGTACCCTAGCTCATCTATTTCTATTATGTCTGTAATAGGCCTGCGAGCCTCAATGTAACACAGTTCAGAGGCCTGTAGCCGCCACATCTCTTCTCAGAGATAGCTACCAGCGCCCTAGCTAGTTTTATTTCCATTCTGTCTGTAAGCAAATTTCAGTTCTTGGATGTTAATGAAATGAAGTGTTATTTCCGCTGCATCTCTGTATTTATGTTTATATGTTTATTCTGTTGCGTTCCTGCATAAATCCGGATCAGTCAGGCACGTCGTGTCGCGCCATGTGAGGTTGCCCAACCTGGCGCGTTCAGGTTGGGTCGTTTCATTCGAGGGCACCCGTATCAGTTTTGCTAAGTTGTGACTGCCAGGGTGCCTTTTGCACGTTCGGTTGGCTTGTTTTCTGTTTGCTCCCTTGTGGCATCGTAATTCGGTCGGGCGCGCCGTGTCACGCCATGTGAGGTCGGCCGACTGGGCACATTCGGGTATGTTTCGTTCGAGGGCACCCGTATTAGTGTTTCTAATTTGTGACCACCCAGGTGCCTTATTCATGTTCGGGCGGCTCATTTGTCATTTTCTCCCTTGTGGCATCGTTCAGTCGGTCGCACCGTGTCGCGATGTGTGAGGTCGCCCGACTAGACGTGTTCAGGTCAGGTCATTTCGTTCGAGGGTGCCCACATCAGTTTTGCTAAGTTGTAACCGCCCGGGTGCCTTGTGCATGTTCGGGCGGCCCGTTTGATGTTTTCTCCCTTGTGGCATCGTTCGGTCGGGCGCGCCGTGTGAGGTCGCCTGATCGAGCGCATTCAGGTCGAGTCGTTTCATTCGAGCGCACCCGTATCAGTTTTTCTAAGTTGCTAAGTTTGCTTGCAATAGAAATTTTCATCAATAAATTTAAAGCAATGGCAAACAAATACTATTAATTAATAAATAAAGAAGACATGGCAACAAGCAAAAATACTTACAAAATTGTTACATTGAGACGCAAAGAAAAAGCAACTAATTTAACCCCTAACCCATTTAACCCCTAAACCATAAACCTCTAAACCTCTAAAACCTAACCCCATTAGCCCCTAACTTCTAACCCCTAAAATCATTTACTGCTAAATCCCCTAACCCCCTAAACCCCTAACCCATTTAACCCCCTAAACCTATAACCCCTTAACCCCTAACCCATTTAATCCCTAATCCATAAACCCTTAACCCATTTAACCCCCTAAACCATAAACCAAATTTTCTAGTGTAAGACTACCAGACAACCTAGAATGCATTCTTCTAATTTACAAGTTTAATAGGTTTTCCCTGTCAATGATTTTCTTCATTCTAAGAACAAAAAATTAACATCTCTAACTGAAGAATGCAATTCATCACACCAACCTTTCATTTCGAAAGTTGAATGCTGCAGTTTGGAATTAAACATTGTGATTAAAAGTAGGGAAAATATGGAAGTCATGCATTACTAAAGCCCCCCAAAATCCAGTCTTGTTTCCATTAATACTACAATGGCCTCCACTACTGCACATGTGGACAATTATTTTACTACACCAGAGGCCAAATAGTTGGTCGATATGATATTTACTGCTAAGTCAGATTCTTCAATGACTGAGTTGAAAATTGAAACATTCCAGAAGATGCCACTTACTGCCAAGTTAGGCTTTGTCTCTCACTAATCGAAGGAAAGACACAACAAAATCTTGTAATGAATGTTTGTTTTTAATTCTAATTCCTCTCATTCATTGTAGTATTTACTTTTCAAAGGTTCAAATGGTCACTCATGTGGATAAGGGTCAAGATTGGTTCCATTTTTTATTTTTTTTGGGACTAACATGGTAGTTTTCTTAGCACATATGTTGGTGATTATGGAATATAAACACAAACTCAATTCATTTGTGCAATCACTAGAGAGATATCTCCTAGGTTGATTTTCATTTCAACTATACCACCTTGTCATTGATGTTAAACGGGGTGGTAAGTAGAGGTAAGGAGAAATGATGCCCAACGAGAAATAAAAATAAATGTTTCCTGGGACAAAAATGATAGGATTACAATGTTTCAATCAATGCAAAGGGGCAGATTGTTGGCAAAATTGTCATTGATAACAAAGGGTGTTTTTGACTATGTGTTCCTTGTCAAATGTTATGATGCACTTCTTGCATATGTTTTGATGTTAAATACTATGTTGCTAAGTTGGTTATGTTGCGAGATGAGTTGTCATAGGTATTTTGGAGATGTTGCAAAGGTCAAGGATGATCCAAGTGCATGAAGATGTTTTGGTGTTCTCCAAATGTAGTTACATTAACTAGTAGTTTTCTTGACATTGGTTTATCCATGGTTTAGAAAATAATTATATTTTGTTGATGTAAATATTTTAATGTTATTTGGAAGTTCAATTTAATTTAATATTCAAAAGTTGAAATAATTTGGAAACTAATATATGAAATGCAAAGAGGCAAGCCTCTCACTTCATATTCATGCATGGAACACTAACAATTATCAAGTTGTGTTTATAAATAAATGTGCTTTTAGAAAGTTTGATTGATTTGAAGTGAGACATAGTTCATGAATTACCTGGTAAAAAGAGAAAGAGGAAGAGGAGTAGATGAGACGTAGAAATAAGGAGAAGGAGCAAGAGATAAGAACTTGTAAAGAGAACATAAACCATAGTGCATAGTTAAAAATAGAGACAAAGACCAAGTAAACCGACCCATATAATATTTTATGTATTAGGGGATTGTTGTCTCCTTTCAGGTAGTAGCCTAAAAAATAGCAGGTTGGAGTCTGTTGAAGAAGGAGTAGAAGTTTCTTAGTGATGCAGGAGCATTGAGGACCTAGCCAGCAATGTGACATCTTGGTCACATGTTGTGGCTAAATTTAAGTGAAATAGACTTAGGAGCAGTATAATTAATTATTTTATTAAATTTTTTATTTATTTTTGGAGCATTTTTAGTTTGTTTTGTATTTAAATAAATATGGAATAAATTTAGCAATTGGTTTCTCTCCCTGCGTGGATGTAGAGACAACATAGGGATAAGCCTTAAAAATAGGAAGGTGGTAATTTATTGAGGAAACCTATTCTAAGAGGAGCAATTTTATTCCTCAAGTATAAATATTTGGAGGATGGTAAGGGAATCTCAAGGTTTGTGTCGATATGAAGACTACAAATTCATGTGTGAAATAAATCAGTAGATTATTCTGATGAATTGATATTATGAGTTTGTTTAATTCTACAATTTATACACACATGTTTCATATATATATTTGTTGGAGTGCGTGAGTGCAGGAGTGTCGTGAGTGCAAGAGCGAACTGAAGTTACACTCTGCGCTGGAGTAAAGAGTATGGTTATGGCCGTAGCGGAGCCACAGGCCAATGTAATATGTTAGTTGTTGCAGATGGAAGAAAGGCATGATCGATATATCTGGAGCACCAACAACCATATATCTGTTACCATCGACATGGAATGAGATCGCAGGGTCGACATACGAGTTAAAGAGCCACAACATTGGAGTGCTCTCATGTTATATTTACAAACCGTGACTGTAAGGAGTGAAAAGAAAAATGTTTTCTTTTGGTTTGGGCTAGCTTCCAATGTGGAAGTGTTGTTGTCTCTACAACGTTGGATGTTAAATGCCACAGCGGCCGTGTCGTGGGCTTTACACATGGTCTGGCTTGATATATGTTGACAGTTACATTACATATGGTATGAGATGAAACGTTATATACGTGGTGTAGTTGTATTACATATGTTGTGGTTTGACATTACAATTGTGTGGGGATTATATATATCACATGTGTTATGATATTAATATTGAAGTGTTAACGTTGAGGTCTTGAATTAATTTCAAGTGTATTTTATCATGGTTTGTAGGGTGACAAGGTATGAAGGTTGGGCAGCCCATATGGCTTTTGATTTAAATTCATGTCATTCAATAATTTCAAAGGATTTCACTTGTTCACGATATAGTTAAAGTGGGATCCTAAAAACCATTTGGGAAAAAAAATGGTATGTTTTTTTCTGACACTTATATCATTTGTGTTGGAAAATAAGTGGGCATTCTACGTTGATTGACATAGTAGAAATATGGCATATTTAGACCAACAAGAGGTAAACTAATTTCGTCTTGTTGGAAAGTTTGGGCCTTGGTAAAATTACACATTTTACTACACTACTTCGAAGGTAGGAATTGTGTTCTTTGGATTTTCCTACATTATTTGGTATCAAAACTTGTTGAGTTGTTCTTGAAGCATTGCAGAGAATGTCGCCCAGAAGAGGAGCTAGAGTAGGTGGAGCGGGGATAGGTTGAGGGAGACCTATAGAAAACGCAATTTTTCTAGATGAAATCCAACACTTACGCATGAGAATAGCTTCAATGGAAACCACTCAAAGAAGAGCGACAGATGGTGGATTTGCCAATGCTGATGAAGAAGAGACCATCGAGGAAGAAGTGGAGGAAGAAAGCGAGGCAGCGAAAGTTATGAAGATGCTAGCAAAGGCGAGTAGCCAACCAAATAAATAAGTACCTTTATATGATGAAAGTTTTAGTGTGGAGGTGCTAATGTACTAGATCAGTTCGTTAGATAAATACTTCAACTATGAAGAAGTCGATGACAAGAAGAAAGTGAAGTTTTCTGCCACGAGATTGAAAGGCCATGCAACCCTATGGTGGGATGATTTGCAGTTGTCCAGGGAGCGAAAAGGGAAACCCAAAATAAAGCAGTGGGATAAGATGGTAAGTAATTTAAAAGGTAATTTTATGCCGAAGGATCACCAATTAAATCTGTTTAGACAATTGCAAAATTTAAGACAGAAGGGGATGACCATCAAAGAATATATTGAAGAATTTTATAAGCTGAGTATTAGATCTGGCCATGTTGAAGATGATCTATAAAAGGTAGATAGATATATAAATGGTTTGAGATATGAAATACAGGATGAGATCAGCTTATTAAATTTGAAGACGATTGAAGATGCCTATCAAGCAGCTTTGAGGGCAGAAGAAAAACTTTTGCGCAAACAAAACCATAGAAATAAAGGCAAGAGTCCGACAAAAGAAGGGGGAACATTTAAATCAAGATTCCAACACACTTAGAATGAAGCATAGAGTGTGAGCAATAGATCAACACAAAGAGGAGATTTTGGCCGCGGAAGGTTTGTGCACAGAGATACAGGTGGAGGAAGAGATGTTCGGTGCTTTACATATGGTGAGTGGGGACATGTGCAATGGTATTGTCCTCATAATAGTCCAGCAACATAGCGAAATGTGAACGTTGTTGAAACAAAGAAAGAGATTCCTCAGACTGCAGCCAAAGAGGAACCACCTTAAGCCGAAGAATCCTTTTTGTTGAAAAGGATATTGCTTAAAGAAGCTAAGGAAGCTAGAGAACCATCTCAAAGAAGGAATATGTTTAGAACTCTATGTAAGTCAAAGGGTAAGTGTTGCAAATTGGTAATTGATAGTGGTAGTACTGATAACCTTGTTTCTACAGAAATGGTGGACAAGTTGAAGTTGGAGAGAACAGTACACCCCACTCCTTATAAAGTATTGTGGCTTCAGAAAGGCCATCAAATTATTGTAACTGAACAATGTAAAGTTGAAATTCAGATTGGTACTTATAAGGATGTTATTTATGTGATATAATGCCGATGGATGTATGTCACATATTGCTAGGGAGGCCCTGGAAGTTTGACCGAAAAGCCACACACGATGGTAGAAGAAACGCTTATACTTTTGAAAAAGATGGAAACAAGCATACATTGCTGCCATTGAAAGCTGAAGCTGACAAGGAAGCACCTGGAAACAGTGTCATGTTGATGAGTGAGAAAACCCTGTTGGAGGAAGTTGGGAAGGGTAAGGAGATGCATTTTTATATTGTTAGAAGACCCAAGGTAATTTTATCTTCCACAAACTTAGAAGATTTACCTGAAGAAATTCGGAATCTATTGAATGATTTTGTTGATATTCTTGTGGATGAGTTGCCAAATGAATTATCGCCCATCAGGAGTATTAGTCACCACATTGATGTAATCCCTAGAGCTAGTTTGCCGAATAAAGCAGCCTACAGGTTAACAGCATAGTAAAATTCCGAAGTTGGAAGACAAGTGAAAGAGTTGATGGATAAGAGGTTAATCAGAGAAAGCCTCAGTCCATGTGTTGTGCCAACAATACTCAGTCCAGAGAAAGGATGGGAATAGCGCATATGCATAGATTCTCGAGCCATAAATAAAATCAACATCAGGTTGATGAGTGAAGTTTTGAAGGAATATGCAGTCTCTAAAGAAGGGTTGAAAATGGATATGGAGAAAATCGAAGCAATTGTGAATTGGCCAACTCCTAGAAGCATATTTGAGGTAAGAAACTTCCATGATTTTTCAAGTTTCTACCGAAAATTTATTCGAATTTTTATTCATATTTTTGCACCCATTATTGAAAAAATCAAAGAAACAGCCACTCAAATGGACAGAAGCAGTAGATCAAAGCTTTAAATTGCTAAATATTTTGAGCAGGGTGAACTTAATTATGTATAAACTACAGGAAGATGTAAAAAGTAGATGGCAAGAATGCAGTAGCAAAGACAAGCAGAGATTAGATATGAGGAGGTAAAAAAATGAGTTCCAAGTGGGTGACTTAGTCATGTATTGCAGATTTGTACCTATACCAAGAACCAAAAGAAGAACCACAAGGAGACACCACAACAGAAGAAAGCCCAATAGTGAATTCGGAAGAGCAGATGCCCAAAGAAGGGAAAAGAGAAGTGGAAGCCATTTGGGAGAAAAGAGTTTCAAGGAAAACTAGGAGCCAAACTTATTATCAGTATTTAATCAAGCAGAAAGGACAGCCAGTGGAAAACCCCAGTTGGATGGCTACAGCAGAGCTACAGAAATTGGGAATCGATTCCAAAGTACTACATGATCATTTTTCTTTTCCGGGAGTCTGATGCAGGAGCTTCGAGGACCTAGCCAAAAATGTGACATGTTGATCACATGTTGTGGCTAAATTGAAGTGAAATAGACTTAGGAGTAGTATAATTAATTATTTTATTAAATTTGTTATTTATTTTTGGAGCATTGTTAGTTTGTTTTGTATTTAAATAAATATGGAATGAATTTAGCAATTGGTTTCTCTCCCTACGTGGATGTAGAGACAACATAGGGATAAGCCCTAAAAATAAGAATGTGGTAATTTATTGAGGAAAGCTATAGTAAGAGGAGCAGTTTTATTCCTCAAGTATAAATAGTTGGAGGATGCTAAGGGAACCTCAAGGTTTGTGTCGATATGTAGACTACAAATTCATGTGTGAAATAAATCAGTAGATTATTCTGATGAATTGATATTATGAGTTTGTTTAATTTTTCAATTTATACACACATGTTTCATATATATATATATATATATATGAAACATGTGTATAAATTGCAAAATTAAACAAACTCATAATATCAATTCATCAGAATAATCTACTGATTTATTTCACACATGAATTTGTAGTCTACATATCGACACAAACCTTGAGGTTCCCTTACCATCCTCCAACTATTTATACTTGAGGAATATATATGTGTGTGTATATATGTATGTATGTATGTATGTATGTATGTATGTATGTATGTATGTATGAGTGCGTGAGCGTAGGAGTGCCATGAGTGCAAGAGCGAATTGAAGTTACACTCTGCGTTGGAGTAAGGAGTATGGTTATGGCTATAGCGGAGCCACAAGCCAATGTAATATGTTACTTTTTGCAGATGGAAGAAAGGCATAATCGATATAGCTGGAGTGCCAACAACCATATATCGGTTACCATCGACGTGGAATGAGATCACAGGGTCGACATACGAGTTAAAGTGACATGACATTGGAGTGTTTTCATGTTATATTTACAAACCGTGACTCTAAGGAGTGAAGAGCAAAACGTTTGCGTTTGGTTTGGGCCGGCTTCCAATGTGGAAGCATTGTTGTCTCTGCAACGTTGGATCTCAAATGCCACAGTGGTCGTGTCGTGGGCTTTACACATGGTCTGGCTTGATATATGTTGATAGTTAAATTACATATGGTATGAGATGAAACTTTATATACGTGGTGTAGTTGTATTACATATGTTTTGGTTTGACATTACATTTGCGTGGGGATTATATATTTCACATGGGTTATGATATTAATATTGAAGTTTTAACGTTGAGGTCTTGAATTAATTTCAAGCAGATTTTATTATGGTTTTTAGGGTGACAAGGTATGAAGGTTGGGCAGCCCATATGGCTTTTGATTTAAATTCATGTCATTCAATAATTTCAAAGGATTTCACTTGCTCATGATAGTTATAGTGGGATCCTAAAAAACATTTGGGAAAACAAATGGTATGTTGTTTTGTGAAACTTATATCATTTGTGTTGGAAAATAAGTGGGTATTCTACATTGATTGACATAGTAGCAATCTGGCATATTTAGAACAACAAGAGGTAAACTAATTTTGTCTTGTTGGAAAGTCTAGGCCTTGGTAAAATTGCACATTTTACTACAATACTTCAAAGGTAGGAATTGTGTTGTTTGGATTTTCCTACATTATTTGGTATCAAAGCCTGTTGAGTTGTTCATGAAGCATTGCAGAGAGTGTTGCCCAGAAGAGGAGCTGGAGTAGGCAGAGCTGGGATAGGTCGAGGGAGACCTATCGAAAACACAGTTTTTCTAGATGAAATCTGGCACTTGCGCACAAGAATAGCTACAATGGAAACCACTCAAAGAAGAGCAACAGATGGTGCAGTTTCCAGTGTCGATGAAGAAGAGACCACTGAAGAAGAAGTGGGGGAAGAAAGCAAAGCAGCCAAAGTTATGAAGATGCTAGCAAAGGCGAGTAGCTGACCAAAGATAGAAGTACCTTTATATGATGGAAGTCTTAGTATGGAGGTGCTAATGGACTGGATCAGTTTGTTAGATAAATACTTTGACTATGAAGAAGTCGATGACAAGAAGAAAGTGAAGTTTTTCACCACGAGATTGAAATGCCATGTAGCCCTATGGTGGGATGAATTGTAGTTGTCCAGGGAGAAAAAAGGGAAACCCAAAATCAATCAGTGGGATAAGATGGTAAGTAAGATAAAAGGTAAGTTTATGCCAAAGGATTACCAATTAAATTTGTTTAGACAATTGAAAATTTTAAGACAGAAGGGGATGACCATAAAAGAATATACTTAATAATTTTATAAGCTGAGTATTAGATCTGGCCATGTTGAAGATGATCTAGAAAAGGTAGATAGATATATAAATGGTTTGAGATATGAAATACAGGATGAGATCAGCGTATTATATTTGAAGACGATTGAAGATGCCTATCAAGCAGCTTTGATGGCAGAAGAAAAAATTTTGCGCAAAGAAAACTAGAGAAATAAAGGAAAGAGTCCGGAAAAAGAAGGGGGAACATTTAAATCCAAATTCCAACACTCTCAAAATGAATCAGAGAGTGCGAGCAATAGATCACCACAAAGAGGAGATTCTGGTCATAGAAGGTTTGTGCACAGAGGTAGAGGCTGAGGAAGAGATGTTCGGTGCTTTACATGTG
Organism: Pinus albicaulis; assembly: GCA_034641835.2. Taxonomy (NCBI): domain Eukaryota; kingdom Viridiplantae; phylum Streptophyta; class Pinopsida; order Pinales; family Pinaceae; genus Pinus; species Pinus albicaulis. The sequence goes on from CM076584.1 coordinate 993,726,368, forward strand.
GTGAGTGGGGACATGTGCAATGGGATTGTCCTCATAATAGACCAGCAACACAACGAAATGTGAATGTTGTTGAAACAAAGGAAGAGATTCCTCAGAATGCAGTCAAAGAGGAACCACCTAAAGCCGGAAAATCCTTGTTGTTGAAAAGGATATTGCTTAAAGAAGATAAGGAAGCCAAAGAACCAGCTCAAAGAAGGAATCTGTTCAGAACTATATGTAAGTCAAAGGGTAAGTGTTGCAAATTGGTAATTGATCGTGGTAGTACTGATAACCTTGTTTCTAAAAAAATGGTGGACAAGTTGAAGTTGGAGAGAACAGTACACCACACTCCTTATAAAGTATCGTGGCTTCAGAAAGGCCATCAAATTATTATAACTGAACAATGTAAAGTTAAAATTCAGATTGGTACTTATAAGGATGTTATTTTATGTGATATAATGCCGATGGATGTATGTCACATATTGCTAGGGAGGCCTTTGAAATTTGACCGAAAAGCCACACACGATGTCAGAAGAAACACTTATATTTCTGAAAAATATGGAAACAAGCATACACTACTGCCATTGAAAGCTAAAGCTGACAAGGAAGCACCTGGAAACATCATCATGTTGATGAGTGAGAAAACCCTATTGGAGGAAGTTGGGAAGGGTAAGGAGATGCATTTTTCTATTGTTAGAAGACCCAAGGTAATTTTAACTTCTACAAATTTAGAATATTTACCTGAAGAAATTCAGAATATATTGAATTATTTTACTGATATTTTTGTGGATGAGTTTCCAAATGAATTATCGCCTGTCAGGAGTATTATCCACCACATTGATCTAATCCTGGGAGCTAGTTTTCCGAATAAAGAAACCTACAGTTTAACACCACAGTAAAATGTCAAAGTTGCAAGACAAGTGCAAGAGTTGATGGATAAGAGGTTAATCAAAGAAAGCATCAGTCCATGTGATGTGCCAACAGTACTCAGTCCAAAGAAAGGAGGTGAATGGCGCATATGCACAGATTTTCGAGCCATAAATAAAATTATCATCAGGTTGATGAGTGAATTTTTGAAGGAATATGCAGTCTCTAAAGAAGGGTTGAAAATGGATCCGGAGAAAATCGAAGCAATTTTGAATTGGCCAACTCCTAGAAGCATATTTGAGGTAAGAAACTTCCATGATTTTGCAAGTTTCTACCGAAAATTTATTCAAAGTTTTAGTCAAATTTGTGCACCCATTGTTAAAACAATCAGAGAAACTAATCAACCACTCAAATGGACAGAAGCAACAGATCGAAACTTTAAATTTCTAAATACTTTGAGAAGTTTGAACTGAATTATGTAGAAACTATAGGAAGATGTCAAAAGTAGATGGCAAGAATGCAGTAGCAAAGACAAGCAAAGAGAAAATATTAGGAGGCGCAAAAAGAAGTTCCAAGTGGGTGACTTATTCATGTATTGCAGATGTGTACCTATACCAAGAACCAGAAGAAGAACCACAAGGAGACACCACAACAGAAGAAATCCCAACAGTGAATTGGGAAGAGAAGATGCCCAAACCAGGGAAAAGAGAAATGGAAGCCATTTTGGAGAAAAGAGTGTCAAGGAAAACCAGAAGCCAAACTTATTTTCAGTATTTGGTTAAGTGGCAAGCATAGCCAGTGGAAGACACCAGTTGGATGACTACAGCAGAGCTACAGAAATTGAGAATCGATTCCAAAGTACTATAAGATCAGTTTTCTTCCCCGGGAGTCTGATGCAGGAGCATCGAGGACCTAGCCAAAAATGTGACATCTTGGTCACATGTTGTGGCTAAATTGAAGTGAAATAGACTTAGGAGTAGTATAATTAATTATTTTATTAAATTTTTTATTTATTTTTGGAGCATTATTAGTTTGTTTTGTATTTAAATAAATATGGAATAAATTTAGCAATTGGTTTCTCTCCATGCGTGGATGTAGAGCCAAGATAGGGATAAGCCTTAAAAATAGGATGGTGGTAATTTATTGAGGAAACTTATTCTAAGAGGAGCAGTTTTATTCCTCAAGTATAAATAGTTGGAGGATGATAAGGGAACCTCAAGGTTTGTGTCGATATGTAGACTGCAAATTCATGTGTGAAATAAATCAGTAGATTATTCTGATGAATTGATATTATGAGTTTGTTTAATTCTGCAATTTATACACACATGGTTCATATATATATTTGTTGGAGTGTGTGAGTGCAGGAGTGCCATGAGTGCAAGAGAAAATTGAAGTTACACTCTGCGCTGGAGTAAGGAGTATGGTTATGGTCGTAGCGGAGCCACAGGCCAATGTAATATGTTAGTTGTTGTAGATGGAAGAAAGGCATGATCGATATAGCTGGAGCACCAACAACCATATATTGGTTACCATCGACGTGGAATGAAATCGCAGGGTCTACATACGAGTTAAAGATCCATGGCATTGGAGTGCTGTCATTTTATATTTACAAACCGTGACTGTAAGGAGTTAAGAGGAAAACATTTTCGTTTGGTTTGGGTCGGCTTCCAATGTGGAAGCATTGCTATCTCTGCAACGTTGGATGTCAAATGCCACAGCCGTCATGTCGTGGGCTTTACACATGGTCTGGCTTGATATATGTTGACAGTTACATTACATATGGTATGAGATGAAACATTATATACGTGGTGTAGTTGTATTACATGTGCTGTGGTTTGACATTACATTTTCGTGGGGATTATATATATCACATGGGTTATGATATTAATATTGAAGTGTTAACGTTGAGGTCTTGAATTAATTTCAAGCGGATTTTATCATGGTTTGTAGGGTGACAAGGTATGAAGGTTGGGCAACCCATATGGCTTTTGATTTAAATTCATGTCATTCAATAATTTCAAAGGATTTCACTTGCTCATGACATAGTTAAAGTGGATTCTAAAAATCATTTGGGAAAAAAAATGGTGAGTTGTTTTGTGACACTTATATCATTTGTGTTGGAAAAAAAGTGGGCATTCTACGTTGATTGACATCGTAGCAATCTGGCATATTTAGACCAACAAGAGGTAAACTAATTTCGTCTTGTTGGAAAGTTTGGTCCTTTGTAAAATTGCACATTTTACTACAGTACTTTGAAGGTAGGAATTGTGTTGTTTGGATTTTCCTACATTATTTGGTATCAAATCCTGTTGAATTGTTCTTGAAGCATTGCAGAGAATGTCGCCGAGAAGAGGAGCTAGAGTAGGCGGAGCTAGGATAGGTCAAGGGATACCTATATAAAATGCAATTTTTCTAGATGAAATCCATCACTTGCACAAGAGAATAGCTACAATGGAAACCACTCAAAGAAGAGCAACAGATGGTGAAGTTTCCAGTGCCGATGAAGAAGAGACCACCGAAGAAGAAGTGGAGGAAGAAAGCAAAGCAGCCAAAGTTATGAAGATGCTAGCAAAGGCGAGTAGCCGACAAAAGATAAAATTACCTTTATATGATGGAAGCCTTAGTGTGGAGGTCCTAATGGACTAGATCATTTCATTAGATAAATACTTTGACTATGAAGAAGTCGATGAAAAGAAGAAAGTGAGATTTACCACCACGAGATTGAAAGGTCATGCAGCCCTATGGTGGAATGAATTACAGTTGTCAAGGGAGAAAAAAGGGAAACCCAAAATCAAGTAGTGGGATAAGATGGTAAGTAAGCTAAAAGGTAAGTTTATGTCGAAAGATTACCAATTAAATATGTTTAGACAATTGAAAATTTTAAGACAGAAGGGGATGACCATCAAAGAATATACTGAAGAATTTTATAAGCTGAGTATTAAATCTGGCCATGTTGAAGATGATATAGAAAAGGTAGATAGATACCTAAATGGTTTGATATATGAAATATAGGATGAGATCAGCTTATTATATTTGAAGATGATTGAGGTGCCTATCAAGCAGCTTTAAAGGCAGAATAAAAACTTTTGCGCAAAAAAAAACCAGAGAAATAAAGGAAAGAGTCTGGCAAAAGAAGGGGGAACATTTAAATCCAGATTCCAACACTCTTAGAATGAAGCAGAGAGTGTGAGCAATAGATCGCCACAAAGAGGAGATTTTGTTCGCGGAAGGTTTGTGCATAGAGGTAGAGGTCGAGGAAGAGATGTTCGGTGCTTTACATGTGGTGAGTGGGGACATGTGCAATGGGATTTTCCTCATAATAGACCAACAACACAGTGAAATGTGAATGTTGCTGAAACGAAGGAAGATATCCCTCAGACTGCAGCCAAAGAGGAACCACTCGAAGCTGGAGAATCCTTCTTGTTGAAAAGGATATTTCTTAAAGAAGTTAAGGAAGCCATAGAACTAGCTCAAAGAAGGAATCTAATCAGAACTTTATGTAAGTCAAAAGATAAGTATTGGAAATTGGTAATTGATAGTGGTAGTACTGATAACCTTGTTTCGATAGAAATGTTGGACAAGTTGAATTTGGAGAGATTAGTACACCCCACTCCCTATAAAGTATTGTGGCTTCAGAAAGGCCATCAAATTATTTTAACTGAACAATGTAAAGTTGAAATTCAGATTGGTACCTATAAGGATGTTATTTTATGTGATATAATGCCGATGGATGTATGTCACATATTGCTAGCGAGGCCCTGGAATTTTGACCAAAAAGCCACACACGATGGCAGAAGAAACACTTATACTTTTGAAAAATATGGAAACAAGCATACACTGCTGCCATTGAAAGCTGAAGCTAACAAGGAAGCACCTGGAAACAACATCATGTTGATGAATGAGAGAACCCTATTGCAGGAAGTTGGGAAGGGTAAGGAGATGCATTGTGCTATTGTTAGAAGACCCAAGGTAATTTTAACTTTTACAAATTTAGAAGATTTACCTGAAGAAATTCGGAAACTATTGAATGATTTTGTTGATATTTTTGTGGATGAGTTTCCAAATTAATTATCGCCCATCAGGAGTATTAGTCACCACATTCATCTAATCCCTGGAGCCATTTTTCCGAATAAATAAGCCTATAGGTTAACACCATAGTAAAATGCCAAAGTTGGAAGACAAGTGCAAGAGTTGATGGATAAGAGGTTAATCAGAGAAAGCCTCAGTCCATGTGTTGTGCCAACAGTACTCAGTCCAAAGAAAGGAGGTGAATGGTGCATATGCACAGATTCTCAATCCATAAATAAAATTAGCATCAGGTTGATGAGTGAAGTTTTGAAGGAATATGCAGTCTCTAAAGAAGGGTTGAAAATGGATCCGGAGAAAATCCAAGCAATTGTGAATTGGCCAACTCCTAGAAACATATTTGAGGTAAGAAAATTCTATGATTTTGCAAGTTTCTACCAAAAATTTATTTGAAGTTTTAGTCAGATTTGTGCACCCATTATTGAAACAATCAGAGAAACTAATCCGGCACTCAAATGGACATAAGCAACAGATCGAAAATTTAAATTGCTAAATATTTTGAGCAGGGTGAACTTAATTATGCAGAAACTACAGGAAGATGTCAAAAGTAGATGGCAAGATTGTAGTAGCAAAGACAAGCAGAGAGAAAATATGAGGAGGCGAAAAAAGGAGTTCCAAGTGGGTGACTTAGTCATGTATTGCAGATTTGTACCTATACCAAGAACCAGAAGAAGAACCACAAGGAGACACCACTGTAGAAGAAAGCCCAACAGTGAATTGGAAAGAGTAGATGCCCAAAGCAGGAAAAAGAGAAGTGGAAGCCATTTTGAGAAAAGAGTGTCAAGGAAAACCAGGAGCCAAACTTATTATCAGTATTTGGTCAAGTGGAAAGGATAGCCAGTTGGATGACTACAGCAGAGCTACAGAAATTGGGAATCGATTCCAAAGTACTACAAGATATTTTTTCTTCCCCGGGAGTCTTATGCAGGAGCATCGAGGACCTAGCCAGCAATGTGACATCTTGGTCACATGTTCTGGCTAAATTGAAGTGAAATAGACTTAGGAGTAGTATAATTAATTATTTTATTAAATTTGTTATTTATTTTTGGAGCATTGTTAGTTTGTTTTGTATTTAAATAAATATGGAATAAATTTAGCAATTGGTTTCTCTCCCTGCGTGGATGTAGAGCCAATATAGGGATAAGCCTTAAAAATAGGAAGGTGGTAATTTATTGAGGAAACCTATTATAAGAGGAGCAATTTTATTCCTTAAGTATAAATAGTTGGAGGATGGTAAGAGAACCACAAGGTTTGTGTCGATATGTAGACTGTAAATTCACGTGTGAAATAAATCAGTAGATTATTCTGATGAATTGATATTATGAGTTTGTTTAATTCTGCAATTTATACACACATGTTTCATATATCTATTTTTTGGAGTGCGTGAGTACAGGAGTGCCGTGAGTGCAAGAGCGAATTGAAGTTACACTCTGTGTTGGATTAAGGAGTATGGTTATGGCCGTAGCAAAGCGACAAGCCAATGTAATATGTTAGTTGTTGTAGATGGAAGAAAGGCATGATCGATATAGCTGGAGCACCAACAAGCATATATCTGTTACCATCAACGTGGAATGAGATCGCATGGTCGACATACGAGTTAAAGAGCCATGGCATTGGAGTGCTCTCATGTTGGATTTCGAAATTTGATGTAATATATGAATTAGTAGCTTGCCTTTGCATCACAACAAAAACAAAGTTGTGGTTTTTCCCTTTATGAGTTTCCACTTATATCTGGTGTCGACATGTGTTTCTTTTTTTTGTTGATTCTTATGTTATATTTGAATGTTGTTGACATATTCAATATTGGTTTCATATAATATTAAGTTTCTCATTTAATATTTTATATAATCATTAAAAGGAAAAGAAAAAAAGAAAAAGTGTTGTCCATGAATGTACTATATTAATTCACCCCCCAATATATTCAAGTTTCCAATCAGAAAATCATTGATGGAATGAAAATCATTGTTTTATTCTATATATAAATAACTCATTTACATCATTTTATAGGAAGTAACATATCAAATAGAAAGAATAATTTTATTGATCACTTCTCAAGGACGTTCTTTAAGTTAGAGAAAAATTAATTGTTCAAATTTTTACGTTATCACCGTGTTGATGAGAAAATTAAAGTAACAAACTCAACCCTTAGCAATATGTTGAGATGTCTAGTATGAAAAAATGATGATGAGAAAATTAAAGTAACAAACTCAACCCTTGGAAATATGTTGAAATGTCTTGTATGAAAAAATTCAAGATCGTGAGTTTTTTTGTTCTCACAGAAAAATGTTCATTCACAACAATTTATGGACAACTCCATGAAAAAACAATCGTTCCCAAGTTGTAAATTCTAGGATACCTTGAGGAGTGACAAATTTGGGGAACTTCTGTGAGGCAAGAAGAAGTGTAGATATTGCAAATTTATTCCCCAAATATACATTGGAAGTTGATGAGTGTGTGCAATAATAATTATATTATGACAACCAAGTATACAAGAAAAGGCAAACAAAAAAATATAAAAGAGGGTTTGTGTTAGCACATCTCTAGAAGGAGAAGTTTTTGAATGAAATAATGGTACAAAAAATTGAAAATATAGAAGATAGTACCTCTTGTTAGGGTCCTATAATAATAGTGTTCATAATTTTTTAATTGACTATGATAGTCTTGTAAATATGTACATACCTTACTTTCTGCAAGTTGTTTTTCCATATTTTAAAATTAATAAAATGAAAAGAGGGTAAAAGTCCTAAAATAAATATCAAATGACTTAGAAAATAATAAACCCCGAAAGAAAAAAAGAGATAAAAATAAGACCTGCAAGTGAGCAAGTCAAAATGCCACTACTATTTACTTTTACTGTAAGAATAATGATTATGTGGAGATTGTCTAAAATGCCACAATCCATGATCAGTTAAATAGCTTAATATTAACTTTTCATGCTTTGAATTTCATGCTTTAAATAGAGAATAAAGATATGTCAAACAGTTTAAACTTAGTTAGAGAATAAATGAGGAGCTCAACAGTTTAATCTGAGCCCTCCGATGAAATAAGGTTAGAATTAGATAGATTTATGCTTTGAAAGAAAAATGGATGTAGGGTTGCAAGCTTAAATTCACCCATGCAAATGAATTAAAAAATGTTAGAATAATGATGGGTAGGTAGGAAGCAGTTGTGCAGGACATTTAATAGAGCATCATCGGGAAAAAATTACTAACTTCCCCTCCCCCACAATGATCCAGTATTCTAAACCTTCAGTTAAAGAGGCTCAGAGAATTTCCCTAACTTCTGTTGGGACCGAACCCAAGGCTTAATAACTAATTGGTTAAAAATATTGGATTCCCTACATGAAAACCCATTTCATCAGCATATTCACCATTTTCCAAGAAATACAAACCCTTCTCCTAAGTAAAATACCTCTTTGCTTAGAAAAGTAAAATCCCCCTTAATTAATTTCATTTTCATCCAAAAACATTTAGAAACCCACAAAATACATTTTATCCTAAGTTTATGTGTAAAAACCAAAATGGGATACTCTTATGCTAAAATGCCTATTTACACTTTACTTAGTTTAAAATTTTATGTATTTTAATTCACCAACTTTCATTTCATATTAATTTATAACTTAAAATATTAAACCCCTTTAAACTATCCCCTCCCGTATATTAACTAATTTCTTTATATAAAAATCCCAAAACCCATTTATTAACATTAAACCTATTGTTTATTTATCTCACATGCTAAATAAAAACCCTGCCATATTCCCCATAGGTTTCAATATATCCTATAAATTAATCCCGCTCCCTATGGTTTTAAAACATTAGTTAAATTTTTTATAATCCATATATAAATATATCTCACGCCATTGGTTATAAAACACTTGTTATTGTTTTATATTCCACTTTATAACATTACCCCGCCAATCAAATAATATAATGTATTTACGTCATAAATATATATTTGCAATGTTTAAAACTACCCCGCCGCATAGTACAAACCTTGGGCCCCACACCCCAATGCCGAGCAACTCCAAAAACTAATCTCATACATTCGCATTAGTACTCTCAGATTCAATGACCAAAAGGACATTTCGCATTTTAAACTATGCGAATAAAACCTTTTTCAAACTATGCGAAATGGGTGGTTTTCCACCTTTCTCCCTCCTCCACATGGCCAAATCTTATTGGATCGCATTCGATCCAGTAATACCATATGCCGCCCAATTCCCATTCGATGACCACCATTGGTTTTTCACCTTTGAAGACCAAAACTGCCATATGTTTTTGACATGACAGCCATTAAATGCCAACCTATTTTGACCTAAAACATTATATAAACCTCATAATGCACCCACTAAAGCCTTTCCTTGCATTGTTTGTATTCTATTATCCATTATGACTGAAGAAAATGAAGCCAATATACTTTTTTACACTCAGAGAACCTGCAAAAGCCCCACATTTTTTGTCAAAGATTGCAAAAAGCTTCTAGTTTGTTTACAAAGACCTTCAAAAGATACCAGAAACCTGTTCAAACACCTCATAACCAGTAAAGACCCAAATACCTATGCAAATAGGTATTTTCCGATAAAAACAAACCTATTATCATTTGAAAAGGAATTTCTAAAATAATTAAGCCCATTAAAGCCCATTTTCCCAAAGAAATACCTTCTAGTTTCCCGAAAAAAATGAATTCCCTGTCAAAAAATTTGATAAAATCCTTTTTTCAATACTGTAAACTGGTTTTTAAGTTAAAATTGAATTTATTTTAGCCTCTGCAAACCTTATAAGACTTTGAATTTGCCCAGAAATCCTTTGCAAGTAACCCTAACCCTTTTGCGCCCAATTTGAATCAATTTAGTCCAATATTTACTTTAAAAAGCATAAGAAACCCTTATTTATTATTTCTAAACCTGTGAAAGAGGCTAACATCCAGTTTAAAGCAAAAATAGAAGGGTTATATTCAAAAGAAAACCACGTTGTGCCTATTTTCATCCAAGAACCTCTGTTAAAGTAAAAAACACTTATGTAAACCATTTAATCTTACAGAATATCCAGAAAACCTAAATACAGAGTTTCAGTTATCTAGAAAACCTAAAAATGTCAAAATCAAATCCATCCATGTCCTCCAAGACTACAATTATTGTGAAACCTCTACAACCTCCTATTTTAGACATTGAACATACACCTTTAGCATATGTGGATTATAAAATAGTAGATCCAGTTGTTGAATTTAATTTGTTAGACCTCCACTGCTGGAGTTATGAAAAGTCATTGGATCAAGTTGAAAAAGTCCAAATTTGGGAGTCAAAACTACCCAAATATGTTGTCCCACATACCCATCAATGTACAAAGGTTATTAGGTTATGTAAGACCCATTATTCTCCTAAACATAGAGAAATTTTCAATGCAAACAAACAAGTACTTTTCACAATTACTACCGTGTCAATAAACTAGATGCTACAACTTAAACCTGATCCTAAAATTGTTCCTTTTTCAATAGAAGAACTTACAAAATTGTACATTGACCTAGAGTTCCCCAAAAGGTTTCAAATATTCCAAGTGTTCATGCCTTTACATGTTGAAATTCCACAAATCAACCCTCCATATTCTACTTCAAAATTTCCAGAACGATCAAGGCATGTCATATCCATGCTACCATTTATCCTAGGGTATTTTATAGATGAACATATAGATGATTCCATCCTAGGTTTCCTATGTACCTTTGCACCAGGACAACCTCCTTCTGTCATTTTCAATTATGCTGAGTATATAGCTGATAATATCCATGATCAGCTTGTCAAATTTCCAACTGAGTGAGTATTTAGGTATACATTCTTCCTTTTCCATATGTTCTTATATTTCCAACCAAACAAGTTCCCAATTACACTCCATAAGATTGATATTGAAGAAAATCCACTTTCTGTCATCTTTTGGACTTCTTTGATCATAAAAGAGTCCACAGAGTTCACTTATGCAGAGTTTACAGATCACTTTGTTCACCCAATAATAAATATGTTAACAAATATAGAACAACCAAGAATCAGCGAAGAAATGAAGAAAGTTCTACAGCTATCAGGGCACACTAGAATTGGTAATTGGTACTTATATAAAAAACATACAGAAATCAAAGTTTTTGGGTCCAATATGTTACCCTATAAACTTCCTAAGTATGCGCCAATGACAATTTTTGCCTTAGAGTATATTAGGCAAATCTTAAATTCTGATTCTATCAACTTCGTAGTAGCCAAGAAGAAGACCCAATTTAAGTTGAAGAATCAGGTGGGACCATTTATTTGTAATCATAGATATGCAGAACAAGAAGCAAAAAAACAGTTACTTGAGTACATATTTGAAGAAAGCTTCTCATGGAATTATGATCCACAAGGAATATTAAGCAAAATGAGGGTGAAGTGCAAACTAACACCTTATATTCATGAGAAAAAACCATAGATTGAACAGTATGTCAATAAAATAGAGTGGTTGGATAATACCATGGTAGAAGCAGTTAAACAAGGTGATACTGTCACACCTTGCAAACTGCAAATCAAGGAGAGAAAGCTACTAAGAGAGTCAAATAAGAAGGTACATACACTGCTGAGACAAAAACTGAGACAATGTTTAAACTTAGATACAATAAAAAGCCTAAATTCAATTCAATTGATAAAGGAAAAGTGACCATATAAGTAGAAGACACGAATGTTCCAGTGACAAATACAAATGTTGCTACAGTCATTACAAATGAACCAGTCACAGAGATTTTAAATGAAGGAAATCCTGATAATTCAAACACTCCGGTCATAGAGAAACAACAGAGTATGGAGGCATCCTCCTCATAGATAGCAGAAGAAAAAGATCTTGACATCAACGAAAAATATAAGCAGATTAAGACAAAGAATGAAGAAATCAAAAATGAGATTTATTCTTAGTATTTAAAGCAAAAACTAGGAATTCAGAACAGACTTTTATCAGCTTTTGATTATTCAAAAAAAAAGTCGATTATGTTAGTGGTTTAACCAACAGTTAAGACTCCCAAGACACTTGCATACTACAAGAAAGTTGATCTTGAAGTGCCAACAGAAAGCATTCATGTACTAGATAAAATTGAATTTCAGAGGCAAAATTTTGAGATGTTATATTCTACCATAACTACCAAGGCTATGAGTGTCAGCAAGCTTCAGAATACCATAATAAACATGAGAGATCAAATGAAGGTTGACTAGGCCTCATCATATGCTAAAGATCTTAGGATTAAGTCTTTAGAATAGTTGGTTATTCAAGTAGGATATGATCTTGACAATGTAAAAGTTGCAGAACAGTTAGTGAAGAAAAAGAATGAAGATATTGTAGCACTGAGGAAAGAGCTCAAGCTTCCACCAACTGAACATCCACAAGCCAAAGAAATAGTGCAAGAGAAAATCCAGAAGGATGATATGATGAATTTAATTCTATAATTAACAGGACAAATAAAATAAATGGAAATCCAAATGGACAAGCTTGTCCATGAAAGAGAAACTACAAAATCACAAGAAACTCCTACAGTAATTCCCATGGTTACTACAGTTGCGCCTTCAACTCTTGCAGAGGAGTTGGCACCCAAAGTACCAATGGTTACTGCAGTGCCAGTGACCTCATCTACTACTTCAGCTACATAGTCATCTACTGTAGGTTTTAACCCTATATAGAAATTATCTACGAACAAATCCTTAAAACAGAAAATAAACAATAGCGAGACAATAAAACATAAAACAGATAAACAAAGAGATTTTCCCCTAGATCCAAAATCAAGATGAACAGCTTGATTTTTCATTATATTCCTTTCAGTGTTCCAACACACACACACACATATATATATATATATTTCGAAGCATACATAAACCCCAATCCATTAACTCTGGATTACAACATAATCGTAGTTCCCTTTACCAGATCTACAAAATACCAGGGGCCAAAAACCATCATGCCCCAAAACCATGTGCAAACCCATGCACAAAACCATGGGCAGGTCCGCCCACCGAAAAATAAGGACCAAAAAAATTTTCTTGGGGTGTTGCCCTGAACCCCGAATAGCGGGGGCCGCCGCCCCCCCGTGACCCCCCTGTTGTGCCCGGTACAACGTACAAAGGCGTAAATAGCCCCGCCTGTAACCCCCCCACACGTGACTATTCGTGGAAATAATGTAACACATACCCAACATTCTCCTATTTGTTGTTTTCTTTCTGCAGGGGGCCACAGGAGAGCTTAGTCATTAGCCCAGCTTTGCAACACCCATTGTTTCTCTACACCAAGAGAACTTCTGAGTGCTCACAGACTTCATCAATGCATCTGCAACATTCTTCGAAGTGTCCACCTTTACCAGCAACACCCTTTTAGCCTCAACCATATATCTCACAAAGTGATATTGAACATCAATATGCTTTGTCTTTGAATGATAAGCAGGGTTCTTAGCCAAGAAAATTGCACTTTTCCTATCACAGTCTATCCTTATAGCTTGTTGCACCAACCCCATACTTGAACACAATCTCTGCAACCAAACTTCTTGCTTTCTTGCATGAGTTGCTGCCATGTATTCTGCCTTTGTATTTGAAAGAGCCACTAAAGACTCTCTTTTACTCATCGAACTGAATGCACCTCCAAATAGGCTAAACACATACCCACTTGTACATCTTCTTTGGTCCAGATCTCTAGCCCAGTCTGCATCAACAAAACCATGAATGTCCAACACTCGTTCCAATCTTGGTCTTCCCTGGTAGCACAATCCATAATCACTAGTGCCACGCAAATATCTGAAAACCCGCTTCACTGCTGTCCAATTCTCCTTCCCTGGGTTTGACATAAACCTGCTGAATACTCCCACTACATGTGCAATGTCTGGTCTAGTACAAACCATTTCATATATCAGGCTACCCACTACACTTGCATATGGAACATGGGACATATCCTCCTCTTCTTCCTGTGTCTTGGGACACTATTCAGCAGAGAACTTTACACCTACAGGAATCAGAACATTCATCGGTTTACTATCCTGCATCTTGAACCTCTGCAATATACTCTCGATATACTTCCCCCGGTTTAACCAGAGCTTCCTCTTTTCCCAATCTCTCTTAATTTCCATGCCCAAAATATAGTTTGCAGCACCAAGATCCTTCATGTCAAATTTGGAGAACAGTTGGGTCTTGAAATCTTGGATAGTTTCTTTGTTATTTCCAATCAAAAACATATCATCCACATACAAGACCAAATAAATAACACGGTCACCAATTAATTTAAAATAAACAAATTGATCCTCCTTGCTTCTAGTGAAGCCAAGTCCCTGTGTATAGGTATCAAATTTCTGATACCACATCCTTGGTGACTGTTTTAACCCATACAGAGACTTCTTTAACCTGCATACCAGTTCTTTCTTCCCCTTCACCATAAAGCCTTCAGGTTGTTTCATGTAGATCTCCTCTTCCAGATCCCCGTGAAGAAATGATTTCTTCACATCCATCTATTCTACCTAAAAATCAAATGCAACAACAAAAGATAAAATTAATCTAATAGAAGTAACTTTGGCAACAGGAGAAAAAATATCACCAAAATCAATTCCCGACAGTTGGGAATAACCTTTTTCTACCAATCAAGCTTTGTATTTCTCCACCTTGCCTTCTACATTCATGTTATTCTTAAACACCCATTTTCTCCCGATGGACTTCCTTCCAGCCGACAACTCCACCAAATCCCAAGCCTCATTTTTATGCAAGGATTCCATTTCATCAACCATGGCCTCCTTCCATAGTTTTCCATCCTCTGAATCTACTGCCTCCATGATGGTTCTGGGATCATCATCATTTATAGTTAAAGCAAAATTTGAACAAAAATCATATGGACTATACCTTTCTTGTTGTATTCTTTCCTGAGCTAATCTTCTCACAGCCGGAGTTTGTGGCTCTTCCTCTTCTGAGTCTTCTTCTGTCGTAGAGTTTGATTCATCCTCCTTTACCTCAAACTCTATCTTCTCAGGTTCCTTTGGTAGGACTTCATGTTTAACAACATCTTTCGCCTCTCTAAACACCACATCTCGGCTGTACACAACCTTCCTTGTTTCTGGGTTCCAATGCTTGTAACCCTTTAAACCATCCTTATACCCAATAAATATGCGCCTTTCAGATTTATTATCCAACTTGCTCCTTTTCTACTTTGCAACATGTATATATGCATCACAACCAAATACCCTCATATGTGAAAGAGAGGGTTTCTTACTAGTCCACACCTCATGTGGGGTCTTATCCTCCAACGTTGATGAACGTGATATGTTAACCAAGTAACATGCAGTCTCCACTGCCTCTACCCAGAATTCTTGTCCTAACCCAGTACCACTGAGCATGCTTCTTGCCTTTTCCATCAACGTTCTATTTATTCTTTCTACAACTCCATTTTGTTAAGGTGTGTATGGAGTAGTCTTCTACCGTGCTATACCACACTTCTTACAGAATTCTTCAAATTCCTTCTTGTAGAACTCCCCATGATTATCTGTCCTCAACACCTTTATCTTCTTCTCTATATGGTTTTCCACCAGAGCCTTAAATTCTTTAAATCTGTCAAAGACTTCATATTTCTTCCTCAAGAAATATATCCATGTATTCCATGAGAATTCATCTATGAATGAAACATAGTACACAAAATTACCCAGTGATGGAACCGACACAGGTCCAAACACATCACTGTGCACAAGCTCTAATATCTTGTTTGCCCTCTTAGCACCAGAAGGAAAACTCACCCGATTTTGCTTCCCATATACACAATTTTCATAGAAATCAAAATCTAGAGAGATATTAGACATACCTTCTACCATATCCTTTCCATGCAGTATCAGAAGGCCCTTCTCTCCAATACGTCCAAGCCTTTGATGTCATAGCATGGTTTTTTCTCCAGAGACCGCTAGGCTTTCCGCTCCACTTTCAGGAACCACAGAACTGTTGCACCCATCAATAATAGTGCTACCCTGAAGCTTGTACAGGCTTCCAATCCGAACTCCCCGCATTAATACCAGTGCTCCCTGAACCATCTTAGAGGTATCTATCTCAAACACTATTTTTACACCTACATCATCCATCTTGTTTACAGAAATTAGATTTCTGGCCAATGCAGGAATGTGTAGAACACTAGGAAGGGTTCTAATCCTTCCACCTTGCATCTTTAGCTTGACTTTTCCATGTCCGACAATTCTGGCCTTCCTATCATCCCCTAGGAAGACATCACCACCATCATATTTCTCATACTCGCAGAACCACACCCTATGGGGAGTGAAGTGAAAGGAGGCACCTGAGTCAATCAACCATGACTCATGATCTACATGTGTATTTGAAGAAGAAGCCAAATACACATCCCCACCTTCATCCGAGGAGGTTTTTGCCTCTGCAGAAGGAGCATCATTAGATCCCTTTCCTTTCTCAGGAGCTTTATATCTACAGTCCTTTTTGTAGTGACCTTCCTTTTCGCATTTCCAGCACACCTTTACAAACTTTCCAGGAGATATAGATCTCCCTCTAGATTTAGATCTCCCACTCAAAACCTTATTTGTGTTTATGTTTTGGTACCTTCCTTGTACAGATAAGGCATCTCCATTCTGAACCTCCATATTTCTCCGTCTCATTTCCTCCGACAGCAAGGCTGAGACAATGTCATCAAAATCCAAGGTAGTTTTATTTCTACCTATTGCAATAACCAGACTCTCCCACGAGTCTAGTAGATAACACAACAAATTGATGCACTTATCTTCATATGAGATTTTAATATCAACAGATGATAGCTGACTTACCACAGTATTCAAGGCGTTCAGATGCTCTGTCACTGAGTCTCCATCCTTCATCCTCAGGTTATACAACTTTTTTCATAGGAACAATTTATTCACCAGAGACTTAGATTGGTACAAAGTCCGTAGTTTGTCCCACAAGGTCTTCATCGTAGCTTCCCCATATACATTCAACAATAATAAATCTGAGACACACAATCGTATTGTGCTCTTTACCTTCCGATCCAGCTTCTTCTAGTCTTCATCTGACATTGTCATTGGTTTAGTTGTTTGAAATGTTGTCATTAATGGCAACGGAGATGGAAAAGGAGGAACATCTGAGGCAGCAACAAGGCAAAGAGAGCAGCATAGCAGCAAGATGTAGAGAGAGTCGAGCAATAGAGACAAGTTCATTTAAAGAAGCAAAGGCAACAAAAGGATAATTAAGAAGTAGCATCAGTCAAGGAGCAGATGAATTAAAAGAGAGAGCGTAAGACAAATAGCTACATAGACACAGTTATTATCATGGCAATGAAGACAGAAAAGAAGCAAATGAAGGAAACAAAGGAGGTAGCGCTGAAGCAGAGATAGGAAAAGGAGGCAGCGCTGAAGCAGAGACAGGCAAAGGAGGCAGCGCTGAAGCAGAAACAGGAAAAGGAAGCAGTGAATACAATGGAGGCAGCAAAGAAGCAAATGAAGGCAGAGGAAGCGAATATAACAGAGGCAGAGCCGTTATCACAGAGACAGAAGTAGAGGCAGAATGACAGAAGCAACAGAGGCAGAGGCAGAGAAGTTATAAAATACCGAGAATCATACCCCAATCCGGGCATTACGCATATAATGCAGAACCATATTCTAGGAATCGCACACTCCAACCAGCGTTATACATTTAACATAACACAAATATTCCGGGAATTTCACACTCCAATCAGCATTATAAATAACACAAATATTCTGGGAATTACACAGAACCGTATTCCGGGAATCGCTTAACCCCAAGCGGCAAGGCACATAAATTCCGGGAATCGCCTACCCCGATGGAGGATACATATATATATATATATCCATCACCTTACATATATGTGCAGCGCATCATATAAACAAAGGTCAAAGCATAAATATATACAAAAGGAGCGCTTTATTATAAGTTTCATATTATTAATCCCAAAAACAAAAGAACCAAAGGTCAAAGGCATATATATTATGGAGCGCATAAAACAAAGTTTTATAAGGTGGGACCCCTCCCCAATCGGATCGGAAATGTGAAGAGTCCAAAGGTGGAAGCGCATTGCAATTACCGATTGGCAATTTTCGATTGAATCGCAATCGAAGCACATTGGAGCTGCAATAGTTGAGTGATATCAATTCAGGAAATTGGCGATTTCCGATTGAATCGCAATCGGGGCACATTGGAGCTGCAATAGTTGAGTGATATCAATTCAGGCGATTGGCGATTTCTGATTGAATCGCAATCGGAGCACATTGCAGCTGCAATAGTTGAGTGATATCAATTCAGGCGATTGGCGATTTCCGATTGAATCGCAATCGGAGCACATTGGAGCTGCAATAGTTGAGTGATATCAATTCAGGCGATTGGATATTTCCGATTGAATCGCAATCGGAGCACATTGGAGCTACAATAGTTGAGTGATATCAATTCAAGCGATTGGCGATATCCGATTGAATCGGATCGGGCTGTGGAACAATTAACCGGTTTGGCATTCAAACATTGCGATTTGTGATTGCCGATTTGCATCGCATCGGAGTAGGTATTAAAAGGTATATATTTATATATATATATATATATATATATATATATATATATATATATATATATATATATATATATATATATATATATATATATATATATATATATATTATGGCATTGTGTTGATCGCCGATTGCGATGATTGGAATCATATCGAATCGGAATCGGAGCAGGAGCGATAAATAACATTCGGAGAAGACTCATTGCATCAGGAAGTGTGTTAAGTGGGCCCAAAAGGAGTTCTTATATGTTTAATATGTCTTCACTATATTATGCTGAGAATTAATTTAAAAAGGAAGTGTGTATGTATGCCGAGAGTTGAAATTACTTATTTGTATATATGAAAGGGCGTTGTTATATGTATATATATATATAACATTGTTGCGGTGGTATTAAACTATGCTGCATGGTCTGTAGACCCACGGGCCTCAGCTTAACGGGAGGGCGATTATTAATATACGAATGTGATATATGTTTTTTCCGCTTGCAGAATGTTCCACATCAACAAGACACTCATGGCATGAAAAGCGTTGGAATATGGCCTAGAATTACAGTCAGAAAATTCATTTATATATAAAGCACTGATATATAAATGAAAAATGTAGTTACACAAATACAGAAGTTACACAGCAGCCATAAAAAAATGGCATACAGAGAAGAGAAAGGGACAAAGACACAGTCAGAGAAAAGAAAAATGCGCAGCAAACCAAGAGACAAAATGAATGAGCTGGAGTTCTCATTTAAATTTGAATGTAAATGTTTTATTTAAATTTATATTGTTGTGATGCATTGGCAAGTCTCCAGAAGAGAAAAAATATCCCACTGTCATATTAAAATAAGCACCTACAGTTACATTTTTCTGAGTGAGCTGAAAAGAGATGAGAAGGCAGAAGGCAAAGAGACATGGTCATCCATTTCGAATTCCCAATGGAATACAAACAGCCATGAAGCTGTTTTTTTATAAAACAGGGTAATCTCCAAGGGGATAGTGTCGATGAAAAGGAGGGAGAGAAGAAGAGAGTGTGCAGCAGAATTAAAGAGAGGTGAAGAGAATAAGAAAGCTACAAGAAGAATGTGAATAAGGAGGAGCTGAGCAAAGAAGAAGAAGGGGTTGAGCAGAGATGAAGCAGGTCTGACATAAGAGTTGATGAACAGAAGAGAAGAAGGTACAAAACAGAGCTGATATCCAAGGTAAATCAGCAAGTGTTTTTCTTTTGAAAGAGTAAGGAAGTTGGAGCTTCCCTATCAAGTTGTGGCTTGATAGATGTCAGTTGTAGCTGACTGAGGTTGGAGCCTCCTGTAGGTTGGTGCCTCATAAAATAGATGGGAGTTGGTGCTTTCCACATCAAGTTGTAGTTGATGAAATGTCAGCTAGCCGACCGAGGTAGGAGCCTCCTATAGGTTGGTGCCTCGCAGAAATTAGATGGGAGTTGAGCTTCCTGCAAGTTGTAGCTTGCAGAATTGAGGTTGGAGCCTCCTATAGGTTGTTGCCTACAGAAAATCAGTGGTGAGAGGGAGTTGGAGCTTGCCTTTGCATCAGAACAATAATAAGATGTATTTTTCTCCCTTTATGGGTTTCCACTTATATCTGTTGTCTTTGTGCATGTAAGTGTTTATGTGATTTATCTAATCTGCTTAATACTTGTTGCTCACATATTAAGACTGTTGTTACATTAACAAATATGTTTGATACTTGCTGCTCACTAATAAATATTGCTCACATATTAAGTTGATCATGAAGTGAAGGTGTAAATAAGTTTTAAGAGAAAAGTTTCAAAAGTCCATGTATGTGTTAAACTGATTCACCCCCCCCTCTCAGTTTAACTAAGGGTTCAACAATTGGTATCAGAGCCGGTTCCTTTGGTGTAAGCTTAATAGCTTGAAGGAGATCTGGTTAAGTCATGGACTATCAAAATGTATCTGTGTTAAATACAACAAACTTTCCTGAATGGAGAGATAAGGTTAAAATAGGATTATTGGCTTATGAACCTGAAGTATGGAAGCTTGTATGTGATGGTTATTGCACAAAATCTCCCACGGTGAAAGAACAACAGAGGAATGCCAAGGAAAAATGTGTGATATATGACAGTCTTCATAACAAGGACCTTGAGTTGATAATGGATCTAGACTCTGCAAAAGAAATCTGGGACAGATTGCATTTCCTCCATGGAGTAGACACCGAGGATTGCATTGTCAAGAAGGAGAAGAGAATCAAGAAGATGAAAAATTCATGTCAACAGGAAAATATTCAATCAAATGAGGTACCTACCAGTGTGAATGGAGATAAGAACCATGAAGAAATTATAGCTGAAGAAAAAGCCAAACTTGACACTGCTTTGACTGAAATAGAAAGATTGAAGAAGGAAAAAAAAGACCTTAAGACAGTAGTGCAAATATGTGATGAGAGAGAATATAAAGATAGGAAAGAAATTATTGGTCTAAAGACACAGCTTGAGGAGGCAAAGAAAGTAGAAGACACTCTGCTGCAAAAAATGAGAGAGAAAAGTCTTGAATGTGAAAAATTGGAAGAAGAAGTAGTGAGCCTAAGAAAGAACTTAGAAAAGGCCCAAAGAGAACTATTAATGAATACACCTCTAATGAAAGGCTCTAGACAGTTGGACCAGATTCTAAAGGCTCAAAGGTCACCTCTCATAAAGGTCGGGATAGGATATGAAGGTGAAACCAGTAAGTCCAAGGATTAAGATAACAAGAAAATCATTCTTGTAAAAGCTGTAAAGAACAATGAAGCAGCCCAGCAAATTCCTCTAGAAGCAGAAACCAGCAGGAACGTGAGTTGTGAAGAAACAAATAAGAATGAGAATATGAAACAATCAGTTGCTAAAGGCTCATATGCTCCTGAAGATGAATTGAATAAATTTGGAAGATGTCAAAGGAGGTTCTTTCCTCCTATGAAAAATATCACTTGTTTCTCCTGCCACAAACCAGGACATGATACAGCACATTGCAATACAAAGAGAATCAATGATTACTAGCAAAAGATGCAGCAAATGAGAATACTACCTCAAGCAAACAAATGGCAAGGACAATCTTTCGCCAGGTACACAAATCATTTCCATGGCTACTGTTATGCATGTAATGAATTTGGACATAAATATGTTGATTGTAAATTATGTTCAAAAAGGGGAATGAAATATTATGCATCAACTCAAATATACTTTGATAAAATAAGATGTTATATATGCCTCAAGCTTGGCCACAAAGCAAAGGACTGTAAACTGCCCCATATATTAAAGAACTTCAGACAGATGATGAAATCCAATCCAATCAAACAAAACTATGAATCGGAAAGGAGTGCAGACATTATGAAGAACCCCAATAAAGTATGGAAAGAAAAGAGAAAGGGGGAGCCTATCATCTCAATAACATAATGTAAAACATCATAGTCTCAGGGGGAGCTTCTCTAGGAAGAAAAGAAAATATCTAATCAGTGACAAATATGAAGCAACATCCCAGGGGGAGAGCAGTTCATAAAAATTCCCCATGAAAGTAGTCTAAGAAGAGCTCCTTGGAATGAGGATAGCTATAAGATCAGGAATGCACAGGACAATTTCTCTAACAGAGAACTAAAGAGAAAGAAGATCATCTGAAATATTAAATAGATAACAGATTGATGGAAGAAGAGAAGACAACAAGAAGCCTTGGTGGTAGAGAGAACATCAGCCATGAGCATGTAAGCTAAGAAGACACCAGCACATAAGTGATGATCACAGTGTGCATCATATAGCCAGAATGAACAAGTGAACCACTTTAAGAAGGAGGAATAAGAGAAGAGCCTATCATCATTATATCATTACATCTTTCATCTATGAAAAGTCCCCTTGAAGAAATGCAGTTAAGTGAGTGAAAAACCTCTGAGTGATCTGCCCATGAAGATTCCAAGCAAAGAAATTGAAGATGTCTTCCTGAAGTTCATTATGTTAAAACAGTTGAATTGTATGAAAAGCAGCAAAGATTCTAGAGCAGTCCTAGAAAACAAAATGCAGTGGCAATCCTTTGAACAGAATGGCAGAATAAGCAAATGGTTAAAGATGTCAAGATAAATTTCAGGATATCGATAACAGTTGGTGTGAACAGTGGAAAGCTCTACAGTAGAATTTATGAAGGATGTCTTAATTAAGGATAAATGTGCAAGCTAAAAGTGAAATCTCAGCATGCTTTATCAAAATAATATCTATTGATGGTTAAGTACAAGCAGCATGCTTATCAACATATTACCAAGCATTATCAGTAGAGCAACAGTATCATACAGGTCCACAGGATCAAAGAACTATGGCAAAAGAACCTCAAGATAATATTCCCAATATTATCTGCATTCAGCATGAAAAGGTCAGCAGCAGTGCTAAAGGATCAGCGTTAGGTTTACATTTGAAGAAATATATTATGCATTGAAGCAGCATCTGTCTCCATATATATAATTTCATGCCCTCCTGAAGTTAGTACATATATCTTCAAGACCTCTTTTTGAAGATTGTTCACAAACTGGGTGAACCCTGTTGGCTAAAATCTCAAGTAAACAACTTGAATATATTCGTGTGAAAGATCATCATGATGGAACAATTAAAGTATCGAAAGTATGAAGGATGAGTTGTGACAGTTGAAGCTCAAAAATATGTTATTGATTTATCACGAACATACTTCAGCAGAAAGGATTTGCTAGCATCTCACCATTGAAAAGAGATTGATCACTGACATACATAACCCCTTATGTCATAAATAAAAGTGCTTGGTTGATAAGTAAGTCTAAACAATAAATTGAATGTATCTAGCCTCAAGGTTTTGTTGTGAAAGTACATTATGGAAGCAGTAAAGGGAGTTGATTTCTTAGATCAAATTTTGGTTGATTCATATCAGTAACAAGGATCTGCAGCTATTTAATGCAAGATTATTACAGCATCCTAGCTCAAATCATCACCAACAGGCAAGGAAAGTGAACCGCAGCTATAAAAGACATATTAGCTTCATCACAAATGAACAAATACTGTACTGCAGATGAGTATTACAGAAGAAGACATACTCCAACTACAATTTCCTCAACAGATATGGATTTCAAATGAAGATTATAATATAGCTGAAGCAAGATTTATATGTCACATGGAGCATTCACAATCCTTAAGTCTTGATCCAATAATGTAGTTCGCATTATATAAGTCTGATTATATATGGCTGTCATTACCTACTCTCTATACAAGTGCAAGAAGTCTATGCTTTGAAATGATATCGAATTAATGTGTATATACAAGTTCAAATAATCTCAAAAGTGTTCTCTCAACAACCCTTATACACCAGTTTGGAGCAACAAGATACACAGTCAGAAGAAGAAGGCCTAAACACATATCAGAGAGAAGAAATGCAAAGACAGAATCTACACTGAGAAATGTGCAACCATTTTCCATTGATGTCAAAGGGGGAGGAAAAGCAAGTAGCAGAAGATAGGATCTTCTAAAAGAAGCCAGGCAGAGAAAAACTTGGAGGAAGCATTGGATAATTGGTGGATGTGTTGCCATCAATGCCAAAGGGGGAGACTGTTGGAAATGTTGTCATTGATGGCAACGAAGATGGAAAAGGAGGAACATCTGAGGCAGCAACAAGGCAAAGAGAGCAGCATAGCAGCAAGATGTAGAGAGAGTTGAGCAGTAGAGACAAGTTCATTTAAAGAAGCAAAGGCAGCAAAAGGAGAATTAAGGAGTAGCATCAGTCAAGGAGCAGATGAATTAAAAGAGAGAGCGTAAGACAAATAGCTATAGAGACAGAGCTGTTATCATGGCAATGAAGACAGCAAAGAAGCAAATGAAGGAAACAAAGGAGGCAGCACTGAAGCAGAGACAGGCAAAGGAGGCAGCGCTGAAGTAGAGACAGGCAAAGGAGGCAGCGCTGAAGCAGAAACAGGCAAAGGAAGCAGCGAATACAATGGAGGCAGCAAAGAAGCAAATGAAGGTAGAGGAAGCGAATATAACAGAGGCAGAGCCGTTATCACAGAGACAGAAGCAGAGGCAGAACGACAGAAGCAGCAGAGGCAGAGGTAGAGCAGTTATAAAATACCGAGAATCATACCCCAAGCCGGGCGTTATCCATATAATGCAGAACCATATTCCAGGAATCGCACACTCCAACCGGCGTTATACATTTAACATAACACAAATATTACGGGAATCGCACACTCCAATCGGCGTTATACATAACACAAATATTCTGGGAATTGCACAGAACCATATTCCAGGAATCGCTTAACCCCAAGAGGCAAGGCACATAAATTCTGGGAATTGCCTACCCCGATGGAGGATACATATATTTATATCCATCACCTTACATATATGTGCAGCACATCATATAAACAAAGGTCAAAGCATAAATATATACAAAAGGAGCGCTTTATTATAAGTTTCATATTATTAATCCCGAAAACAAAAGAACCAAAGGTCCAAGGCATATATATTATGGAGCGCATAAAACAAAGTTTTATAAGGTGGGACCCCTCCCCAATCGGATTGGAAATGTGAAGATTCCAAAGGTGGAAGCGCATTGCAATTACCGATTGGCGATTTCCGATTGAATTGCAATCGGAGCACATTGGAGTTGCAATAGTTGAGTGATATCAATTCAAGCGATTGGCGATTTCGGATTGAATCGCAATCGGAGCACATTGCAGCTGCAATAGTTGAGTGATATCAATTCAGGCGATTGGCGATTTCCGATTGAATCGCAATCGGAGCACATTGGAGCTGCAATAGTTGAGTGATATCAATTCAGGCGATTGGCGATTTCCGATTGAATCGTAATCAGAGCGTATTGGAGCCGCAATAACAGTGGATATCAATTCAGACAATTTATATCCGATTGAATCCATTGGGTCAGAACAATTAACCGGTTTGGGATTCAAACATTATGATTACATCAGCGATTTGCATCGCATCTGACGTATTAAAAGGTATATATATATATATATATATATATATATATATATATATATATATATATATATATAATATGGTATCAGAAAGTTGATCAGCCGATTACATGATTGGAATCATATCGAATCGCAACGGAGCAAGAGCGATAACAGTATCGTGAGAAGACTCATCGTGACGGGGAAGTGTGTTATGGGCCTAAAAGGAGTTCTTATGGTGTTTGTTACGGTCACGATATTACGCCGAGAATTGATTTAAAAAGGAAGTGTGTATGTATGCCAAGAGTTGAAATTACTTATTTGTATATATGAAAGGTTGCTGCTATATGTATATATATAAAATTGTTGTGGTGGTATTAAACTATGCCGCGTGGTCTGTAGACCCACGGGCCTCAGCTTAACGGGAGGGCGATTATTAATATATGACTGTGATATATTTCCATTCCGCTTGTGGAATGTTCCACATCAGCAAGACACTCGTGGCATGAAAAGAGTTGGAATATGGCCTAGAATTACAGTTAGCAGATTCATTTATATATAAAGCGCTGATATAAAAATGAAAAATGCAGTTACACAAATACAGAAGTTACGTAGCAGCCATAAACAGAAAGGCATACAGAGAAGAGAAAGGGACAAAGACACAGTCAGATAAAAGACAAATGCGCAGCAAGCCAAGAGACAAAACGAATGAGCTGGAGTTCTCATTTAAATTTGAATGCAAATGTTTTATTTAAATTTATATTGCTGTGATGCATTGGCAAGTCTCCAGAAGAGAGCAACTATCCCACTGTCATATTAAAATAAGCACCTACAGTTACATTTTTATGAGTGAGCAGAAAAGAGATGAGAAGGCAGAAGGCAAAAAGACATGGCTGTCGATTTCGAATTCCCAGTGGAATACAAACAACCATGGAGCTATTTTTGTATAAAACAGGGTAATATCCAAGGGGATAGGGTTGATGAAAAGGATTGAGAGAAGAAGAGAGTGTGCAAAATAATTAAAGAGAGTTGAAGAGAATAAGCAAGCTGTAAGAAGAATGTGAATAAGGAGGAGCTGAGCAAAGAAGAAGGAGGAGCTGAGCAAAGAAGAATAAGGGGCTGAGCAGAGATGATGAAGGTATGATATAAGAGTTGATGAACAACAGAGAAGAAGGTACAGAACAGAGCTGATATCCAAGGTAAATCATAAAGTGTTTTTCTTTTGAAATAGTAAGGAAGTTGGAGCTTCCCTATCAAGTTGTAGCTTGATAGATGTCAGTTTTAGCTGACTGAGGTAGCAGCCTCCTGTAGGTTGGTGCCTACAGAAAATAGATGGGAGTTGGTGCTTCCACATCAAGTTGTAGCTTGATAAAATGTCACGTGGGGAACACTGCGAGGAGCCTCCCGTAGTTGCAGCTTCCCAGAAATAGATGGGAGTTGGAGCTTCCTTGCAAGTTGTAGCTTGCAGAATTGAGGTTCGAGCCTCCTGTAGGTTGGTGCCTACAGAAAAACAGTGGTGAGAGGGAGTGGAGCTTGCCTTTGCATCACAACAATAATAAGATGTGGTTTTCTCCCTTTATGGGTTTCCACTTATATCTGGTGTCTTTTTGCATGTGTTGATGTGATTTATCTAATCTGCTTAATACCTATTGCTCACATATTAAGACTGTTGTTACATTAACAAATCTGTTTGATACTTGCTGCTCACCAATAAATATTGCTTACATATTAAGTTGATCATGAAGTAAAGGTGTAAATAAGTTTTAAGAGAAAAGTTTCAAAATTCCATGTATGTGTTAAACTGATTCACCCCCCCCTCTCAGTTTAACTAAGGGTTCAACATTAGTACCTGGATCTATCGCGATCCACTGATATTTATCCACCAGCAAATCCTCCCTCTTGATCTTCCACAACTCAAAACTCTGACCATTAAATTTCTCGATCTTTATCTTCCTGCCACTCACCTTCTTCTTTCACCGCAAGAATTGATCCCGTAGATCTCCCACTGAACAGGGTCTACCACAGGCCCGAGAAAAAAACCCCTCAGCAGCAAAGGTGTCCCCTTGAAGCTGAAACAGCTCCGATACGAAATGTAGGTTTTAACCCTGTACAGAAATTATCTACAAACGAATCTTTAAAATAGAAAATAAACAATAGTGAGAGCATAAAACATAAAACAAATAAACACAAAGATTTTCCCCTGGATCCCAAATCGGGACAAGAGCTTAATTTTTCATTATATTCCTTTTAGTGTGACAACACATATATACATGCCAAATAATACATAAACCCCACTCCATTAACCCTAGATTAGAACATAACCGTAGTTCCCTTGACTAGATCTACAAAATACCAGGGGTCGAAAACCATCATGCCCCAAAACCATGTGCAAACCCATGCACAAAACCATGGGCAGGTTCGCCCACCGAAAAATAAGGACCAAAAAAATTTTCCCGGGCCACTACCCCAGACCCCAAACAGGGGGGGCTACCACCCCCCCATGCGTGACTAGTCGTGGAAAGAATATAACACATACCCAACATCTACATCAGCAGTGCATCCAACAGATGAGGTTAGTAAACTAATTAAATCCATGGAGGAAATGTCGCTTCAAACTAATGAAATCAACAAAACTCATGAAAAAAGGGCTAGCAGGTTAAATATTGAGTTGAAAAATCTACAAAAGGACTTAACCTTGAAAGAACCAATGTCTTATGTGAAGAATCAGTTATCGAGTAAAATCATTGAAGCCATCAATGATGTTTGTCCATCAATCCAAGTAATATATTAGCAGAGGGATTTCCCAAAGGCACCACAAGCAGAGATTCAGAAAACAAAAGATGAGCTAGGTGACAAACCTAAGCAAGCCATAGAATTAATCAAATTTCTCAATAGCAAGAACAAGAAAGAACTTAAAGAAACAGAAATCACTGATAGAACAAAGACAATCCTTGAGATAAGGAAATTCATTTCAAAGAAGAACTTAATGAAGCAGTTAGAGGGAAAATGTGAAAACATGAACATAGCCATAACCAAGTTTATGGTTAAGTTTGAAAACTTGAGGCAAAGAGGTTTTCCTAACATTATGGTCATTAATGATAAACTCATGCCATAGGAGGACTACAAAAAAAATATTAGGGATTATGCAAAAGAACAAGTTAACAAAACAGAAGGGCAAGGAATTCTTACAGGGAAGGTTTTACACAAAAGTTTTGAAGACTTGTTTTATCTTCAGCATGAGATAAAATACCTTTTTGTTATAAAACCAACATTTGTATATATAAAGAGGCAGATGAGAATTTTAGGAAACTGAAAAAGATACAAATTCCTAATGATGAAGCTTGGTAATCACTCACTAACTTACTGTAAAAATTCAAATTGCAGATAAAAGGATAAAACAATTTGCTGATTTTTTGCAGTCAAAACAGAATTTTATAGTAGTAAGGCAGTTTTAATAGAGTTTGAAGTGTAGCAGAGGTAAAGAGTATCAAATGAAAGATTATAAGATCAGAAGATAATATTTCAAAACAAATTTGAAATATATTTTCTAGCAAGAGGACAACAAGACAGCCAGTTGCACCCATTCCAAAATAGTTTTCTATTTTATTTGGATAAATAGGATAGCTTGCTGATTTGTTAACCATTTGTCACTATTTTGATGTAAAGATATTTTATTTTTCCATAGATAATTCCTAGAATAATTCTAGGATGTTTTGTAAACATTTTTGTATATATACTTCATCTTTTGAAGTATTATTGTGGAATAAATTGCTGAAGATTTCTATAGTCATTTTTATTGTACTTGAAGGCTTTTTGTTGCAAAGTTCGAGTAGCAGACTAGATCAAATCATCTAGCATCATATTTCAGGATTCATGCGATGAGCTATTGAAGTGAAGTACTTTCTACTTGACATTTTTTATCTTCTCATGTTTTCATGCATCCATTATGTATTCTAAATTTGAATGATAAAACATGAGTATTATTTCAAGATTTGTTACAAGCACCTCGTCTTTACTGTTTATCATTTCTATGTTTTATGTTGATTTCCAAAGTAGGGAACCCTTAATTTCTCCCTCTTTCGAATGACCTCTGATTACTCCTTCCTTATCTGGATTAAATAATCCTTCATTGCTCTTTATCCCGATCAAACCACTTCACCAAATCAACCTTTCAAGATATTCAAGGACTTGTCTATCTTGCCCTGAAAACATTCAACTTTTTGACCTTGATCCTATTTCTGTCTACTTGAATTTTAACTCCTTAGCCCAATGGACAAACATATCTCCCACTATCCATCTCATTAAGTGAATTTTCCCACCAAACCAAACCAAATCAAAACCAATTTGCACAATCATAACTATCCTAATATCTTATAATCAAAACAAAGTTAAATCTTAAAGAGAGAGCCCTATCTGAACACTAAGAAGGCTAGATCTTAGAGTTTAAAAGTTGGTCTGTGGTTACCTCTAATGTTTTTAGACTTTAAATCAAAATCTCACAACTTAAGAATTATTAGATTGATAACGTACTAGCGACTCCGTTGGGGAACTAACCAGTCCTCAGTCTTAAAATAGGTCTTAAGGAAATATTTTTCATTATCTTCTTTCCTTTAATACTGTTTTATAAGTTGTGAGTATCATTTTATAAAAAAATGTAATTCTGGCTTCTAGAAAAATTTACTATACCAGGTCTAACCCAGGTCCTAAACCTGCTATTATAGTAGACAATCCGAACAGAATTGGGAAAAAGAATAAACAAGTAGAAGATTTAGGTGCAAAATTTTCCTTGGATAGAGCCAATTCATTACCAAAAGAGTTAGTGATTTTACAAGACATAGAGTTTGACCAGAAGTCTGAACATTATTTGTTTAGAAGAAAATAAAAAATTGACTTAAAAAGTGATGTTATAGACTCTGTTTTTATTTCATTTCTTGAAACAAAACAGAAAAATATTTCAGCAGATTCTAAATCAAAGATATTTAAAGCTCGTGATAAACTTGAAGAGATAAATTCTACTATTCTTAAGGAAATAAATGAAGGTATTGAATTAGCTGAATTTTTAGCATACACATCTAAGCCTTTTATTTCTCATTTAGATACCACTACATCCTCTATAATCTCCACTACTATCCAATCTATAGATCCATTTATCCCTAGATAGCCCTTACAACCTAGAATACTATTTCCATATTCTCCCATATCAACATCATCCACTAGTTTATATTCTGCAAATTTAAACTCATCATTCTTATTTCCAAGTAGTTCTTCATATATTCAAATTTCATTTTCTATCACCCCAACTCTATCCTTTAGTTCATCCACCACTTTTTCTAGTTCACCATATTATATTCCAGTTTCATTAGTAACTTCATTAACTGCATCATCTAGTACTTCCAGTTCAACCCCAAGCACTTCCAATCTACCTCTTAGCCAAGCTAAAATTCAAGCTATGGCTGCTATGTATGCTCCCCTAGTTCTTCCAGCACAATTACATGATATGCCTCAGGATTACAAAAGTAATATAGCCCAATTTGATGCTACTACTCAGTACACTGCCCAACAGCAAATTAATAAAATGACAGATTACTTTCAGCTTCATGAAATAGATGATTTTGATGTACAAATGAGACTCTTTACACAAACATTAACAGGAGAAGTTAAAAAATGGTTTAAAGGTCTTAATCCTGGTAGTATAGATGATTTATGAGTCTTTCATAGATTATTTTTGAATAAATGGGAAAAGAAGAAAAATCCACTCCAAATATTATCTGAATTTGATGCCATGAGAAGAGCTCCTAATGAAACAGCCTAGGACTACTGCACTAGATTCAACAATGTTTACAATTCAATTCCAGCTAATCTCAAACCCACTCTTGATTTTGTCCTACTCAAATTTTCTGATGGATTTGACATAGACATGGCTTATCATTTGAGGGAGATAAATGTTGAAACATTAGAAAGAATGAAAACATATGTTGTTAGTGTAGAAGTAAATATTTTGGCCAGAAAAGCTAGATTGAGGAATGAGATGAGAGTAACCATAAAAGAAGAAACATCTAGTTCAGATGGAAAAATAGATCAGTTAGCTAAGACTTTATAGAGAATGATGGATAAATTAGACAACATAGAAAGGATACCTCAATGGGATAATCAACAACAAATCAAGAATCCCAACTTCAGAAAAAATTCAAATTCAGGAAAATCAAAAGAATCAGCCCCTGATGAGACAATAAGACCTCCATTTCAAGAGAACTATGCTGAAAGTTCTCAAAACAATGTTGACGATGAAGACACCATAAATCTAATGGGTACAAATGATGATAACATATCTTTCTCACTTAGGAAGACCAAGAGTTATTTGAAATGCAATAACTTCAATTAGATTTAGGTGAATCATTTGACTACAAACAAGGTTATGATTTTTTCCATAAATGAAGTACATAAAAAATATAACCTTAGAAGTAAGAAAAACATTGAACCTTCTACTAATAAATCTACACAAATTGAAAATAAAAAAAATAGTAGAAGCCCCAACAATAGAAGTTCTGCAAATTCTCCCTAGGGAAAATAAGCAAAACTCTAACTCATCCCAAAACGTTTCCAACCCCAAAATTTCACCCAAACCTAATATAGTTGACATAACAGATGAAGTTGCTCAAGCTTCAAAAGATTCACAAAAATATGTTGCTGCAAAAACAACTAATTCTGCTAAAACAATAAACTTAGAATAAAAAACATCCACTGTTGATCCAAAATCAGCAGATCCAAAAGCTGCAACTGCAAAAATAGCTCCTGATAATTCAAAATCTAAAAAAACAATTACTACTTCTCAAACCATTCCTTAAAATAAAACTATGAGCAGTAAGACACAAGAAACCCAAACAGAAAATGAAATCATAACTGTAGAAAAACAAGGTAAACACACTCAAACTATAGTTACTAAGGAAGAGTTAATTCAAATCGGTAAATCACAACCTTCATTCAATATACAAACTGAAATTACAAAGTTAAAAATACCAATTCCTTTGACAGAATTGGTAAAACATGATTTTTATAAAACAACTATCACTGAAACATTAAACATGAATGGTGGAGGAGACTCTATAAACTTGAATGATGATCAACCAGAGTTGATTTTTGGTCCTAATGTTAATGGAAAACACCAAGATGGAGCAGTTCCACCGTTTTACATTAGCCTAACTGTTCATGACCAAATATTACACAATGCAATGTTAGATTCAGGGGCTTCACACAATCTAATGCCCAAAGCAATAATGGAAACCCTGAACTTAGACATCACAAGGCCTTACAAAGATTTATTTTCATTTGATTCAAACAAAGTTAAATGCCTAGGTCTAATTAAAGATTTGTGTGTTACATTAGTTCAATATCCCAGTAAAAGTATACTCATGGACATTATAGTAGCTGATATCCCACCCAAATAAGGAATGTCATTATCTTTCTCATGGGGAGAAAAATTACATGGATCTCTACAATCGGACATGTCATATGCTACTATATCAGTTTTTGGTCAACCAAAGAAACTTTATAGGGAAACATTGATGAAATATATGGTGAGCAGTGCAGCAGAGTCAATAAATTACACCTTTTGATCTAGATTCATTCATTTTATGTAACTTTGAAACTGATAATGAAATCAAAACTTAACTAAAGGACAAAAAGAAAACACAAAACAATGAAAATATATTTCATGAATCTTTATGGCATTTAGATTTTTATGGCTCAGTAAACAAACTAGGAGCAGGAGAAGGAGTTAGGATAACTAATATTGAAAAGAATCATGGAGAAGGTCATGCTTTCAGACTGAATTTTAAATGCACCAACAATATGGATGAGTATGAAGCCCTCATTTTAGGACTCTAGATTATCAGAAACTTAGGAGGCATAAGAATATCAATAATGGGAGATTCAGAATTGATTATTAAACATATGAAAGGAGAATATTTTGTTTATAATCCTAGATTAAGCCAATATAGAGAAATTGTACTAGATTTGATAGATGCATTGTTGGAATGTAAATTTTCTGCAATCCTAAGAAAGAAAAACATACAGGTACACTCCTTCGCAAATTTTTTTAGTACCTGCAATTTACCCTTTCAGCCCAATCATAAGTATACTGTAGAAGTAAAACATAGACCAGTGATTCTAGATAACCTCAAATATTGGCAAATTTTCTCACAAGACCAACAAATTTACCATTTTATGAATAATGAAGGTGAATTTCAGAATTGTAAAATAGACACAGACTGTACATTAGATCGAGATTTACATAGTGAGATTGATTTGAATAATATAGATGTAAATAAAGTAAAGTTTGCTAGACCTACTAATTTTAGTCAATCAGATATAGATAACTTAGAGAGAGTAGAAATTGATGAGATAATTGATGATGAATCTAATATTAAATCTCAAAGATAATTTATTCCCAAAATTTTAACTCCTTTAGAAGATTTATTTGACTCAAATTATGTTGTTAGAAAACCCAAAATGGAGCCACTTAGATCTGATATTGAGGAATGTAACATAGGCACAGAGTTAAAACCCAAGATGATCAAACTTTCCAAAGCCTTACCTCAACAAGAAAAGGAAAAATATATTGCTCTTTTTAAGGAATTTCAAGATGTTTTTTCTTGGAGTTATGAGGACCTAAAATCCTATGGCACCAATATAATACAACATAAAATCCCTATAAAAGAAGATCGAAAGCCCTTTAAACAAAATTTAAGAAGGATCAACCCTTTTTTGATGCCTTTGATTGAAAAGGAGGTAAAAAGTATGTACGATACACAGATAATTGCACCAATTAGATATTCTTATTGGGTTTCTAATTTAGTTCCAACCAGAAAAAATATAAGAGAGATTAGATTAGATTATGTGTTGATTTTAGGAATCTAAATAAATTATCCCTAAAAGATAATTATCCTTTACCAAATATGGATCACATTTTACAAAGGGTAGTTAGTTCTTCTAGGATTTCACTTTTAGATGGATTTTTAGGTTACAACCAAATTTTAGTCCAACCAGAGGATCAAGACAAAACAACTTTTACTACTCCTTGGGGCACTTTTATGTATGTAAAAATGTCTTTTGGTTTAATGAATGTAGGGGATACCTTTCAAAGAGCTATGGATATAGCCTTTGCAAAGGAAATTCATGAATTCTTAGTGATTTATTTAGATGAAATTACTGTATTTTCTAAGACTAATTATGCACACTTGTATCATCTTAGACAAGTCTTTATTAAATGCAGAAAGTTTGGCATCTCTTTAAACCCTAAGAAAACCTTATTTGGATTAGAAGAAGGAAAGTTACTAGGACACATAATATCTAAGGAAGGAATTAGAATAGACCCTGTCAGAATAGAAGCAATTCTTAACATTAGTCCTCCAAGGAACATAAAAGAGTTACAAGATTTTCTAGGAAAAATTAACTTCTTAAGAAGATTCATTTCCAATTTAGCTGAAATAATCAGAGAGCTTAACAACATGCTTAAAAAATATTAAATTCTTAAATGGAGTATTGAGGCCAAACAATCATTTGAATCCATCAAATAGACCTTAACCAAAACCTCAGTCCTTATAAGTCCTGACTTTAAAAAGGATTTCATCATTTTTTCATTTTCTTCAGAACACATCATAGCTATAGTTTTACTATAGAAAAATGACCAGGGTTATGAGCAACCCATAGCTTTCTTTAGCAGAACACTAGCAGATGCCACTTTGAAGTACAATATCATGGAGAAATAGGCCCTAGATTTGGTAAAGGCCATTAAATATTTCAGTGTGTACATTCTTTATTCTCACATCATTGCCTATGTCCCAAATGTAGTAGTAAAAGACATTCTAACTCAGAATGGTCCTGATGGTAGAAGAGTTAAGTGGATTGCCACAATTTTGGAATATTACATAGAGATAAAACCCACTAAACTTATAAAGGGTCAAGGTTTAGCCAAACTTATGGCTGAATCAAATTTTCATGCCCTAGACATAAGTTTTATTGCCCAAGTAGATGATCAGGAAGAGATGGAGACTCCAGAGATCAGTGAAGCCTTTTCCAACTCACCATGGTATGCAGATATCATATTTGTATTACTAAACTTACAAGCTCCTCCTGGATTATAAAGAATAAAGGCTAGATTCTTAAAGCTTGAGCAATAATATTTTGTATATTAGAAAATATATTTTTTGGGAAAGATCATAGTGGGATTTTGTTAAATTGTTTTCTAAAAGAATAAGATGACAAAGTATTAGAATAATTTCATGCAGGTGACAATGGAGGACATCTCTACTGGAAGACTACTGTAGACAAAATCCTGAGAGCTAGTTTTTACTAGCCTACTTTGTTTACAGATGTAAGAAGGCATGTGACCTCCTGTCACAATTGTCAAATATTTGAGGGTATGAAAAGTTGTTACCCCTGCCCTTAAAACCCATTTCAAAAGAAATATCATTTCAACAATGGGGTCTTGACTTCATTGGTCAAATTTACCCCTCATCATCAACCCAACATAAGTGGATTTTGACAGCCACTGACTATTTTACCAAGTGTATTGAAGCCATACCCTCTAGGAAATCCAATGACACTTTCATTATCTCCTTTCTAGAAAGCAACATACTTTCAAAATTTGGATGTACCCAAAAAATAATTACCGACAATGCAGCTGCATTCAAATCTAAAAATATTATTGACTTTTGCCATAAATATCACATTACCCTAGGCCATTCTACTGCATATTACCCTGAAGGTAATGGCCTTGTTGAATCTTCAAATAAGAGCCTTGTAAACATCATCAAAAAGTTACTATAAGATAACAAAAAGACTTGGAACAAGAATTTAGTCAATGCCTTATAGGCAGATAGACTTACCACCAAAAAATCCAATGGTACATCTCCTTACCAGCTTGTCTATGGAATGGATGTTGTTTTTCCATCTTACTTAGGAGTACCAGTAATGAAGATTATCCAAGAATTACAAGTTGAGACAAATGACATTCAAAGAGGGATTAATCAAACCATTCACTTGCAACAAACAAGAGAAGAGGTTTATATTAAGTCTCAAGTTATCGAGGATAAGATAAAGAAATTTTTTGAAAAAAAAGAGTAAAGAAAATGATTTCTAAATTGGAGACAAAGTGTTAAAATGGGATTCAAGAAGAGAAGAAAAAGATAAACCTGGAAAATTTGATTTTCTATGGAAAGGACCTTATGTTATTTATGGTTACAGAGGTAACAACGCTTTATTTTTGAAAGAAATGGATGGATCAGATATTCTAGATGGACCATTAAATGGCAGAATGTTGAAGCACTACTACTCCTCAGAGATAACAAATAGTTATTTTTATTTACTTTGACCATTGTACATATACATTGAAGATTTTAGATTGGATTGGATGTTTTCCTGACAGAGTTGAAGCCCTGAGAGAAGGCCCTAAGCTTTGAGAGGTAAAATATCATAAGTATGAAATAATTTCAGAGATCATAAGACCCTTACAGGGTCAGATCAGTCAAAATTCAAAGGCTACTAGTCTTAAAATTCTTGACATTTCACTAGGAAATTCCATCCCCATGTGGAGCCACTGTTAGGGTTCATAATTTTTTAATTGACTTTGATAGTCTTGTAAATATGTACATACCTTTCTTTCTGCAAGTTGTTTTTCCATATTTAAAAATAATAAAAAATGAAAAGAGGGTAAAAGTCCTAAAAGAAATATCAAAAGACTTAGAAAAGAATAGACCCCAAAAGAAGAAAAGCGATAAAAATAAGACATAAAAGTGAGCAAGTAAAAATGCCACTACTATTTACTTTTAGTGTAAGAATAATAATAATGTGCAGATTGTCTAAAATGCCATAATCCATTATAAATTAAATAGCTTAATCTTAACTTTTCATGCTTTGAATTTCATGCTTTAGATAGAGAATAAAGATATGTCAAACAATTTAAACTTGACAAATCAGTAGATAGTTAGAGAATAAAAAAGGAGCTCAACAGTTTAATCTGAGCCCTCTAATGAAATAAGGTTAGAATTAGATAGATTTATGCTCTGACAGAAAAATGGATTTAGGGTTGCAAGCTTAAATGCACCCATGCAAATGAAGTAAAAAGTGTTAGAATAATGATGGGTAGGTAGAAAGCAGTTGTTCAAGACATGTAATAAAGTATCATCAGGCAAAAATTACTAATTTCCCCTCCCCCGCAATGATCCAGTATTCTAAACCTTCAGTTAAAGAGGCTTAGAGCATTTCTCTAGCTTCTTTTGGGACTGGACCCAAGGCTTAGTAATTGATTGGTTAAAAATATTGGATTCCCTACATGAAAACCCATTTCATCAACATATTCATTCTTTTCCAAGAAATACAAACCCTTTTCCTAAGTAAAATACCTCTTTGCTTAGAAAAGTAAAATCCCCCTTAATTAATTTCATTTTCATCCAAAAACATTCAAAAACCCACAAAATACATTTTATCCTAAGTTTATGTGTAAAAACCAAAATGGGATACTTTTATGCTAAAATGCCTATTTACACTTTACTTAGTTTAAAATTTTATGTATTTTAATTCACCAACTTTAATTTCATATTAATTTATAACTTAAAATATTAAATCCCTTTAAACTATCCCCTCCCGTATATTAACTAATTTCTTTATATAAATATCCCAAAACCCATTTATTAACATTAAACTTATTGTTTATTTATCGCACATGCTAAATAAAAACCCTGCCATATTCCCCATAGGTTTAAATATATCCTATAAATTAATCCCGCACCCTATGGTTTTAAAACATTAGTTAAATTTTTTATACTCCATATATATATATATATATATATATATATATATATATATATATATATATATATATATATATATAGATCTCACGTCATTGGTTATAAAACACTTGTTAATGTTTTATATGCCACGTTATAACATTACCCCGCCAATCAAATAATATAATGTTTTTACGTCATAAATATATATTTGCAACGTTTAAAACTACCCTGCCGCATAGTTAAAACTACCTTCAGTTAAAGAGGCTTAGAGAATTTCTCTAACTTCTATTGGGACTGGACCAAAGGCTTGATAACTAATTGGTTAAATATATTGGATTCCCTACATGAAAACCCATTTCATCAGCATATTCACCATTTTCCAAGAAATACAAACCCTTTTCCTAAGTAAAATACCTCTTTGCTTAGAAAAGTAAAATCCCCCTTAATTAATTTCATTTTCATCCAAAAACATTCAGAAACCCACAAATTACATTTTATCCTAAGTTTATGTGTAAAAACCAAAATGGGATACTTTTATGCCAAAATGCCTATTTACACTTTACTTAGTTTAAAATTTTATGTATTTTAATTCGCCAACTTTCATTTCATATTAATTTCTAGCTTAAAGTATTAAATCCTTTTAAACTATCCCCTCTCGTATATTAACTAATTTATTTATATAAATATCCCAAAACCCATCTATTAACATTAAACCTATGGTTTATTTATCGCACATGCTAAATAAAAACCCCGCCATATTCCCCATAGGTTTAAACATATCCTATATTTTAATCCCCCTCCCTATGGTTTTAAAACATTTGTTAAATGTTTTACACTCAATATATAAATATATCCTGCGCCATTGGTTATAAAACACTTGTTAATGTTTTATATGCCACATTATAACATTACCCCGCCAATAAAATAATATAATGTTTTTACGTTATAAATATATATTTGCAATGTTTAAAACTACCCCGCCGCATAATACAAACCTTGTGCCCCACACCCCAATGTCGAGCAACTCCAAAAACTAATCTTAGTCGTTCGCATTAATACTCTCAGATCCAACAACTAAAATGACATATCTCATTTTAAACTTCACGAATAAAACCTTTTTCAAACTATGTGAAATGGGTGTTTTTACACCTTTCTCCTTCCTCCACATGGACAAATATTATTGGATCGCATTCAATCCAGTAATACCATATACTGCCCAATTCCCATGCGATAACCACCCTTGGTTTTTCGCCTTTGAAGACCAAAACTG
This sequence comes from Pinus albicaulis, assembly GCA_034641835.2. NCBI lineage: Eukaryota > Viridiplantae > Streptophyta > Pinopsida > Pinales > Pinaceae > Pinus > Pinus albicaulis. The sequence continues at coordinate 993,765,796 of CM076584.1, forward strand.
CCATTTGTTTTTGACATGACAGCCATTAAATGCTAGCTTGTTTTTACCTAAAACGTTATATAAACCTCATACTGCGCCCACTAAAGCCTTTACTTGCATTGTTTGTATGATATTATCCATTCTGACTAAAGAAAACGAAGCCGATATACTGTTTTACGCTTAGAGAACCTGCAAAAGCCCCACATTTGTTGTCAAAGATTGCAGAAAGCTTTCAGATTGTTTACAAAGACCTTCAAAAGATACCAGAACCCTGTCCAAACACCTCACAACCAGTAAAGACCCACATACTTGCGCAAATAGGTATTTTCCAATAAAAACAAACCAAACACCTTATATTCATGAGAAAAAAACCAAAGATTGAAGAGTATGTCAATCAAATAGAGTGGCTGGATAATACCTTGGTAGAAGTAGTTAAACAAAGTCATACTAGTCACACCTTATGTTGTCACTCCTAGAGACAGCCTAAAGTTGCCACAGACCAGTGCCTAGGACATCTTATCATAGCAAGGAGCATATAATAAAACTTGGGTGTCAATCCAAAGGCTCTGCTGCTATCTCTTGTAAACAAGGAAATTAATTTAAATGGGACCAGAACTTACAGAAACTGCCACAGGGAAAGTAATGTTGCAGAGACAAGATGCAAAGCTCCAATGTAAAAGCATCAGACAGTTAAGAGACAATTTACTGTAAAGAGGGCCGATTCAAGTAATATGCCACAGAAATCAAATATCAAAATGTGTATGTGGTGAAAGAAATATGAGAAGATATCAGTTATCTTTGGTTTGATAACCAGATACACAACAGAACCATATATGGGCTTATCAATCTAAGAATCCATACATGACAATGGCGTTTTAAAAGCACCCTCCCAAAGCAACTAATATAGCAGAAAGATGGAAGAAATGAACATGAAACATTATATCATGCCTGAGCCATATTTAAAGCGCTTGACTGATCCAAGTATGCATATCAACTAGGATAAATCCTTACCTAAAATCAGTGAGCCACTCGCATTCCAGTACATGATACAAGAAGAAGGATAAAATGAAATGTTGTATTAAACACAGTAGAGAAGATTACATACTGTGGAATATCAAAGACCAAAATCCTCTAAAACAGATAGAACTCCTCCTCACTGAGACCCTACAGGCACTGAGCCTTCATACAAGAGTTTTTACAAGATGTATACAAAAATTCCTTTCACTGCACAATTCTCTGATAAAAATCTGGAACCTTTACAATGTCTTTCTTCTATGTTTTTATAGACAAAGAAGGAGAAAGACTTAATAAAAGAAGTAGGTGAGAACAATTAATTGTTTCATTAAAACAAAATGGTGAAAACATTCGCGCCCATACTATTTGATGGCTATGAAATGTTGAATGTACTTGACAATCCGCTTGTAGAAATAAATGCACTGAGTAGGAAATCTCTTCAGGAACTCGGTATAGAGATACATCCACATGAACATTCTGTCCTTTCCTGAAGCAAATTCGGCCGAAATAAAACCTTGAGAGCATTTCTTTTTGTGCTTTTGTACTTTCTGCCTTCTGAACCCTGAATTAGGATTTAAAATCTTCAATGCCAGACGTTGAATCCCTTGATCATCCACTGATACTTTTTTCCTCATCATAAATACTTTCATCTACAAAAATCTGCTTTTTGAATTGCTCTGGAGGGTTTGGTAGATTTGCCTTCCTGGCCTCTTAAATGGTAGTCATGTTGCAACAGCCTTCTTAAGCTTTTCTTCATAAATTTACCTCTGAAAAATGGTCCTTGGAAGAGGCCTCGGCTTTTGTAATGGAGGCGATGAATTATGGCAGCTCTTCCTCACCATAGAACTACAAAACCCACAAACACGTTAAAGAAAACCAGACACAGGGATGGTGAATGTGGCGGCGACCATGGAAATGGTTGTGAAGTCAAGGCGGAATGATGAAACGATGCAGGGTGGAAGGAAACGCACATAAATGATGGAGAAATGGAGGGTGGCAATGAAGAATACAGTGGAACGACAATGGATGAACGGGGTAGAAGTTCATAACATGAACACTGAAATATGACACGTAAACGGAACATATGAATGGTGTAGGAGGAACATGGCGCACAAGTGGAAATTATGACGTGGGGATGGACCAGGTCAACGGCTAGGCAAACAAACGATCTGAGCCGCACGATCCTTAAACGAGATCAACAGTTTAAACTGTGTCAGGCGGTGATGTGATGGTGGGCCACAGGCGTTATAAACTTGGCTTAAAACATATGCAGCTTCGAAGAGTGGTCACCGTCGGATGAAGGCCTCCGGATCTGACGGTTCACGTTAATTTCGCTGCGCATCCTGGGTCGAGCATTAATGTGCATGAGAGGGCGGTATTGAGGCCGTACTCGGGGACACTTGGCAAATGCTGAATGGAATCGCTGCGTTTTGAGGAATACCGCCTGCCTAGCAAAGGTGGTGCGGAAAAATCAGGCCAGTTTTAGAGCAGTGGTCGTGGGGCGGGGGTCCACAAAGGTGATGAGCTGTGGTGTGTCAATTTGCGATTGATCGGACGGCTCAGAGCGTGCTAGGTGGTCACAGACGGTAAGCGCTTTTTGGTCTGGCACATGGTCTAGCGCCTGGGTTACGTGGAGAAAAAAATGAAGGGGGCTAAGGCCGGAAGGGGCTAGGACCGATATGTTTGCAAATATGGACTTTAGCCATTTAAAATGCGATTTTGAAGCGAAGAAGGAGCAACGATAGACAGCCAAGGAACTTTGCAAGACAGGGTAAAGGAATTAGATGATTTAAACCAAATGGTCCATGGAAATTTTAATGGGGAGACGATCATGATCAACATTGGCTCCACCTGGGGACGGCACGTTCGTCCCTGGACGTATCGAGAACCCCGTAGACCACCTGATAATTTGATACGCAGACTTTTCTTTTCAGCCCCTCTGCTTTTCACTTCATAATTCATCAGCACACGTGCCTTATTTAAAAAAAGACAGAAACAGAAACTAATATACAATATGGTACACCAGGCTCTCTCTGCCTGAATTAGAATTGGAAGTAAGGCTTAAGAAATTGACCATTCACAGGGGCGTCAAGCAAGTCGCCCTATAAATTCTCCAATATGAACGTGTTATTGCCTCCCTGTTCCAAAATTTTAAATGGGCCAAACCAGAGTGGCTCAAACTTGCCATGTTTTCCTTTTTCAGCCCTCCTTACATCCCATCTGAGCACCAGATCACCAATCTGCAATTTCCTATCTTTTGCATGCTGGTCAAAAATGTTTTTCATTTTCTCCTGATATTCGGTCAGCCTTTGACTCGCTTGGCCTCGTGTTTCCTCTAGCTCCACCAATTGATTAATCCTCCTGATCATATCATCTGGTTCCTCCTGACTTTCCTGCATGAAATGGGCCACTGGCATGGCTAATTGCATAGGAAAAACCACTACTCGTCCATACACCAATTCATATGGAGATTTCCCAGTTGCTCTCTTACTGGTGATTCTATTAGCCCATAGAGAAAATTTCAATTGCGAATCCCAATTCTTCTGATTTTCATTTATTGTCTTTTTCAAAGCCCTCACCAGAGTTTTGTTTGAGGACTCTGCCAGGCCATTTCCTTGTGGATAGTAAGCTGTGGAGTGATTTAGTGTAATATTATACTGCTGGCAGATATTCAAAAATTTTGTGGATTTGAAGGCTTGTGCATTATCAGTTACTATTCTAGCAGGACAGCCAAACCTGGATATGATGTTCTCTTCCATGAATTTTATTATTACTGTATCCATAGCATTTCTTGCAGGTATGGCTTCCATCCATTTCGTAAAGTAATATGTGGCAGTTAGTATCCATTTATGTTGGCCACTTGAGGGTGGGTGAATTTCACCTATAAAATCTATTCCCCACTGTTGGAATGGTTCATTTACATCAACTGGAATCAGAGGCAGAGCTGCCCACTTTTGTCTTTCTGCAAACTTTTGATGTTTATCACATGCTCTAACCCAGGCCAAAACATCTCCAAATAATTTTGGCCAATAGAAACCGGCTTTCAGGATTTTATGGGCTGTGGCCCTCCAGCTGTAATGTCCTCCACAAATTCCTTCATGAAATTCTACCATTATACTCTCTACTTCACCCTCTGTAAGGCACGGGAGTAAAATGCCTGAGGGGTCCCTCCAATATAGCTGCCCATTAGCAACTATGTATTTCTGTGATTTCAATCTTAAAGCCCTGTATTTTTCTTTATCACAACTTTGAGGACAGCTAAGTGTTAAAAGATATTCCACTATTTCTTTGTACCATGGACTGGTGAGATACTTTATGTGTGCGTTCTGAGTAGCCTTCTCCAATCCTTGCTGCTCCTTTTCACTCTCAGCGTCTTCACTTGCAATCATAGACAAATTTATGCCCAGAGCTTGATAGTTCGATTCAGATAACATTTTAGCAAGCCCCTATCCTTTGATCAGCTTGGTAGGGCGGATATCTAGATCATACTCCTGTATTTTAGCAATCCACCTTCCCCTTTTTCCTTCACTATCACCCTGAATAAGGATATCTTTTACAGCGGCTGTAGGCACAAATGCAGTGATGTGGGATTACAAAACATACATGCAGAAAGCTTTAAGGGATCTCACCAGGGCATATGCCTACTTCTCCAGTATGTTATACTTCAATTCTGCATCATGCAACACTTGACTAAAAAAGGCTATGGGTTGCTCATATCCATCTTCATTTTTCTGCAACAAAACTCCAGCTACTGTATGAGGTGAAGCAAATGAAAAGATCATAAATGGTTTAGTATAATCTGGTCTAGTTAGTACAGGAGCTTCAGCAAATGCATGTTTTATCCTGGTAAAAGCTTCTCGTGACTCCTATGACCATTTAACTTCATTCCCTTTTTTCAACATATCAGTTATGTGCCTAACTATTTTAGCATAGTTAGGAATAAACCTTCTCAGAAAATTTATACGCCCAAGAAATAACTGTACTTCTTTCTTGTTCCTGGGGAGATGAATGCCATTTATAACCTCTACTCTCTTGGGATCTATCCTTACCCCATCTTTAGTTACAATATGCCCCAAAAGTTTGCCTTCCTCTAATGCAAATAAAGATTTTTGTGGATTAAGAGAAAGACCATACCTTCTGCATTTTTCAAAGGTTCTTTGTAGATGTTCAATATGTTCAGCATCATTTTTTGAAAACATTGTAATATCATCAAGGTATACCACCAGAAATATATCTTGCTCCCCAATAAAAGCAATGTCCATGGCCCTCTGAAAAGTGGCCCCTGCATTAATCAGTCCAAAAGGCATCCTGGCATACATAAATGTGCCCCATGGTGTGATGAAAGTAGTCTTCTTCTGATCTTATGGAAGTACAACTACCTGATTATAACCAGAGAAGCCATCCATCATCGACATTCTGGAGGCTCCAACCACTTTCTGCAGAATGTGGTCCATCTTGGGCAGTGGATAATTATCTTTTAAAGATGCTCTGTTTAAATTCCTGAAATCCACACACAGCCTTATTTCTCCATTCTTCTTTTGGACAGGGACAAGGTTCACCACCCATTCAGAATACCTCAATGGCACAATTATTTTAGCCTTTAGCAGCTTCTTGATTTCTTTTTCAATGGAGGGAAGCAGTAGAGGATTTATCTGTCTAAGCTTTTGCTTATAAGGCTTTGCATCTTCCCTCAAAGGAATTTTATGCTGCATTATACTAATATCAAAAGTTTTAAGGTCCTGATAGGACCATGCGAACACATCCCTATACGACTGAAATAGCTTCAGGTATTTCTCCTTGTATTCCTCTGGGACCTTCTTGGATAATTTCACAATTTTAGGATCAGCCTCAGTACCCAGATTCAGATCTTCCACTTGATCTTCCTCTACCACTTTACTAGGCTGCAATGGGACATCATTTTTATCAAATAATATTTCTAGAGGCACCAACCCTCTAGGGATGACATTTCCTTTCAGATGCAGCACTTTACTACCTGCCATCTTCTCTTCCCAATTATTTTCTGAAACATTCTCAGCCTCATCTTCTTCACATTCATCAATCTCCATATTAGAGAATTCTCCCACTGTTTCCAGGAATCTCTTCATTTGTTCCTCATCTTAAAATACCTGCCAGTGCTTAGTATTATCTAGGATTGATGGCCTATAACGTACCTCCACTTCATATCTTAAGAGAGGGTTCTGGGGAGGATGGAATGTACTAGCAGCCACAGCAAGGGAGTCTGCCATTCTGTTCTATTCTCAGGGCATGAACTGGATATTAAATGCTGAGAAGAAGTTCTCCACCATGTCCCAAACCTCATTTCTATAAGCCCTCAACCGAGGATGCTTAGTTTGACACTGGTTTCTGATTTGTCTGACCACCAGCTCAGAGTCCCCCAGGACCTTTAAACATTGTATGCCCATGCTCCTGGTTGTCTGTAATCCCAATAGAAGTGCTTCATATTCAGCTACGTTATTAGTAGCCTCATATTCCAATTTAAAAGATAGTGGGATCCATTTTTCTGTAGGAGAAATTAATAATACTCCAGCTCCGTTTCCTTCTTTTAAATTTGCTCCATCAAAATGTAAAGTCCAGATTCCTGCTTCATGGTTCTCTAAAGGCTTCTCAGTCTTGATATGGCAGAAGGATGGTTCCTGAGCAAAGTCTTGATCTTTCTCCAGCATCAAGCATGTAAAATTTCCTTCTTGACTATAGATTGGTGAGTTCTCAGAGCTGTCAGCCTTAGTCACCATCTTGGAAAATCTAGTTTCTCTGTATAACCTCCTCTCCTGGCCACCAAAAATTGGAATATTGGCATATGTTAAGTCTAGTTTAAGTGACCCACCAATTTTTTTTCCCTAGGACCTTGACAACAACATGCCAAAGCGAGCTAGGATATCAGCCACCACAATGTCCATTACTATACTTTTTGCTGGAATTTGGGCCAAATTGACCACTAAATCTTTAATCATCCCTAGACATTTAACTCTTTTGGAATCAAATGAATAGAGGTCTTTATATGGGCGAGTGATCTGTAGTCCTAGTTGCTCCATGACAGATAGAGGCATAAGATTATGGGAAGCTCCAGAATATAGCATACAATTATGCAATAGCAGGTCATGAATCACTAGTGACACGTAGAAGGGAGGAGTAGATGGATCTATCTCCTCGACAAGTGGGCCAAACACAACCATGGGTCTTTCTTCTTGGAGATTAAGACTGTCTGGAATTATTGGTGTTTCAGGAGGGGACAATAAATAAGTAACTTGAGATTGATATGCATGTTGTTTCAACAGCTCAGTCAAGGGGACTGGGATTTTGACTTTCTCAAGTTCCTTTTGCAGATTGAAAGCAGGAGGGGGCTTTTCTATTGTAACTTCTTTTGACTCTTTATTTTCAGCTGAAGTTTTAACTTCTTTTGATACAGACTCAGCATTAGGAGGAGTGACTACTTTTGAAGAAGAAGGAATTTGATCATTAGACTGTAGAGGTTTGTTTAGAGGACTCTTACCTTTGTCTGTAACTTTCTGCACTGTTGACTCCTTTTGAGAAGATACTTCCTTCTGGAGAGGCTCTTCTTCTTGATCCTGAGTTCGAGTTCTCTTCCTTGAAGACCTGAGATCATATTTTCTGTTGAATTGAGCTTGCATGAAATCAGCAAATTGTTTACAATAATGATCAATTTCTGCTTCTTCTTCTTGCCAGGAGCACTCGGCTGCATCATTTCCTTGCAAAGGACATTCCTCTCCATCACTATTTGAAAAGGCAAGATTTGCATCCTCCATTCCATAGGTAGTGTCTTCAGTATAATCATCTACTGGACCTTCCAGATATAATGGGTGTGGTACCTGATCTTGTTGCTCCTTTGCTTCCCTTGGCAATATTTGCAGGGGTGGTCTCTTATATTGGTGATTGTAACCCCTGTTTGGAGCATTGTAGAAATTCTTGGAGGCTGAATTCTTGGTTTCCAATTCAAGCTTGACCAATTTATTAGAAATATTCTTAATCATTTTTCTCATTTCTTCAATTCTATCTGAATCCTTATCCTGGTTAGAAGTAGATACTTCCTCTTTGCCTCTTCTTCTGGTATCCTGTTCAGCCTTTCCTTTTGATTTTCCAGTGGAGGAAAAATTCGCTTCCAACTTAAGAGCATCTGACTGAGCATCATCTAGAGTGGCAAGTTTTCTTTCCCTCAGAGAAAAACCAAAATCTGAGTCAAAGGCTGCTATGAAAACAACTTTGGCGGCATTCTGATGAGGCTTCATATCTGCAAGGAGATTTAGATATAACTTATTAAGTCTCTTTATAAAATCTGACACCCCTTTATTATGTTTCTTCTTGAGTGTATTGAACTCAGTAAGACACTGTCCATGATCTTTCTTTTCTCCCCATTTCCTGAGAAAGGTATTTTCCATATCGTCCCAAGTGGTTATGGAATGGTTTCCTAATGTTTTGAACCATTTTCTGGCTTCACCGTCCAGAGATTGCACAAATAGTCTTAAGACTACATCCAAATGTTCTACATTAAAGTTTTCTGCAAAAGAGAAAAAATTCTCAAGATGTTTCTGAGCATCAATTTCATTTTCCCCAGTGAATCTGGGCAAGATCTTCAAATAATCCTGTGGCATATCATTCAGCACTTGAGGTAATGCCAGGGGAGCATATTTGTTTAACAAAAAAGCTGGAACATTAGCCATTGGAGGAGGTGGGGGTTGTGCAACAATCTGGTGTACAAATGGAGGGAGAGGAGGAGGTGGAAGTGGAGTATGAATAACAATAGGAATATATTCAACTACATCTTGAGGGGTTGAGGGGAACAAAGGCCTGTTAACAACAGAAACTTCGGTTACTTCCTTGACCTCTTCAACTTTAGGAGTAGGGTGAAGGTTAGCTTTAATTCTAGCACCTCCCCTGGGTAGGCTATCTGAGTAATATTCTGTGTCTCCCACAGTGGAGTCGAGATTTTCTATTTGGGTTTCTTGAGAAGAAGGGGATGGATAATCTTCTACAGAAAACTCAGGGATTTCAGCGCGGACTGATTTCTTTTCTTTCCAACTTCTTCTATGTATAATCTTCTCAGGGTCAGACACTGAAGGTGTCTTTGACTGTGATGTATCTGACCTCAAGTGTGGCTTACGAGGAGCCAGGACTATAAACAGATTTATCAAATAAACAACAGTGGAGTCACCAAGGTGAGAGATATGTAACTCTTCAACTCTCTGTGCTCACCTGATCAGAGAGTGAATATGATTTGTCGAGGCCCAGGGATAATGATTTTCTTAACTTCGATCCTCGGCAATGGCGCCAGAAAGATGTTGTCACTCCTAGAGATAGCCTAGATTTGCCACAGACCAGTGCCTAGGACATCTTATCATAGCAAGGAGCATATAATAAAACTTGGGTGTCAATCCAAAGGCTCTCCTACTATCTCTTGTAAACAAGGAAATTAATTTAAATGGGACCAGAACTTACAGAAACTACCGCAGGGAAATTAATGTTGCAGAGACAAGATGCAAAGCTCCAATGTAAAAGCATTAGACAGTTAAGAGACAATTTACTGTAAAGAGGGCCGATTCAAGTAATATGCCACAGAAATCAAATATCAGAATGTGTATGCGGTGAAAGAAATATGAGAAGATATCATTTATCTTTGGTCTGATACCTAGATACACAACAGAACCATATATGGGCTTATCAATCTAAGAATCCATACATGACAATGGTGTTTTAAAAGCACCCTCCCAAAGAAACTAATATAGCAGAAATATGGATGAAATGAACATGAAACAGTATATCATGCCTGAGCCATATTTAAAGCGCTTGACTAATCCAAGTATGGGTATCAACTAGGATAAATCCTTACATAAAATCAGTGAGCCACTCGCATTCCAGTACATGATACAAGAAGAAGGATAAAATGAAATGTTGTATTAAACACAGTAGAGAAGATTACATACTGTGGAATATCAAATACCAGAATCCTCTAAAACAGATAGAACTCCTCCTCACTGAGACCCTACGAGCACTGAGCCTTCATACAAGAGTTTTTACAAGATGTATACAAAAATGCCTTTCACTGCACAATTCTCTGATAAAAATCTGGAACCTTTACAATGTCTTTCTTCTAAGTTTTTATAGACGAAGAAGGAGAAATACTTAATAAAAGAAGTAGGTGAAAACAATTAATTGTTTCATTAAAACAAAATGGTGAAAACATTCGCGCCCATACTATTTGATGGCTATGAAATGCTGAATGTACTTGACAATCCACTTGCAGAAATAAATGCACTGAGTAGGAAATCTCTTCAGGAACCCGGTATAGAGATACATCCACATGAACATTCTGTCCTTTCCTGAAGCAAATTCGGCCGAAATAAAACCTTGAGAGCATTGCTTTTTGTGCTTTTGTACTTTCTGCCTTCTGAACCCTGAATTAGGATTTAAAATCTTCAATGCCGGACGTTGAATCCCTTGATCATCCACCGATACTTTTTGCCTCATCATAAATACTTTCATCTACAAAAATCTGCTTTTTGAATTGCTCTGGAGGGTTTGGTAGATTTGCCTTCCTGGCCTCTTAAATGGCAGTCATGTCGCAACATCCTTCTTAAGCTTTTCTTCATAAATTTACCTCTGAAAAATGGTCCTTGGAAGAGGCCTCGGCTTTTGTAATGGAGGTGATGAATTATGGCAACTCTTCCTCACCATAGACCTGCAAAACCCACAAACACGTTAAAGAAAACCAAACACAGGGCTGGTGAATGTGGCGGTGACCATGGAAATGGTTGTGCAGTCAAGGCAGAATGATGAAACGATGCAGGGTGGTAGGAAACACACATAAATGATGGAGAAATGGAGGGTGGCAATGAAGAATACAGTGGAATGACAATGGATGAATGGGGCAGAAGTTCATAACATGAACACTTAAATATGACACGTAAACGGAACATATAAATGGTGTAGGAGGAACACGGCGCACACGTGGAAATTATGACGTGGGGATGGACCAGGCCAACGGCTGGGCAAACAAACGATCTGAGCCACACGATCCTTAAACGAGATCAACGGTTTAGACTGTGTTGGGCGGTGATGTGATGGTGGGCCACGGGCATTATAAACTTGGCTTAAAACATATGCAGCTTCGAAGAGTGGTCACCGTCGGATGAAGGCCTTCGGATCTGACGGTTCACGCTAATTTCGCTGCGCGTCCTGGGTCGAGCATTAATGCACGGTAGAGGGCGGTATTGAGGCCGTACTCAGGGACACTTGGCAAATGCTGAATGGAATCGCTGTGTTTTGAGGAATACCGCCTGCCTAGAAAAGGTGGTGCGCAAAAATTAGGCCGGTTTTAGAGCAGTGGTCGCGGGGCGGGGGTCCACAAAGGTGATGAGTTGTGCTGCGTCGATTTGCGATTGATCGGACGGCTCAGAGTGTGCTAGGTGGCCACAGACGGTAAGCGCTTTTTGGACTGGCACATGGTCTAGCGCCTGGGTTACGTGGAGAACAAAATGAAGGGGGCTGAGGCCGGAAGGGGCTAGGACCGGTATGTTTGCAAATATGGACTTTAGCCATTTAAAATGCGATTTTGAAGCGAAGAGGGAGCAACGATAGACAGCCAAGGAACTTTGCAAGACAAGGTAAAGGAATTAGATGATTTAAACCAGATGGTCCATGGAAATTTTAATGGGGAGACGATCATGATCAACACCTTGAAAACTGCAAATCCAGGAGAGAAAGCTACTAAGAGAGTTAGAGAAGAAGGTACATACACTGCTAAGACAACAACTGAGACAAGGTTTAAACTTAGATACAATAAAAAGCCTAAAGTCAATTTAGTTGATAAAGTAAAAGTGACCATAGAAGTAGAAGACACAGATGTTCCAGTGAAAAATACAAATTTTGCTACAATCATTAAAAATGAACCAGTCACAGAGATTTTAAATGAAGGAAATCCTGATAATTCAAACACTCGGGTCATAGAGAAACAACAGAGTATGGAGTCATCCTCCCCACAGACAGCAGAAGAAAAATATCTTGACATCAGAGAAAAATATAAGAAAATTAAGACAAAGAATGAGGAAATAAAAAATGAGATTTATTCTCAGTATTTAAAGTAAACACCAGGCATGCATAATAGACTTTTATGAGCTTTTGATTATTCAAACAAAAATTTGATTATGCCATTGCTTCAACCAACAATTAAGACTCCCAAGGCAGTTGCAGACTACAAGAAAGTTGATCTTGAAGTGCCAACAGAAAGCATTCATGCACTAGATCAAATTGAATTTCACAGTAAAACTTCTAAGATGTTATATTCTACCATAACTACCAAGGCTATGAGTGTTAGCAAGCTTCAGAATACCATAATAAACATGAGAGATCAAATGAATGTTGAAATGGCCTCATCATATGCTAAAGATCTTAGGGTTAAGTCTTTAGAAGAGTTGTTTATTCAAGTAGGATATGATCCTGCCAATGCCAAAGTTGCAAAACAGTTAGTGAAGAAAAAGAATGAAGATATTGCAGCACTGAGGAAACAGCTCAAGCTTCCACCAACTGAACATCCACAAGCCAAATAAATAGTGCAAGAGCAAAGCTAGAAGGATGATATGATGAATTTAATTCTACAATTAACACAACAAATAAAAGAAATGGAAATCCAAATGGAAAAGCTTGTCCATGAAAGAGAAACTACAAAAGCACAGGAAACTCCTACAGTAATTCCCATGGTTACTACAGTTATGCCTTCAACTCTTGCAGAAGAGTTGGCACCCAAAGTACCAATGGTTACTGCAGTGCCAGTGACCTCATCTATTACTTCATTTATAGAGTCATCTACATCAACAGTGCAGCCAACAAATGAGGCTAGTAAACTAATTAAAGCCATGGAGGAAATGTCACTTCAAACCAACGAGATCAACATATTGAAGAGAGTAATTTAAAATCTTGAAGACACCAAGAAGCTAGCCCAAATCAATGCTAAAACTCATGAACAAAGGGCTAACAGGTTAAATACTGAGTTGAAAAATCTACAAAAGGACTTAACCTTGAAAGAAACAATGTCTTATGTGAAGAATCAGTTATGGAGTAAAATCATTGAAGCCATCAATCTAGGTAATATATGAGCAAAGGGATTTACTGAAGGAAGCACAAGCAAAGATTCATAAAATAAAAGATGAGCAAGGTGACAAACCTGATCAAGCCATAGAATTAATCAAATTTCTCAACAACAAGAACAAGCAAGAACTTGAAGAAATAGAAATCACTAATAGAACAAGGACAATCCTTGAGATAATGAAATCCATTTCAAAGAAGAACTTAATGAAGCAGTTAGAGGGAAAATGTGAAAACATGAACACAGCCATAACCAAGTTTATGGTTAAGTTTGAAAACTTGAGGCAAAGAGGTTTGCCTAACATTCTGGTCATTAATGATAAGCTCATGCCACAGGAGGACTACAACAAAAATATTATGGATTATGCAAAAGAACAAGTTAACAAAATAGAAGGGCAAGGAATTCCTACAGGGAAGGTTTTACACAGAAATTTTGAAGACTTGTTTTATCTTCAGAATGAGATAAAACACATTTTTGTTATAAAACCAACATTTGCTCGATATACAGAGGCAGATGAGAATTTTAGGAAACTGAAAAAGATACAAATTCCTAATGATGAAGCTTGGCAATCACTCACTGACTTACTGTAAAAATTCAAATTGTAGATAAAAGGATAAAATAGTTTTCTGTTTTTTGCAGTCGAAACAGAATTTTACAGTAGTAAGGCAGTTTTAACATAGTTTAAAGTGTATCAGTGGTAAAGAGTATCAGATGAAAGAGTATAAGATTAGAAGATAATATTTCAAAACAAATTTGAAATATCTTTGCCAGCAAAGAGGACGACAAGACAGCCAGCTGCACCCATTCCAAAACAATTTTCTATTTTATTTGGATAAATAGGACAGCTTGCTGATTTGTTAAGCAGTTGTCACTATTTTGATGTAAAGATATTTTATTTTTCCCTAGATAATTCCTAGAAGCATTCTAGGATATTTTGTAAACATTTTTGTATATGTACTTCATCTTTTGAAGTATTATTGTGGAATAAATTACTGAAGATTTCTATAGTCATTTTTGTTGTACTTGAAGGCTTTTTGTTGCAAATTTCGAGTAGCAGACTAGATCAAATCATCTAGCATCATATTTCAGGATTCATGTGATGAGTTATTGAAGTGAAGTACTTTCTACTGGTCACTGTTTATCTTCTCATGTTTCCATGCATCCATTTATGTATGCTAAATTTGAATGAGAAAATAAGAGTATTATTTCAGGATTTGTTAAAAGCACCTTGTCTTTACTGTTTAACATTTCTATGTTTTCTGCTGATTTCTAGAGTTGGGAACCCTTACTTGCTCCCTCTTTCGAATGACCTCTAAATAATCCTTCCTTATCCGGATTAAAGAATCATTCATTGTTGTTTATCCCGATCAAACCACTTCACCAAATAAGCCTTCCAAGATCTTCAAAGACTTGTCTATCTTTCCCTGAAAACATTTGACTTTTTGACCTTGATCCTAGTTCTATTTGCTTGAATTTTGACTCCTTAGCCTAATGGACAAACAAATCTCCACTTATCCATCTCATTAATTGATTTTTCCCACCAAACCAAACCAAATCAAAACCAATTTGCACAATCATAACTAGCCTAATATCTTATAATCAAAACAAAGTTAAATCTTAAAGAGAGAGCCCTCTTTGAACCCTAAGAAGGCTAGATATTAGAGTTTAAAAGTTGTTTTGTGGTTACCTCTAATGTTCTTAGACTTTAAATCAAAATCTCACAACTTAAGAATTATTAGAGTAATAACACCGCTCACGATCCTAAAGTTAATTTCAAACAATAATTATGTGTTTGAATTACTAGAAGGATGCAATATGTTATTGAATTTTAAAGTAATTTATATATGTATGATTACCATGGGATTTTATAAGTAAAGGTGATAAATTTTGAATAGAAGGATTAGATTCTAGAGCTAAAAAGAGAATAAATTATAGAAATAGCATTGAAAACTAGGACTTAGAAGACAATGATGTATTGAAATAGCTCACTAGGAAGGTAAGGGATTAGAGGAACCCACTTGGATCTCAAAATAAGGTTTAAACTAAGTCATGGAATAATATAAGGCTTAAACTAAGTCATGAAACAATTAAAAAGACTTTATAACAATGTCATGAGCATGAGCTCGTTTCCCTTCTTAAAAAAGGAGCCTAATGCAAGTTCATCATCCTTCAATTTAGTGGAAATTCCTTTGAAATAGTTTCTAATTTGTGACATGACGAATGTGCAATTAAGATGGGAAAATGTAGAGAAAGATATACCTTTGTTTGGGTCATGTAATCCACTTGAATTGGATGTATGATTAAAATTTAGATAAAGTTTAGAAGGGGTGGGCTAGTTAATCATACAAGAGAGACTTTGTGGACTTTAAATATTGATATTTCCTCAAACCAACGACTATAAAATAGCTTGTGGGGAATGACCTTTAATGTTGATTATAAGCTAAAAGATGTTTTTATGTTCCATGAGAATTTCCACATAAATTTAGTAATGGCTCAAAAAGATAAATTCAAAACACATTAAGTGGATAGATTTATCCTGGGTTGTTTTTATGAGAAAAGGAAATGTTTTTATCTTATGTTTGAAGAATAAGATAGGTAATGTGTAATAATTTCATTTCAAAGAAATGAGAAGTGAGAAAGAAAAGAAAATAGAAAATTTCTTATAATAAAATCAATAAATAAATAAAATTAATTAATTAAAAATCATATCCGAGATGAGAGAGTTGTAAATAAAAATATGAGTTAGATCAGAGAGATGTAAATAAAAGTGTGAGTTCAAACATAAAGTAGTATCTAATTTATTAAGAAAATGTGAATAGAAAAACACACTAAGATATATTAGAAAAAAGGAGTAATACATAATAATGCAACAATAACATATAACTTTAACCAATCATGTGAGTATGAACTCATTTAATGATTAGAAAGGAGATTTTTTTAAAACAGACCCAGATGAGAAAATTGTAGGTAAAACTAACCGTTAAAGACATAAGAGTATCTAACTCATGAAGAAGGTACTAGGATATCAACACATGAAAAGTCAGACGTAATCATGCAACAACTAGATGAGAGAGTTATAAATAAAAGTATGAGTTAGAGGAGAAAGGAGTATTTAATTTATTAAGGAAATAAGTGAATAGAAAAATGTACCACTATATCGAATAAAACGTTAAATTTAATCCTGCAATAATTACATAAAACTTGGAAACATTTTGTGAAAATGAACTCATTTCACATTTTATCAAGTTAAACTAATGCAAAGACATCCTACTCCACCTTGCTGGAACCCCTAATTCTTTCAAGACTTTTTTCCCTATTGTGATCAGCCAAAATTTCCCAATAGAGAGAAAACACGTTAAGAAATGTTCGCATTTTTATTTTGAACCATTTAACCCCTAAAATATAAAATTGAAAGTGCATGGGTTTACGAGGTAGGTTGGTCAAAGACATGGAAGAGAATTAGGGACTTCAATTTGATTTTTTTGGGGAATCAACTGGTTTTGACATCTATGGTTTTTAAAGTAATCAACTAGTTTGGACCAAAAGGCATGTGTAGTTTTTTTTAAGTGGAATATGTTTTTTTAAATAAAAATAAAATATTATTTAAATGAAAAAAACATTATAATAAATATATATGGTTATTTTTAATTAAAAGAATTATAAAACATTAATAATTTTATTTTATTTTATTTTTGTTAGTATTATATGTATTAAAAATATTTCACTCTAATTCTACTCATAATTTTAGATCAACTTTAAAGAAATAAATGAATTAAAAGTAAATAATATATAAAATATTAACCATATATCAATGTCAATATATTTCAATGATCAAATTCATATATATATATATATATATATATATATATATATATGAAAAATATTGTTAAAAAAATATTGTTTAATATTAATCATAATAAAATATTTCAATGAATAATAAAAAATAATTAAAAGTAATTTTTTTTAGATAGGTGTAATTTATTTAATTATTAATATAAAATTCATATATTATATTTAATAAATATTTTTATTAATGAAGGTTAATAATATTGATGAATATTTAAAATGTATTAATAACAAAAAAACATTTTAATATGCACAATATGGTTCATAAACAAAATATTTCAATCACTATATTAAGTAAAATATTTCAATGTCAAACTATGTATATATTATATATGGTTAAGAAAAAAAAATATTTATATATTATATAAAGTAATTAATTGAAACACAAAAAAATGTCCTTATGGTTAAAACATCTAAAGTAGTCTCACTATATTGTTGGAATTGCAAGCTTAAATTTTGTAATTTACACAATCTATGTACCTAAGAGACATATTCGGGTGTTAGTTGGATCTAATAATCTTGGAGACGCGATATCTCTTTGGGGGGTCTTATTCTATTCAAAATGTCTAGCTATTGAGTACCTAGATATCTATGAAAATTCCAAGTTGTTATTGATCGGGTTATGAAGAGATCAAAGTTTGAGTCCCTCATGCTCATAAAGTGGATGAAGAGCGTTAAAGTGTTGATAAGTATTTTCCAGGGACTGGCATTTTCACATATTTTCAGGGAACACAATTATGTAGCAGATTCATTGTCTAAAGATGCAACAAACTATTTAGGAAGATAAAATGCTCAACATTTTTTTATAAGTAGACACATGATGTAACACTCAACTCAGTTATGTTGTTTTTTTTTTCTTATTAGATTTTGATGGAAGCATTCTAAATGTTTAGATAAATATAACATGTAATGTCATAGAATGACAAAAGTCATTGAATGACAAATTAGATAGTCATTATAGTTTGTAAGAAGTATAGTTTGCAAATTTTGATAATATCTTTTAATGCCCAGATTTTCCAAGAATTTGGATTATAAGAAATATAAGATATATATGCAATCAAGTATATGAATTTTTTATTTTATTTTAATGAAAGCTTCTTGGTTTTTTTCATATTAAAAAAAATAAGAAACTTTTTCACAACATTGAACCATTTATTCATTCAAAAATGTAACATATATATATGTTTATTAAAATCTTAAAGAGATCAAATCTCATGAGTGTAAATATTTTTTCAAAATTTTCATTAATTTATACATCAAGTAATCTGATCTTTCTTTAACACTTGGTAATTAAAACAAACTATTAAACAAATTTGTGATATTAAATTAGTTGCGATTCATAAACCCATTAAAATAAAAACCATTAATCCTATTTTTATTTCTATGTGGGGGTTTGTTTCTATTTTTGAGACAATCAGTGCAGTTTAACTTTAACTTCCATATATAGCCAACCAAAGAATAGAATTTAGTCTTAAGGTTTGGTCCAATGACTATGCGTGAACAAAAGAAAAAAATTCGGAAAACACGTCGCACGATATGAGAAAGTTGAAAGTTAAATTAAGGGTTAAAAGACAAAGCATCTAGGGAAGTTGAAAGTTAGGTCAAAAGGCAGAGCATCTAGGGAAAGTAAGGAATAGAGGAGTAACCACTTTATGTTAAAAAAGAGTTTGACCAAATCAGAGAAATTACAAACTTTCTAACAATCTTGGAAGTGTGAGTATGCGCTCATTTCTTCTTTTAATAGTAAAAGAGTGACACAGGCACATCCTCCAACACATTACATCCCAAACAATGTAAAGTGCGATGAATGTGCAAGTAGGAGAGAAATACGCAAAATAGATCTACAATCGGACGCTGGTTTTATGGGGGCTAGTCTAGTGGAAGACTAGAAGACAGACCTCTCGGTTTTCAACCATCGTTTCTTCTCATATCTGTCGCGTGAAAAGAAGTTGTTTATTAGCATGTGGAATAGTTCGGAAGGCAGTTTTTTGTCGAAATTTGATAAATTAAAATTCAAAAAATTAGTTAATTGGAGTGTTTGGAATCTATTTTTTGATAGTGAAAATGAATTTAACACTATCAAAAATCTTAAAAACGCTCAAAATACTAAAGTTTAACAACTGGAAACAAGATTCTGAGCAAATCTTTGTCAATTTCTTTCAAATTACCAGATTCTAAGCCATTTCACTATTTTTAGACTAGGCTCCGTGAAAATGCCTACGGGTTATGAGTTTTTGAGCTGATGGTTTGTTAAAAGAGGGCTCTCGGTTCCCTTAGAACTTGGCTGGATCAAGTTGGTTGTGGTTCTTGAGGGTGAAGGCAAGCTGTGGGTTCCATTAGAACTTTAAGTTCGTCGTGCCTCCCGAGACTGAAGTCAAACATTATTAGGTGGGTGCGGTTGTTGAGTGTTTCGATAAAGGGAAATTGTTAATAGTTAATCAATGATCATCTCATAAAAAATATATATAATAGTTGAGCTACACCTACATTAGCAAACTTATTTCACTTAGAAAACACTTTTTTTTTCGTAAAGAGAACAGTTCCCATAGTAATTGAGAGGAATACGGACGAGTAGGGAAAAACAATTCTAGATAGCCGATTGTACTTCACACCGACATCCATATCATTTCGATGCCCTCAAAATGTGCTGTTTTTTTATTAAATCGGATTATATAATTTTCCACACCATTTTATTTTTTTATTTAAAATATATTTTCGAATAAATAAATAAATTTAATATTTCGATATTTTTAAAAAATATTTCACTTTATAAATTAAATAATTTTTAATTTTTAACAATTTATTTTAAAATTATAATAAAATTTAAAAAAAATAAAAATAAAAATAAAAACTATTATGGAATACAAATTATTTGAAGTTTAAAAATAAATATATGAATAAACTTATTGACGTGAGATTATGTTTTATTCTTGAAATTAATGTTAGAACAATACATAGTACATTATGACACAATTTATTTGATATTTTTATTCATCACAATAGTTACAAATGTATAGGACATAGATCATAGACTTGAATCTAGATTCTAAGAAAGCGGATATATGACTAGGAAATGACACAACTACAACTCAGACATAGGGAACAACAACTTCAACTTCTAGATTGACACCTAGGGACTCACAATGACAACTTGTCGATCACATCATACACATGGAAACATTACTGTCAACAGTTTCCCTTAATGGTTACATGACAAATATAATAACACACATTACAACAATAAATGAATCTCTGTCAAACTGATCTTCATCAACACTCACATCCACTTTGAAATCTTGCAAGCATCGCTCTTTCAACACCACATCTTCGAGTTGTCACTTGAACTACATTTAAAACGTAACCGCCTCTGACCATCGTTGATGAACGTTGCAAGATCAACAATATTGACACCTTGGCTCGTCGGGACTTCCGCGATAAGAGCTCTCAAGTAATGAACCATCCTATGGACCAACCACCATATGTCAGATATTTCACTTTTGCTGATCCATCAATTGCTAGGATGGAAGTCTCGATACTTAATGTGTTCAAAATTTGATCAAACAACTTGACCTTAGTAACACAAGAATTGATGTTTCGTACGCTGGGACTTCTAGTTTGAGCACTACCAACCTTTTTTATAACCAAAATTGAAAGAAATAGAAAACTACTTGACAAACACATCTCACAACTACAAACTCAATAATCATCAAACAATCACTTGTCATCCACGCATAGACAAGTCACCATGTTTCTCCTTAGCACATATCATAAGTTGTTAATCTGTTTCAATCTTTATCTTGGAGTTTTTTCATCCTCACAATGAATTTGTTAGAGTGGTCAATTCCAACAAACTTACACTCACATATTGATTTGACTAGACTCAATATGTTTAAAATGAAAACTCCAAATTTTGAGATCAGAACAAGATTGTAATAGAAACATCCGATGCGGGGATATCTTCCCTACAAAAGCAAAAAATTGAGATCTTCCTCCAGTTTTAACACTTTTGACATATATCACTGACCACTTGAAACTCCTCCATACCAAGATTGTAACAGAAACATCTGATGCAGAGATATCTTCCCCGCGAAAGCAAAAAAATGAGATCTTCCTCTAGTTTTAGCACTTTTGACATATATCACTGACCACTTGAAACTCCTCCACACCATATCTTAGATCCAGATTCTCAAAACCAAATTCGTGCAATAGTATCTATAGTTCGGGGGCACGATTTTGCAGATTTATAATATGACAGTGCATACAATTTTGACAAAACTATCAAGGCCTGAATTTAACTCCTTTGTAGGTTCTAGGAAGATAAGCACAAACAAAAATTTGCAGATAGCAAGATGACGAAAGGATCTAATGATGTTTGATGAAGTTGCAAGCAACAAACAAATCTACACACAAAAGATCACAAAAAAAAAATCACACACTAAAAATAAACTCTCACACATCTATACCAATATGTATAGAAACAATAACACTCAGAATCCCTCACATATTTTTGGTGCTCCCTTGAGAGATTCAAGCCAGTACCATCTCTGATACCATGTTATAAAAATAGAAAGAATACATTATGACACACACAAATCACTTGATTTCTTTATTCATCGCAACAATTATAAATATATAGAACATAGATCACAGAGTTCGACGAATCTAAATCCTAAGAAAATAGATCTATAACTTAAAAATAGCATAACTACAGTTCCGAGATAAAGAACAAAATTTCTAAATTAACACCTCTCAACTACCAATATATACTCACGATAACAACTTAAAAATCACATCATACACATAAGAACATTACAATCATGGTTTTTTTTTCCATCTCTTATTTCAATTTCCCTTTTCTGGTTTCCTCTATATTGTACTTCAATATAAAAGTGCGTTGAGTATGCACGTGCTTCCACCAACATGGTTCTTGTGCAGTTTACCTAACATAGAGATTTTAATAATTGGCAAACAAGTATGCAGTTAGGCGTAGTGGATTAAATGTTATAGAGATATGTTGGATATAAATGGTGTGAATCTCGAGATATGATTTATATCGTAACCTATATAATGTTTAATACATTATATTGTTTATTGTAATATTATTATAACAATAATAATGTTTATAGGTTGTTATAATATTCGTGTTTATTTAACATCAAGATCAATAAAGGTTTTATGTAGGTTTTATGTAAACATGATTTTCTCATATAAATACATGTTTGATTTTTAAAGTTAATGGATTTTCACTTAATTTACAATAATTAAAAAATGTTCACCATGGATTAGCCAGTTACGATCTAAAATCCGAGCAGTCGGTTGTCACTTTGTAATTCATGTTTTATGGGAAAAGATAAGCGCAAGCAATCCCGAGCTTTGGACATTTATCTACCCTTCAAAATATTCGTTCAGGCGAGCGACGCCACCGGATCAGTTTTCACGATTCCCCTATACTGCGGGTCCCTCACGCACAGTACCATCTCGGAATACTGCACAGCAGGCATCCTCTACTCAGCGTATTTCCTTACATGTTAATATCCCTGAGTATTTTAATTTTGGAGTAAATTTCTCTATTTGTAAGTTCTTCAGGCTGCTTGGTAATTGCGAAAAGTAATTTTGACGATGGAATTTCATATTTTTTAAATTTTGATGTAAATTTTCCATCTTGGTAAGTTATATTATGCAATTTAATAATGAACTGTAATTTTGATAATGGAATATTGTGATTTTATACATTTTGATAGAATAAATCAATTTCATTAATATGTATAATATTAATAACTAGCATTTACACAAGGGTGCAAAGGGAAAGCCAGGCCATGGAGTTAAAATGGAGACTGCAGAGGAGAGTCTTCTGTACAGTCTTGATCTATGAATTTTTATAGTTTCAGCTCATAGAACTTTACAATAAAAATGTTTTGTATTTAAAAATGATTTAATAACTTGATAAATTTAGTTTACATTTTTCTAGCACCTTATTCCATCTCACTGTATTGAACCATTATTGTTTTGAACATGTTATTATTAATGATGTGATACTTCACAAGATTTTCACACTTTTTCTTAGAATAGTTTAAAAGTTTACAAATTAGTTAGGAAAATAATGGAAATTTAGGTAAGAAGAATATGACAAAATCTAGATTTTTTTTTTAAATTTGGGTTATAGATGTCAAACTTTAAGATTTTGGATTTCGAGTGCTTCAAGAGTTCCTGATATTCCTGAATCAATTTCCATCATTAAAAACACTGTTCAAACACTCTAGCATTCTGGTTTTTTTTAAAACCAAATTCAATCAAAAACTAATCA
The DNA here is from genome assembly GCA_034641835.2 of Pinus albicaulis. Classification (NCBI taxonomy): domain Eukaryota; kingdom Viridiplantae; phylum Streptophyta; class Pinopsida; order Pinales; family Pinaceae; genus Pinus; species Pinus albicaulis. Next base: position 993,789,054 of record CM076584.1, read on the forward strand.
TCAGAATAATTTGTAACATCTGTAAACAACACCCTTTTCCGTCCATCAAAATATATGACTGAAAAATTAAACAATTAGAATACTTAAAAATAGCTATTTTATGTTTTAAGTTTTAGAATCTCTGAAATATTTTTTTGGAGTTAGATTATGATTTTATTTTTTTATTTAAAAGTTGCTAATTTGGCAACTTAAAAACCCTTACCCATATTTAAATTTATAAATTTACATATCAACAGATTAAATAAACTCATCTTAAATTTCAAACAAATTTAATAAAAAATTAAGAAATTTAATAAAAATAGCTGCTGGCTTTGTCAAAATGCTTATCATTCATCATCGTAATAATAGATGAGATTTATGAATGTCCATCATCGGAATGATAGATGAGATTTATTAATCTTTTGCATTTTAGTCTTTTTATTATTCAAATTATTGAGAAGTTGACGAACCTTTCCAAAATTTCATCTCTAAAGAAACAATGCTTAAAAAACCAATAATAACATATTCCCAAAATAAAAATGAATTTGGTTCAACCCATTTCGAACACATAACAGTTGAAAAAACAAATAATGGAGTTTCACTATTTCTCGCTCCTCAAAAGTCAAAGACATCTCATCAAAACCGACATCACCACTAATAATCGCAAATATTTTAGAAAAGCTTCACAGGTTTTATATGAAATTCACATGTCCATTTACAATTAGAACACCTTGGAAAAAAATATTTAAAAAATGATGTACTGTAAGAGCCGTGTTTCTGGCCTCTACTGTCCTATCCTTCTGGTCCCACAACGTGTTGAAGAGCAAACGTCATCTACCTGTAACTTTACATTTCAGAAAATTACTGACATGCAAATGTTTATTTAGGCAATTACTGAATCTTGAATCCCAAGAAACCCAACTAGAAGCTGAAAGCTGTAACTCCTGCCCTGGATCTGAACCAGAACGGTGAAAAAAAAATGCTGTGTAACTTTGATTTGCCCGGCTTTATCTGTCATCAACAAATTGGTTGAATTCTTGATATGCAGATTAAAAAAAAAAAAAATTGTAGATTGTAAAGTCTCAAAATCCCTACTGTTAACTCTGCCGTTTTAATTTTCTCTATACAACTGACTGACTGCCATCAGTTGCCGACTCCCGGGCTTGGGTTAGATACCAGCTCCTGCTCATTGCTTTTATCCTGCTTGAAGTGTTTTTCTCCGGCGTTGCTGTGATTGGATTTGTCGACATGCTGAGATTTATGCCGGAATATCTGCATGTGACCAACCCCGGGGCTATTGCTAGATTTGGAGAGCCGCTGTTCGGTTACCATGGAATTTACCTTAGGACTCGGTCCAGACGGTGTTACTGTGCCCTTTGGTAGTAAATTGAACACGCCCTCGGCTTTCTCGGCCGAATCTGCAGGCAATTGGGGCTTTTTCTCAGCCTTTTCAACACTAGCGGTGCTAAGCCTGAATGATAACGTATTCTCTTTTGTGACATTCTCCGTTGAAGAGCTGCTCCAGAGGTTAATTTCTTCATCGCACTTCACGGCACCCTGCTCCACATGACCGTCCGCTGTCTGCAGGCGGGAGCCATCGGCGACCGCTGAATTGAGATTGGGATCGAAGGCGGACGGATTGCCGGGGTCGAAAAACAGGCTGTTTTCCAACAACCTACCACTGCAAAAGCCAGAAACGAGCAGGAACGAGACGATAGCCAGGGTCGCCATCATAGAGTTCTTCATCTTAAAGCTCCTCAGTAAAAATAAACAGAAAAACAATATATTATCTGATCGATCTTGGCAGATTTTATATGAGATTTGATATTTGATAAACAATATGATAACAGAGGATCTGGGTATGGGAAAGAGAGGGCTCTGAGATTTGGAAGACTTCGCTGATGAAATTGTATGAATGAATGAGTGTATTTATAGCTTGAAACTAAACTCGTCCCCCGCTATCTCCGCCCTGCGGCGTTCTGACAACCTTCACGGTAGTTTGAATCATTCAACAAAAACCCGTGTTGACTGTGTACTGTTTCCGCCAAATTTCCGCCAAATTTCCGAGTGGGTCGCTAGATTCGTAGATCAGTCCGTCAAACCGTACATATGAGTTGCGAAAATGGCGAAAAGGCCAATTCGTTGAAAATTTTCCTTGGAACCTTAAATCAATAAAAGTGAACGGAGTTGTTTTTAGTGAGAGTATTTTTTTACTTTACGGTGTTAGGATTTGATGTAAATTTATTTATTTGTTTATTTTTTTTGGTAATGTGGGTTTTTATATAACTTCATTTTAAATTTATGGTTTGAGAAATGGTGATCCAGGGACATCTAGTTACTTGGAGGGGCATGTAAGTCGTCATCCGGAGGGGCATCTAATTTGTCATCTAATTCGTCATTTGGAGGGATACCTATGCCATCACCCAAGCCATCACCTAGAGGGGCATCTAAGTTGTCATACGGGGATCGCACCCGGCCTCGACGACCATCTAAGTCGTCACTCGAGGTACCTGGAGGGGCATCTAAGCCATCACTTGGGGATCACCCCTGGCCTCAGCAACCATCTAAGTCGTCACCCGGGGATCGCACCCGGCCTCAGCCACCATCTAAGGTGTCAACAGGGGATCGCACCCGACCTCGACCACACCAACCCTTAACATGGTTGGATTTTTTTTTTTTTGCCTTCTGGGGAATCGGAACTAGTGACCTTTTCATCCACGAGTGTCTTAACCATACACTCTTCACCGTGAAACAAAACCCAGTTGGCAAAGTGAAATTTTGATTTTTTATTTAAACTGGTTTTTTGACTGTATATATAGATTCATTTTTTAAAACCCTTAAGGCACTTAGATTATGTAGGATTACCCAACAAGCTTGTGATTTCAATAAATTATTGCAAAATTTTAAAGAAATTAAACCAAAAAATCCACCTAAAAAAATTCTAAAAAATCTCAATAAATAACATTATTTACTTTACACCAAACAACGAAAGGTAGAGTGGGTCTTGGAACCTTGAAGTCAATAAAGTAAACATTATCTATTCACACTTTACACTTTGAAGATACAGATAGAATGGGTAGGAACCATATTTATTTTCAGAGATTTCATAGTCCAAATTGATGGCTTTACCTACTTTCACAAATGTTATCATTGGTTTTTACAAAATGTTTGGGGTACACATTGGAGAACCATGAAAACATATGGTTTGTTTCCTTTTTACTTTAGTTGCACATAATGACTATAAAACTCGTTCTACGATATTATTATGTTATTTTGTACGGGTGATTTATTTGATGTTGGATAATGCTTTAGTCAAAACTTTTTCATGTAAAGGTAAAAAAGATGAAAAATGTAAATAATATCGAGTGATGGGATCGTACAAAAATAAGAAAACAATTAAAAGGTAACATTGTAATTTTTAAGTGAAAGATAGAGTTTGGAATTTTTAAGCTTTTAAATTTTATAATTAAAATGAGTGTGAAGTGTGAGATGAATTATATGTATTTTTTTATCTTATTTTTATATATTTTATGTTGATTAATATTATATTTTTCGTTATTCAAAATGGTTAGTAGGATTTTTTTTTTTAAGTAAATAATGTTTATTGTTTAAATATTTTATACAAAGATGAAAAAGCTGAAAACATTAACATCGTTATTTATTGATTAAAATTTTATTAAAATTTCACAATTAAAAAAAATATATTCATTATATAAATTAAATATCAATTATATAAATTATTTATTTATTATGATTGTGGAAATCAATTTTAGAATCTTATATACTTTGAATAATATATAAATACTCATAATTATATTTTTGAATAATATATAAATACTCATAATTATATTTTTATGATAAATATTTTTAAATAATTTGATATAATTAAAATAATATATAAATATGAATTACTATATTATTATAATAAATAAAATAAATAATATTAAATGTTTAAATTTTTTATTAAAAATAAAAACAATGAAAATAAAAGCCATTCAATATAACCCAAACCTAATGCTCAACTTTGATGTGAATGACGACTAAAAGCTTAAAATTAGCCGCACCCCATGTAAATGGTGTTCAAATTCGTACTTTGGTAGGTTGGAATATGGCCAACAATAAAAGTAGTCTTTTATCCTTTTGAAAAAAAGAAACACACTAACTCACTAGTTTATGAAATGTATGTTAAAAATGTCCAGCTAGAAAATGTCACTATTCTCATTCTTCTCCATATTCGTTTTTGTGCCTATCAAAATACACCATTTGAATAAACACCACACGTATTGCCAAACTTATTCTCAATCTAAATTACTCATTATTAACATTTACGACAAGTGACATAAATATTTAGACATCAAATTTACCGTTTCAAAAATATTTTTACCAAGCACTCTTGGCTTTTCAGAATTTTCGTGACGTCAAATACGCTTGAAAACGCGAAATACCGCTGTAGAAAGTCAAATTCCAAGCCTACTTGCAACGTACTCAGTTAACGTGTCCACGTGTCTATTTCACATGTCTGGTAGGATTTCATTAGTTGAAAATAAATAGTTTGTTAATGGGTATTGTATTAAATAAAGTTGTTTTTAGCCAGTGGTCTATAATGTGACTTTTTGAACGCTTTTACGGTAGTTTTTTTCAGTGAAATTTCTCTAAATTTCGGTAGGAATTTAGTGAAAATAGAAGTTTAATGAGTAACTGTGCACAATCAAAGTGCCTTAGGGGTTTTTTTAGGGCGCTGAAACCATATAAACAGTCAAAAAACCAGTTTAAATAACAAAAATCAAGATTTTACCTCAATTATTTCGGCACCTCAAACTCCAAAAAATCACACTAAAAACAACTCCTGTTTTTAGTGTAACTTTTTGGAGTTTTGGTGTTTGAATAGGTGAAAAATTTGAGGTGAAATTTTAATTTTTGTTATTTAAGCTAGTTTTTCCACTGTATTTTTATATGGATTCAGCACCCTAAAAATATTTCTTGGCACTTGGATTGTGTAAAGTTACTCATTAAACTTCTATTTTCAATAAATTCCAGCAAAATCTTAAAGAAATTAGACAAAACCTTCAAAAATCGCCCAAGCATTAAATGAGTAAGACTCTATATGCTCACTATTAAATTTTCGCAAATCAATTATCCAAAAATCAATATATACGGCCCCACTCATTTAATACCCATTAACAACTACTTATTTGGAACTCATGTAATAAGCATTAACAACCCACTTATTTGTTACCGATTTCATTGGTGTGAATATTATTCACATAAAACGATGCACGCAACGGAGAGGGAGGTGGACCTGACCGCCCCGGACCCGGCGGCTGCGTCTGAATCCTATTTTACCTGGGCGCCTTTTACTTGACTTCAGAGCAGTAAAGTCCGACTGGCTACTCGACAAACGGCCGGGAGCAGTTGGGAACGTGGTTCCACGAATATAAGGTGCCACTGACCCGCAGTTTCATTGATTATATTTGAAAAGCCGTCTTATTCGGAGACAGTCGTAATAGCAGACGTTAAAATGTGGGTGAGAAGCTCCATTGTCAAAGTAAACTTGCAGCCCAAGCGTCTTATGAATGGAATCACGAGCCAAATGTTTGAATATAAATAAAAGGGTTTTTCAGGTCACATGTGGCGATAAAATTACATGACAGGTCACATCAGGTCACATCGACTCCAGAGTCCACATAGAATGTTGATTTAATCTTTTACAGTGGGAATTTTGCTGAAACTGATTTTAGTTGTAATCCTCTAAATTGACGGGTCCCAAAAATTTGGGACTTGCTTCTACCAAAATTGTTTCCCATTCTTTCCAATGGCGAGAAATTTGCCCGAAATTTAGTTTTCTTATATTTTTCATTCTCAGGAAAAACTCAAAGTCGTCGTCATCCATTACGCTGCACATTCTTTGAATTTGACTTTACCTAATAAATCAAGTCTTCGTCATCCATTACGGTACACAATCTTTTAATTTGACTCAACGGTCAAGGGATGACTTGGAATGCCACGTGACATATCAAAATATTTATTATATTTGCAGGCTGCAAGTTGTGTTTGATTGACTTAAGTTTTAGGTGCAAGTGTTTGGGTTGGATTGATACGATGACTTTAATATTGGGGGGTTGATGGCATGATATTTTTTTATCATTTTGATATTAGTTTCATTTATGCTTTTCTTTATCATATTTAGCAGGTAGAGTATGGTTTGGGGTATTAAAAACATAAATTTCAACGTTGGGGATGTAACTATATTACATGTTTTATTATTATATATATTAGTGACCACCTTTGACTTGACTTGTGATTGTTTTATGAGATTCCTTTGAGCTGTCTAGTCAAATTGTAATTTGTAAAGAAAATATAGTGTATCATGTTATAATTTTATTTTTTCTAAAATTGTATGATATAGTAATAAATATTTTTTTTTATAAATTTTGTGTTAATAAGGTTATTGGGTGTGTTATGATTGCATCCATAATTATTGATATGCGATGATGATTTATAAGATATTGATTGAAACGAAATATTATTCATTTTTGAAGTTTGGCATTGAAGACAATGGGTTAGATTTATATGATAACACTTTTCCTCACTTGTAAATGAATCTCACTTAAATATCTAGGTAGTCTTACCATCAATTTTAATAATTTAGAGCTATAATTCACATTGGTCTCAAACATTAACTTATCTTTGGGATGATTACAATGGAATGAGGTGTTATTGAGACAATTACACTCATAAGGTAACATTTTATTTTTGAATTTTTTAAGCTATTTTTTATTAATTTTGTAAAAAATCCAAAAATAATTTAGAATGATTTTTAAGATTACAATGGTCAATAGTCAAAATTATATTTTGAATAAAAAAAATAAATTAAATGTTGAATTTATTTATATATTTAAAAATACAATTTTATAACATGATTTTATTAACCATTATTAATTTTGTTTTTAAATAAAATGTTTAAACTTTTCTATGTATTATTCTTTTGTTTTATTTTAATTTTTTTTTTTACAATAATATTTTCAATTTATTATTTCAATTTTATAATATTTAATAGTAATTTCAATTTTATAGTAACTAAAAATTTGATTTTGTATATCTTCTAAGCCCTTTATTTTATCTCAATATTTATTAGTAAATTTTTTATTCAATCAAACAACATATTATTTTATTGAAATTTAATTCTAGATTGATAGTAATAGTGTCATGCCTTGGCTTTATTGTTTGCCCCATTAATACTTCCTTATCATATCTAATTGTTAGCCCCATTACTACTTCCCTATCATGCTTTGTTTTCCCATTAATAATTATGGGGTATCTTTGAATTTAGCAATTTGACATTTTTCTTTTATTAATGTTTTTCTTTTCATTAATATGGTGCGTGGATTCTCTTTGAGATTATGTTGTAACTCAATATTGCCATGAGATTAGGTTCTAAATTAATGTCATGTCTTGGATTTGTTAGAAAATTATATATTACAGAGCAATGGAACACATAAAATATGTGGAAACAAAAACATAGAAATAACATATAAAACAAGAGAGACATAGATATATGTGGTTCACCCAACTTGGGCTACGTCCATGGAAACAACTAGTCCTTCCTTTATATTATCCAACAAAATGAAGAGACGCAACTTACAACGATATGTTGTAATATCATCGACTCTCTCACAGAGTCCTCCTTTCTATTTCTAGCTCAGAATATAAACACTCAACTCACAACCACAATATAATTCTCTCATACAACAGAGGGGTTACCTTATAGGGGAAAAAACCCTAAATTAAACATAACTTCTACTGTCATATCACCCACCTAATCAACGATCGAAATTGACTACAAATTACAATATTTTACATGTTTTTTAAGCTTCATGGGCGTTGTCCCTTAAACCCCCCTCCTGTGGGTGCTCCAAAAGGTCGTCATTACCCTCCTAGCCCCCTCCTTGGACCCCCCAAAGATGACCAAATGATGGGTGTCGTTGCCGCCTTGTTAAGAATAGGGGTCCAACGCAGACATACATCTAAATAAATAAGATAATCAGGCTCCACACCCAACAATCTCCCACTTGGAGACAGATTATAGAAACTCCATCGCTGGCTCATTTGCTAAACATTTACTCCACTTTAGACCTGGTTGTTTATCATCTTCATCACCATACTTGAAGAATAGTTTAAACTTAGTAGAATCTCAGTTTCTCCCTGGTTATAGCTTTTGTTATCATATCTGCAGGATTCTGGCTAGCATGTATATTTTCTAGCTTCTATTATCCATCTTCCAACACTAACCGTATGAAATGGTACTTGGACTGTATGTGTTTAGTGTTGGAATGAAATTTGAGTTCTTTGCAAGATGAATGACGCTCTGGATGTCATTGTATAACCTTCCCATCTCATGCTTCTTACCCAATTCATCCATAAAACTTTGTGACCAAATCATTTCCTTACTAGCCTCTGTAGCAGAAACATACTCTGCTTCTGTTGTTGAAAGTGCAACAACAATTTGCATTTTTGAAACCCAACTAATAGTTGTTCCACCTACAGTAAATACATACCCTATAGTGCTCCTCTTGTTACCTCTATCACCTGTCATATCTGCATGAACATATCCCTGTAGAGAAATTTTTGAACCACCAAAGCATAATGCTTGATTTCTGGTACCTCTCAAATATCTGAGAATCCATTTCACTTCCATCCAATGTCATTTTCTTGGATTGTTCATGTACCTGCTTACAACTTCCACTACATGTGCAATATTAGGCCTTGTGCAGACCATTACATACATTAAGCTTCCAACTGCAGATGCCTATGTAAATTTAGACATATAATCCATTTATTCTTGGGTCTTGGGGCAGATCTCCTTACTAAGTTTGAAATGGCTAGCCAAAGGTGTACTAGCTAGTTTTGGATTCCGCATATTAAATCTTTTCAACACCTTTTGTATGTACTCATTTTGAGACAATGTTAATTTGCAATTTTTCCTATCTCTAGTTATTCTCATACCAAGGATTTGTTTTGCAGCTCCCAAATCCTTCATTGCAAATTAATTTTCCAATTTTCCTTTGAGCACATTTATTTCTTGCATATTAGACCCTGAAACACGCATGTCATCTAGATACAATAACAATATAATATATCTTCAATCATATTTATTTTTTCGGATAAAAACAATTATCAGAGTGACATCTAGTATAACCTTATTCAGACATAAACCTATAAAATTTTAGATACCACTGCCTTGGAGGTTGTTTTAAGCCACACAATATTTTCTTTAACCTGCACACAATTTTTTACTTCCCTTTGAACTCATATCCTTGTGGTTTCTGCATATAGATCTCTTCCTCCAAATCTCCATGGAAAAATGCTATCTTTACATCTAATTGTTCAAGATGCAAATCTTCTGCTGCTACAAGACTTAAAATAGTTATGATTGAAGTTATTTTAACAACAAGAGAAAATATTTTATCAAAGTCAATACCTTTGTTCTATGCAAACCCCTTCACCACAAGTCTAGCTTTGTGCCTTTGTTTTCCTCCATCTTCTTCCTTCGATCTGTAAATCCATTTATTCTGCAATTTTGTTTTACCTACAAGTAACCAGGCGAAGTCCCAAGTCTGGTTATGCATTAAGGATTTCATCTCTTCTTTCATGGCTAACTCCCACTTCTTCCTAGTTTTAACATGCATTTTTTCTTCATAACATTCAAGTTCACCAAAATCAGTCAACAATAAACAATACAATGAAAGAGACTATCTTTCATGGGGTCTCCTATCTTGGTAGATCTTCTGACACCACTTTCAGGTGTTTGAGGTGCATGTTGCTATTGTGGTGGTTGTTGTTGTTGAGGATGTTGATTATTATTATTTTCAAACACCTTTACTTTTTCTGTGATCTCATCAATAACTGTGTATTCTTTTCTTTCTTTTTCCTGTTTCTTTTCCTGCAACTGATCCTTATACAGGACCTTTTCCTTGAATATTATGTATCTCTGATCCTAATGATTTTGTGATTTCGTAATAATATAAGCAATAACCAAAGTCATTAACACCGTATCCAATAAAGGTACATTTTTTTAATTTTTCCTCAATAATTTTTCTGTTTTCTTTATTAATATAGACAAAGGCCTCACAACCAAAAGGCTTTAAAAATTATTAGTTGACCTTTTTACCTGTCCATGCCTCCTTTGGATTATTCATCCAAGGAACTTGAAGGCCCTCTGTTTATTAGATAAACAATAGTATTTACAACATCTTCCCAAAATTGTAAAGGAAATCCTGCATGCAATCTCATGCACCTTGAACACTCCATGATTGTCTTATTCATCCTTTCTGACATGCCATTTTCCTATGGTGTTCTTGGAACTGTCTTCTCTCCATGAATTCCATGCTCTGAACAATACTTATCAAACTCTTTTCTACAATATTAACCTCCATTATTTGATATGAGACACTTCAACCTCTTTCCTATCTCAATCTCAACCAAATCTTTCCATTTCTTCAGAGTATCAAATACATCAGATTTATTCCGAATATAATAAAACTAAGTTTTTCTAGTTTCATCATCAATAAAATTAACATAATAATGAGAGCCACCGAGAGATGATACCTGAGAAGGTCCCCATACCTCTGTATGCACAAGCTCTAATTTTTCTCTCTTCTCTTCTTTTCCAACTCTACAAAATCTGACTCTCTTCTGTTTTCCATAAATACAATTCTCACATAAATTCAAATCAATATTGTTCAGACCTGACAACAAATTTCTTAAGTGAAGAATATTCATCCCCCTCTCACTCATGTGTCACAGCCTCTGATGCCATAATGTTGCATCTTCTCCTTTGGAAGTTAAAGCATTAATACAATTAGAAATACCATTGCATAAATATAATGTACCAACCTTTTTTCCTTTTTCTATTACCACGGCTCCTTTAGTGACCTTCAAGGTTTTATTGGTAAAAGTTGTCACAAAACCTTCACCGTCGAACTGCCTTGTTGAAATAATATTTCTCTTCACATCTTGAACATGCCTTACCTCCTTTAATAACAATTGATTTCCATCTACTGTTTTACAAGAACTTTACCCATTCCAATGATTTTACAGGGTATATCATCACCCAGACGAACCTATCCAAAATCTCCTTGAACATAGTAATGAAAATGTTTCTTATCAGGTGTGGCATGGAATGAGGTCCATGAATCTACAACCCATGCATCAATAACATTTTCTAAAGAAAGAAAAAAATCATATTGTAACACATCACGTGTCACATTTGTTTCATAATTGTTTTCTTGTTGTGCGTAGGGAAAATTTGAAGGATGGAAATTTATCTTAAAGTTTAGAAATCGTGGCTAATCCCAATAGTCCATAATATGCAATCTATAAAATGTTTGGAGATATTTTTGTAAAAATATTCAAACTTCTAATAACTGTATATAGTCTCTATAATTTTTTTTTGGCAATTTTTAGGGTAGAATAATTTCATACTACAAAATTTGGGTGAATCATTTTAGAAAAAAATGGAAATTAGTCAATTTTTTATTTGGAAAAAGTATAGAAAAATAGCCCACCTAAGAATATTAGCACCTAAAATTTTCCCTAGTTGTGTGTCTCCTTATTTTCCTTTTCGAGACTTAAAAATATTTCCTCAGGTGTCCTTTCTTCCCACATTTCTAGCACACGATCTCCAATCTAAACTTGGATCTACCTTTCCTTGATTTACTGTGATATCCTGAGGTCTTTCTTCTTTCCATTTTTCCTCCCCTAGTCTCTGCACTCAAAGAATTACCCAATGTCTCATCATATATTTTCCATCGCATTTCCTCGCTAAGGATAGCACTGACAACGTCATCAAATTTAAATTACTAGATCTAGTGACAAAGTTACTAATGACCATAACTAAACCATTCCAACTTTCTAGCAATGAGCACACAAATAACATAGGGCTAACTTCATCATCAAATTTTACCCCTACAAAACTTAACTGACTGGTAACCGTATTAAATTCATTTAAATGGTCAGCAACAGATCCACCTTCCAACATCTTCATATTAAATAAATGTTTCATAAGAAATACCTTATTTGAGGCCAAGGGTTTTTTCATATAGTTTCTCTAATTCCATAATTAAGCCCTCTGTTGTCGTTTCCTTCGAAATATTGAAGCCTACCGACACCGCGAGGCACAACTGTATTGTTCCAAGTGCCTTTCTATCAATAATATCCCATTCTGTGTCTATCATACTCTACGACTTCTTTGTTTTTCCGCTTAATGGTAGGTATAAATAGTAGATAATATTCCATCTGCATCTTCCATAGCGGGTAGTTTTGGCCGTTAAATTTCTCGACCCTAAACCTATCATATTTCGCCATTGCTCCCACTTGAACTAGGAACCCTTCTTTCCTGCAAGTTTATCAACTAAATAAACCTTAGACTCGTATACCAGTTGTTAGAAAATTATATATTACAGAGCAATGGAACACATAAAATATGCGGAAGCACAAACATATAAATAAAATATAAAACAAGAGAGACACGGATATACGTAGTTCACCCAACTTAGGCTATGTCCATGGAAACATCCAGTCCTTCCTTTATATTATCCAACAAAATGAAGTGACCCAACCTACAACAGATACATTGTAATATCATCTACTCTCTCACAGAGTCCCCCTTTCTTTTTCTTGCTCAGAATATACACTCTCAACTCATAGCCACAATATAATTTCCTCATATTACAAAGGGGTTACCTTCTAGGGAAAAAAATCTAAATTAAAAATAACTTCTATCGTCAGATCATCTGCCTAATGAATTGCCTAGATTGAATACGAAATTACAATATTTTACAAGAATATTTTACATATGTTTTTAGCTTCAGGGGTGATGCCCCTGAAACCCCCCACCAAGTGGGGCTCCAAAAGGTCATCGTCGCCCCCCTAGACCCCCTTTATGGCGATGAAACGATGGGGGACTTTGCCGCCCCGTTAAGAACAGAAGTCCAACATGATGATACATCTAAATAAAGAATATAATTAGGCTCCACACCCAACAAGAATGTCTTTGAGAATATGTTGTAACTCAACATTGCTTTTGAGATTATGTTGTAAATCAATACCATATCTTTTTTTTTTTAATTTAGTTTTAGTTTATGGTTATGGTCTTATAGTTTTTTAATATTTTTAATATTAATATTTCAGTCTGTATTAATAATTTGAATGTATTTTTTATTTTATGGATTTTGTTTTACATGAGCAATTTTATATTTTTTTGGTTTTAGTAATTGATATATATATTTATATTAAAATTATAAAAAATAATAAAATAAAAATTAAGGATGAATATGAATATTAATTTTAAAATATTAGTCATAATTATTTTGAAAAGAAACTATAATAAATATTTATCTAATCTATATCTTTAACTTATCTTTTCATAAATTCAGTAAAATGTAAAGTGTAAGTATTTATTTTGACAATATTAAATTTTTCATCAATTAAATATCCACGCTATATACTTTTGATAGATTCAAAATGAGATAAACTATAAATGCATGAAAAAATATACAGATATGGAATTTGATTTCATAATCCATATATAGCAAAATGTAATTTCTCCACTTATTTATACACTTGAAATTAAATAAACCTTGAAAAATTTAAAATATAATAATTTTTTTTTTTTTATCATTTAGAAATTTATTTAACTCTTATTTTATAATTTTCCTGGTCAAACCTATTTTACATCCTATAACATTTTAATTCTTATTCAAAATTGTGAATAGTTTCTATATAATGCACCATCCTTTTTATATTATTATTTTTGTCATTATTTTTATATTATTAATCTTGTCATTATGCATTATCCTTGCAATACTAGTAGTTGCATTGTCATGGTTTTATCGTCATCTATGGCTTTAGTAAGTGGCATATCCATTTCGTTAACCTTAATAATTTCAAAATCACACCGCTGACCTTATTGTTTAGTTGTCTTTGTCTTTACCAAGTGGTATTTCCCTAGGTGGGAATTTCAGTGCAAACAATTTGTGTGTTTTTTGAGTATTAAATGTTTCACGTTGAGGATTTTCTAAAAATTATGCAATGCTCTACCCATTATGTTTAACTCGTGAAAAAGCATACCATCCACTTTAACAATCTTCTAAAATTGTTGATACTTTTTAATTCATGAACCGTATTTGTTCCCACTTTAAAACTAGAATGTTCCACAATAACATATTTTCCATGTTAGAAATAATCTTCTAAATTTGTGTCTATTACTCGACACATTTAGTACTTTTATTCGAAGGTCTTGTAAATTTGATATGGGTTAACTTTCCCAATGTAAAATATAGTTTTACGATTTTATCTATCAATTAAAAGAATATATATATATATATATATATATATATATATATATATATATATTATTAATATTTTAATAATTTAAATTTTAATATTAATAATAAATTTTATAAGTAATTATATTTATAGTTATTATTTATAAAATATTAACCGTTATCTAATAATATTTTCACAAATTAATATTTTTTTCTTTTAGTAAGACGTAATAATAAAGCATACTTAACAAAATAATTGTCTTTTATTTTTATAAGGTACAATATATATTAGCCTTCAGGGTTAGCATAATTGGTCGAGTTTTGGTCGCTAAAGCACCTTGCTAATGGGAGGTCATGGGTCAATTGTTCTGAACACCCTTGGGGTTACACTCTTTTAATAAGTTGTTAGGATGTGATCCATTCTGGTGGATATTTCCTAAAAAGGAATCAAATTTTAAACTGCAAGGGTTAGCTCATTTAGTTAAGTCCTTGTCATTAAAGTACCTTTGTCATTAAAAGGTCATGGGTTCAATTCTCTCAACACCCTCAGGGTCAGGTTCTATGGTTGAGTCGACAGGAAGTAATCCATTTAGGTGGATCTGTCCCATCAGGTGGATCTGTCTAGTACAAATATTTTAGTTAGATGTACCTGGTATAAAAATTTCATGTATTCATGTACATAGTAGTCACTGATCTTCTAGGCTTGTGAACCACATTAAGAAAAGATACAATATATGCTAACATTTTTAATTGATATAATTTATAATTATGCCGATAAGCATGTTTATTTTGGAATATGGTTTGTAGAATTAAAATTTAACTATCAATAATTATTAAGTGGATGGTAGGACTTTATCTCCATGAAATATTCTAGAATATTCATAATAGTATATACAAATCAAAAGTTGAGATTTATTTCCAATATAATTATGTTTGGGCAGAAAAAACAATGGCTCGATCAAGCCATTTAAGCCCTCAATTGAGCCTTTTATCAACACTCAATCGGACTTCTTGGGCACTAAAACAAAAGCTCACTCGAGGGTTAAAATCTAACCCTTGATCGAGATATAATGCTCGATTGAGCCATAACGCTCGATTAAGCTATAGGGGTTGATCGAGCCTTTATATATATATATATATATATATATATATATAATGCGGTCTGCATGCGATATTTTCATAGATCCTAGGAGCTTGACCAAGAGCTTGATAATAGATCGACTAATATTATTGGAGCTCGATCGAGCAATGGAGCCTTCAAACCAATCTCACCAGCATCGTAGAGGCTCAAATGAAGGCATGCATTCTATTCTTTATCTTTCTTGAATAATTTTTTTTTTCAAAATGTAAATAATTAATATTAAAAAAAAAAAAACAAAAACAAGCATGTACAAAAACCATGAAACCATACGAAAACCACAAAAAAAGCATTCAAAAAAGCTTAGAAAACCAAAAAACAAACCAATAAAACCATATAGTAAAAACAAAAAAACCTTCAAAAGATGGAGCAAAACCAGCATAGAAAACCAGAAAAAAAATCCTTCCAAACAAGCTAGAAAACACCTCTAAACCAATCAATGTTTTGTGTATTAAATGCATATTTTCTGATTTTGAGTGGTAAATTTTTCTTTTTTTCTAATTATTTTAGGTTTTAAAATTTTTCTTGAAATATATATTTTTCTTTGTTATTTAAAATGAATTTTAAATTTCTAGCAAATTTGACTAAAAATATATTCCAAAAATCTCCAAACAAAAAACAACAAAACTATAACCAATAAATAAATGAATTAGGAGCTTGAGATTGACATGATGGAATTATATATATATATATATATATATATATATATATATATATATATATATATATATATATATATAACATAAACTACATGTCACTATATATAATTATAACATTTTATATAACTATATAATGTACATAACATAATATATAACTATATATAACTATTTTTTAATTATAACATCACATAGCTATATATTATAGTTTATAATATAAAATATATAATATAACATAGTTTTATAACTATTTAATATAAAATAAAATTATATATATATATATAACATAACCATAACTATAGTTCATAACAAAATTATTTAACATAACACACGTATAACATAGCATGTAACATAACTATGACTATTTTATAGCTATATAAATATTTAAATATAACTATATATATTTAACTAGATTATAACGTTATAAGATATCACATAGCTAGATATATTATAATTCTATATATATTGTTTACAATACAACATAACTTATTAAATTTAACATTTAAAACATAACATAACATAATTTTATAATTATTTAACATTATATAAATATATATAACATATCATAACAGAGAAGAGTAGAACAAAGCCCGTAATATAACTACAACTACAACTTATATATATTATAAAATTATAACGTTACGAAGCTTCAAAAGTTGGAATTGGAACTACGTGGATTCGAAATATTAGTGAACCTCGTGTACGAATTTGAATTTCAGATCTTGGTTCACTATATTTTTGGGGATAGGATTTGATGAAGTTAGGGTTTTTGCAGGCTCCAAAATTTCATCTCAAACATGTGACCTAGGGAAAATCATCATAACTTTCGCTTAAAGTATCATATTTGAATTCCGTAAAAAGTGCGCGAAAGTGCACATATTATAGTTTTTCTTGTAATAATTTCAGGTCCAAAAAATCAAATAGTGACACATGGAATCCCATAAAACTTCTCTCTACTGAACCACTCCATAATCATGCCATAGTGGGAGATTTCGCATAAATCTATATTGAAGAAGCCAATATTGGTCTTACTTATGGCATTGGAAAGAAGATTCAAAGGGCTACACCAGGATTGAAATTCAGAACTTGGAGATCCAAAATTTCAGAGTTACAACAATTGCAAGATCGAGCTCCTAAAAGAAAGAAAAAAGTTTGTATGTTTTTTAAAATTGCATAACTTTTGTTTGAAAAATTAGTTTGAATTGATTCCAAGGGCATATTGAGGCATAGATATCAGTATTGGGTTCTAAAATTCCTCCCAAACAAAATAATTCCACACCCATTAAGCCCTCAGAAAACTCTACTATGACTGATGAAGAGGAAGAATTACAACATGATATATCAAAATTACGATACCAAGTGCAACAAATTTCACTCTCACAAAGAGAAACCAAAGGTGAAATAAAATGGGACATGGATGGTTTAAAAGAATAAATAAAAGGTGACATGGATGGTTTGGAAGAAGACATGAAGTTTCTCAAGGAAGGTTTGAATTTTTTTTTGCAAGAAAGGCTTCCTAGTGGTGAAAAGGCAATCCATGAAAATCATGACGTGGAAAAAATGAATATGAATTGCAATTTTAGAAACTCCAATGTTGGGTTTAAGAACCACCACATTCCAAAGATCAATATGAGGGAGTTTGATGGCAAGGATCCGGTAACATGGATACTACAAATGGAGCAATTATTTGATATACATAATGTGTCAAACACACAAAAGGTACGCATTGCATCTTTATATTTAGAAGAAAATCAATTTGTGTGGTATTGATGGCTTTGCTCACATAACTCAATTGTCACTTGAAAATTTTTGTGGAAGAATTGGTAGCACATTATGAGGATACAAATAACAATACCTTCTTTAGCCAAATGATAAATCTCAAACAAAAGGGTTCAATGGAGGAGCACATTGAGGACTTCCAAAGATTGAATATCAAGGTAAATAATATTCCAGAGGAGCATAGGATTGATGTTTTCATAAGAAATTTAAAGGATAACATCCAACATGAAAATAGCAGATGGAATGCCGATTAATTGGAGAAGCCATTCAAGGTGGCAAGCAGTGCTGAAAGCAAAATTATGGCAACAAGGAAGCCTACCACTCACAACTATAAATATGGAAGCGTTTCTTCTCCTAGATTTACACAACCTACAATGTTGACACCACAACAATTGGAAGAAAAAAGAGCAAAATTGATTTGCTACAGTTGTGATAGAAAATACACTAAAGGTCATAAGTGTCCTAAGAAGAAACTATTTTACATATATTGTGAAGAGAAGGAAGAAAAGGAATAAGAAACTTCAAAAGAAGAAATATACACCAGGAACTAACCCCGTATACACCAGGAACTAACCCCGCAGAAAGAAATGAATCAAACCAAATATTGTAATGCATTGGAAGGAATTACCAATCCTCAAAATCTCAAGATAGAAGGATATATCCGTAAGAAAAAGTTAATAATGTTGATTGATTCGGGTTGTACCCATAATTTTATTCATTGTAAGATAGCTAAGGAATTTTATCATTTCCTATATCCAAGACCTCGCAGTTTCAAGTGATGGTTGCAAATGGAGGAACTATAAATTTCTCCGAAAAGTGCCATAAATATCAAGCCAACCATGAGGGAATATGTATTGAATAGTAAAATTCCTTCCATTCCAATGGGTGGTGTTTATGTTCTACTAGGAGTCCAATGGTTCCAATCTTTGGGTACAATAGTTTTTAATTTTCAAGAACCTTTCTTGATTTGTTTTTGGGAAGGAAGGGAGTTGAATTAAGGGGTTTCTCAGGGAAACCAGGAAATATAATAATCTCTAATTTCGTGAGAAAGCTTCTCAAGAAATAACAATGAGGGGTAATTGCAAAATTATTCTCTACCTCGAGGTTCAAACATCGAAAGCATATATTTCTCTAGATCTCCAAAAGTATTGAACAATCATTCCAAGGTGTTTGAAACTCCCAAAGGACTCCCACCTATTCGTGATCATGATCATGCTATTCATTTGATTCAGTATTACTCCAAAATCATACATTGCATATGTCATTATGCCTAAAATAATGAGATTCGACTGTATGATTGCAGAAATGTTAGAGGCGGGTATAATTCAACCTAGTTAAAGTTCTTTCTCTGCTCCCGTAGTATTGGTACACAAGAAGGATGGATCATGGCGAATGTGTCCGGATTATAGGGAGCTCAATAAGCTCACCATTAAAGATAAATTTCCCATTCCTGTGATTGATGAATTATTGGATGAATTACATGGAGCAATTTATTTTACCAAGTTGGATCTTTGTTCGGGATATCATCAAATTAGAATGAAGACTGAAGATATTCCAAAAATAGCATTTAGAACTCATGAGGGTCATTATGAATTTTTGGTCATGCCTTTTGGCCTTACCAATGCACCTTCTACATTTCAAGGGTTGATGAATTCCATTTTCAAACCCTTCCTTAGAAAATTTGTGCTGGTATTTTTTGATGATATACTAATCTATATCAAGTCTTGGAAGGATCATGTTGAACATGTTGACAGGGTGCTCAAACTATTGCAGGAGAAACAATTATATGCAAAAGCATCCAAATGTTTCTTTGGAGTACAAGAGGTGGAATATCTGGGTCATATTATATCCCACGAGGGTGTTAAAGTAGACCCTAACAAAATTAAAGCCATTAAGGAATGAAAAATATCCACAACCATAAAGCATAGTGAGGAATTTCTGGGTTGAAGGCGGGGTATTATCGCAAGTTTGTTAAGAAAATTGGGAGAATAGAGGCACCTATATCATCATTATTGAACAAAGATGAATTTTCTTGGACTCTAGAAGAAACTACGACCTTTGAACATTTTAATGAGGAAATATGCCATGCACTAGTCATAGCTACATCAGACTTCAAAAAAACCTTTATTGTGGAATGTGATGCCTCAGGAAATGGAATTGGTGTGGTTGTAATGCAAGAAGGAAGACCCATTTCTTTTGAAATTCGTCCAATAGAAGGAAATAATTTACACAAACCTATTTATGAGAAGGAAATGTTGGAAATACTAAATGAACTAAAGTAATGGAGACCTTACCTAATAGGGAAACACATACTACATGCACTAAAGCAATGGTGACCTTACCTAGTGGGAAGACACTTCAAGGTAAAAACATATCATGATAGTCTTAAATAATTGTTGGAAAAATGATTATCTTCAGAAGAGCAACAAAAATGGGTCACAAAGATGTTGGGTTATGACTTTGAAATCATTTATGCAAAAGGGAAGAAAAATGTTGTTGCAAATGCACTTTCAAGAAAGGCTGAGGATGTGGAAGCACTACTTTGTGCCATTTTTATTATCCAAATTAAATGGATAAACGAAGAAAGGGATGAATTGAAGAATGATGAACAGGTGTGGAAACTCATTCAAAAGTTGCGTCAATATCCTAGTACATCTGGTACATTTAGCTGGAAAAATGATACATTACAGTACAAATATCGCTAATATCTTTGTAATAATTCCAAACTCAAATAAAATATTCCATTGGAATTGCACACCTATCTCTTAGGATGGCACTCAAGATTTTAAAAAACTTACCATGGGGTCTAGAAGGATTTTTTTTGGGATGGCCTTAAATCCGATATTCAAAAGTTTGTGGCAGAATGTTTGGTTTACCAACAAAACAAAGTTGAGAAAATTAAGACCCCATGTTTTTTACAACCTTTAACCATTCCAAGTCAACATTGGGAGGAGGTTTCAACGGATTTTATCACAGGTTTACCCAAGTCTGAAGGAAAGAGTGTCATAATGGTTGTAGTTGATAGACTTACCAATTATGCACACTTTTGTGCATTATCTCATCCTTTTAAAGCCACTACAGTTGTTACTGCATGTATGGAAACAATTCAAAAGCTTCATGGAAACAAAAAGATTATAGTAAGTGGCAAAGATCCCATTTTCACTGATTTTTTTTGGATAGAATTATTTTCTTGTCTTGGCACTCAATTAGCTCATATTTCATCTTATCGTCCTCAATGTGATGCAAAAAATTAGATAGTGAACAACTTTTTGGAAGGATATCTTCATTGATTTGTATATGATAAACAAACATAATGGGTCAAGTGATTACCTCTAGCTGAATGGTTGTATACAAATTTCTTCCATAATGCAACAAAAATGACCCCATTTATGGCACTTTATGGATATCATCCACCATCCATCATATCATTTTTAAGAGAAAAATCCAAGGTTCAAGCAGTGGAATATCACATCGAGCATCAACAAATAGTTATCCAAATCTTAAAGGATAACCTCACTCTAGCGTAAAATTGAATGAAACAACATACATATCAACATCAAAGTGAAATAAGTATTGATGTAGGCGACTAGGTATTTTTACCGCTACAACCATACAAACAAATGTCCCTCAAGCAAGCTAAGAAGGAAAATAAATTATCACCCAAGTACTGTGTTCCTTACAAGGTGTTGCAAAATATGGGTACTATGGCATAGAAATCGGAGCTACTTGCATCTTCTCGAGTACAACCATTTTTCCATGTTGTATATATATATAATCACCCCAAATCTCCAATCACATTTTATATAACTATATAACGTACATAACATAATATATAACTATATATAACTATTTTTTAATTATAACATCACATAGCTATATATTATAGTTTATAATATAAAATATATAATATAACATAGTTTTATAACTATTTAATATAAAATAAAATTATATATATATATATATATATATATATATATCATGTTATAACATAACCATAACTATAGTTCATAACAAAATTATTTAACATAACACATGTATAACATAGCATGTAACATAACTATGACTATTTTATAACTATATAAATATTTAAATATAACTATATATATTTAAATAGATTATAACATTATAAGATATCACATAGCTAGATATATTATAATTCTATATTTATTGTTTATAATACAACATAACTTATTAAATTTAACATTTAAAACATAACATAACATAGTTTTATAATTGTTTAACATTATATAAATATATATAACATAGCATAACAGAGAAGAGTAGAACAAAGCAGGTAATATAACTACAACTACAACTTATATATATATATATATATATTATAAAATTATAACATTACGAAACTTCAGAAGTTGGGATTGGAACTACGTGGATTCAAAATATTAGTGAACCTCGTGTATGAATTTGAATTTCAGATCTTGGTTTGCTATATTTTCAGGGATATGATTTGATGAAGTTAGGGTTTTCGTAGGCTCCAAAATTTCATCTCAAACATGCGACCTAGGCAAAATCATCATAACTTTCGTTTAAAGTATCAGATTTGAATTCCGTAAAAAGTGGGAAAAAGTGCACATATTATAGCTTTTCCTGTAATAATTTTAGGTCCAAAAAATTAAATAGTGATATGTGGAATCCCATAAAACTTCTCTCTACTGAAACACTCCATAATCATGCCATAGTGGGAGATTTCGCATAAGTCTATATTGAAGAAGCCAATTTTGGTCTTACTTATGGCATTGGAAAGAAGATTCAAAGGGCTACAACAAGATTGAAATTCAAAACTTGGAGATCCAAAATTTCGGAGTTACAACAATTGCAAGATCGAGCTCCTAAAAGAAAGAAAAAAGTTTGTATGTTTTTTAAAATTGCATAACTTTTGTTTGAAAAATAAGTTTGAAGTCACTCCAATGGTATATTGAAGCATAACTATCAGTATTGGGTTTGAAAATTTCTCCCAAACAAAAGAATTTTACACCCATTAAGCCTTCATAAAACTCTACTATGATGCATGAAGAGAAAGAATTACAACATGATATATTGAAGTTACGGGAACTAGTGCAACCAATTCCACTCTCACAAATACCAACCAATGATGACATGGATGGTTTAAAAGAAGACATGGAAGATAATATGGATGGTTTGGAAGAAGACATGGAAGTTTTGAAGGAAGGTTTGAATTTTTTTTTGCAAGAAAGGCTTCCTAGTGGTGAAAAGGCAATCCATGAAAATCATGACGTGGAAAAAATGAATATGAATTGCAATTTTAGAAACTCCAATGTTGGGTTTAAGAACCACCACATTCCAAAGATCAATATGAGGAATTTTGATGGTAAGGATCCAGTAACATGGATACTACAAATGGAGCAATATTTTGATCTCCATGATGTGAAACACTCACAAAAGGTACGCAATGGAACTTTATATTTAGAACCCAATCAGTTTGTATGGTACCGATGGCTTTGTTCTCGTAAACGAATTTTCACTTGTTCAATTTTGACGGAATAAATGGTAGCACATTATGAGGATACAAAGAGAAACACCTTATTTAGCCAATTGATAACTCTCAAACAAAAGGGTTCAATTACAGAGCACATTGAAGACTTCCAAAAATTGAATATCAGGTTAAAAAATATTCCAGAGGAGCATAGGATTGATGTCTTCATAGGAAATTTAAAGGATAACATCCAACATGAGGTTCGCCTTTGGGAACCTGATTAATTGGAGAAGTCATTCAAGGTGGCAAGAAAAGTTGAAAGCAAAATTATGGCAACAAGGAAGTCTACCACTCACAACTATAAATATGGAAGCGTTGTTGCTCCTAGCCTTCCACAACCTACAAGGTTGACACCACAAAAATTGGAGGAAAAATAGAAAAAGGGATTTGTTATAGTTGCGATAGAAAATACGCTAAAGGTCATAAGTGCGTTGAGAAGAAATTGCTTTTATATAGATTGTGAATAGGAGGAAGAAAAGGAATAAGAAACATCAAAACAAGAAATATACACCAGGAACTAACCCCAGATACACCAGGAACTAACCCCAGAGAAAGAAGAAATGAATCAAACCAAATATTGTAATGCATTGGAAGGAATTACCAATCCTCAAAATCTCAAGATAGAAGGATATATCCAGAAGAAAAAGTTAATAATGTTGATTGATTCGGGTTGTACCCATAATTTTATTCATTGTAAGATAGCTAAGGAATTTGATTACTTCCTATATCCAGCACCAGAGTTTCAAGTGATGGTTGCAAATGGAGGAACTATAAATTTCTCCGAAAAGTGCCATAACATCAAGCTAACCATGAGGGAATATGTATTGAATACTCCAATGCTTTCAATTCCAATGGGTGATGTTGATGTTGTAGTAGGAGTCCAATTGTTATAACCTTTGGAGAGGATAAATTTTAATTTCAAGAAATTTCTTGATATTTTTTTGGGAAGGAAAAAAGGTTGAATTACGGGGTATCGTAGGGAAACCAGGAAATATAATCAGCTCTAATTTCAGGAGAAAGCTTCTGAAGAAATAACAATGAGGGGTAATTGCAAAATTATTCTCACTCGAGGTTCAAACATCGAAAGCATATATTTCTCTAGCTCTCCAAAAAGTATTGAACAATCATTCCAAGGTGGTTGATACTCCCAAAGGCCTCCCACCTATTCTTGATCATGGTCATACTATTCATTTGATTCCAGGAAGTGTTACTCCAAAAATCATACATTGCATATGTCATTATGCCTAAAATAATGAGATTGAGCATATGGTTGCAGAAATGTTGGAGGCCAGTATAATTCAACCTAGTTAATTTTCTTTCTCTTCTCGAGTAGTATTGGTGCACAAGAAGGATGGATCATGGTGTATGTATCTGGATTATAGGGAGCTCAAAAAGATCACTATTAAAAATAAATTTCCCATCCCTATCATTGATGAACTGTTGGATGAATTACATGGATCAATTTACTTCACC
This sequence comes from Pinus albicaulis, assembly GCA_034641835.2. Classification (NCBI taxonomy): domain Eukaryota; kingdom Viridiplantae; phylum Streptophyta; class Pinopsida; order Pinales; family Pinaceae; genus Pinus; species Pinus albicaulis. The sequence continues at coordinate 993,813,915 of CM076584.1, forward strand.
AAGTTGGATCTTTGTTCAGGATATCATCAAATTAGAATGAAGACTAAAGACATTCTAAAAACAATATTTAGAACTCATGAGGGTCATTATGATTTTTTGGTTATGCATTTTCGCCTTACTAATGCACCTTCCAAATTATAAGGTTTGATGAATTCCATTTTCAAAACCTTCCTTAGAAAATTTTTGTTAGTATTTTTTGATGATATACTAATCTATATCAAGTCTTGGAAATATTATGTTCAACATGTTGACATGGTGCTCAAACTATTGGAGGAGAAACAATTATATGAAAAAACCTCCAAATGTTTCTTTGAAGTACAAGAGGTGGAATATTTGGGTCATATTGTATCTCATCAGGGTGTTAAGGTAGACCCTAAAAAAATTAAAGCCATTAAGGAATGAAAAATATCCACAACCATAAAGCATCTTCGAGAATTTCTCGGGTTGACAGGGTATTATCGCAAGTTTGTTAAGAATTATGGGAGAATAGAGGCACCTATATCATCATTATTGAACAAAGATGAATTTTCTTGGACTCTAGAAGCAACTACGACCTTTGAACATTTTAATGAGGAAATATGCCATGCACTAGTCATAGCTACATCAGACTTCAAAAAAACCTTTATTGTGGAATGTGATGCCTCAGGAAATGGAATTGGTGTGGTTGTAATGCAAGAAGGAAGACCCATTTCTTTTGAAAATTAATCCTACGATAGAAGGAAATAATTTACTGACCTGTTTATGAAGGAAATGTTGGAAATACTAAATGAACTAGAGTAATGGAGACCTTACCTAATAGGGAAACACATACTACATGCACTAAAGCAATGGTGACCTTACCTAGTGGGAAGACACTTCAAGGTAAAAACATATCATGATAGTCTTAAATAATTGTTGGAAAAATGATTATCTTCAGAAGAGCAACAAAAATGGGTCACAAAGATGTTGGGTTATGACTTTGAAATCATTTATAAAAAAGGGAAGAAAAATGTTGTTGCAAATGCACTTTCAAGAAAGGCTGAGGATGTGGAAGCACTACTTTGTGCCATTTTTATTATCCAAATTAAATGGATAAACGAAGAAAGGGATGAATTGAAGAATGATGAACAGGTGTGGAAACTCATTCAAAATTTGCGTCAATATCCCAGTACATCTGGTACATTTAGCTGGAAAAATGATACATTATGGTACAAAGATCGCTAATATCTTTGTAATAATTCCAAACTCAAATAAAATATTTCATTGGAATTGCACACCTATCTCTTAGGATGGCACTCAAGATTTTTAAAAACTTACCATGGGGTCTAGAAGGATTTTTTTTTGGGATGGCCTTAAATCCGATATTCAAAAGTCTGTGGCAGAATGTTTGGTTTACTAACAAAACAAAGTTGAGAAAATTAAAACCCCATGTTTATTACAACCTTTAACCATTCCAAGTTAACATTGGGAGGAGGTTTCAATGGATTTTATCATAGGTTTACCCAAGTCTGAAGGAAAGAGTGTCATAATGGTTGTAGTTGATAGACTTACCAATTATGCACACTTTTGTGCATTATCTCATCCTTTTAAAGCCACTACAGTTGTTACTGCATGTATGGAAACAATTCAAAAAGCTTCATGGAAACAAAAAGGTTATAGTAAGTGGCAGAGATCCCATTTTCATTGATTTTTTTTGGATAGAATTATTTTCTTGTCTTGGCACTCAATCAACTCATATTTCATCTTATCGTCCTCAATCTGATGCAAAAACTCAGATAGTGAATAACTTTTTGGAAGGATATCTTCATTGATTTGTATATGATAAACAAACATAATGGGTCAAGTGGTTACCTCTAGCTGAATGGTGGTATACAAATTTCTTCCATAATGCAACAAAAATGACCCCATTTATGGCACTTTATGGATATCATCCACCATCCATCATATCATTTTTAAGAGAAAAATCCAAGGTTCAAGCAGTGGAATATCACATCGAGCATCAACAAATAGTTATCCAAATCTTAAAGGATAACCTCACTCTAGCGTAAAATTGAATGAAACAACATACATATCAACATCAAAGTGAAATAAGTATTGATGTAGGCGACTAGGTATTTTTACCGCTACAACCATACAAACAAATGTCCCTCAAGCAAGCTAAGAAGGAAAATAAATTATCACCCAAGTACTGTGTTCCTTACAAGGTGTTGCAAAATATGGGTACTATGGCATACAAATCAGAGCTACCTGCATCTTCTCGAGTACAACCATTTTTCCATGTTTAATGTTTTGAAAAGGTTACCGATGAAAAGATTCTAGTCCAAACAATGTTACCATAACTTGACGAAGAAGGAAAAATCATATTTGGGCCTGAAGCAGTCACAGAAACAAGAACCCGATGGCTACATAATCGATTAATTTCAGAGTATCTCATTAGGTGGAAGAACTTACCCGATGAATATTCCAAACTGGAGGATGAAAATTTTATATAGAAGTATCCAAAACTAGTCAAGCATTGAGGACAAATTTTTTTTGAAGGAGAGGGGGATGCTAGGTCCTTATAATACTAGTGTAGCCCTTAATTTTTATTTTTAGTGTATCCCCCTTATTGTTATTGTTGTGCCCATGTAATCACCATATTGTTATTATTGTGCCCCATAGAAGCCCACTATTGTTATTATCGTGCCCTTATATTATTATTTTTATGTAGGATTTGATTATATTGTGGCCTCTTGGACTCCAATATATAGAAAGGAGGTGTTGTCATTTGTATCATCCAAGAAATTTTCATTTATGTAATGTAAAGGAGGTTTCCCCCTCGAAGAGGATATTTCTCATGTCGTTGATCTATGTTTTCTATATTTTTTGAGTTGGTTGCATAAAAGTTCCCATAGTAGATCCTGCCTTCAATGCTAGTCAGAGTGTCAGAGGCAATGTTTTTTTCTCTATTACTGACCATGCTTGTATATCTAGTGGATAGTCTTCACCCATTTCAGGCACACCTCCTACATTTTTAAATCCTCTTTAAACTTTATGTATTCATGTTATGAAATTGTCTTCAAATTATGTGTTTGAATTTAATTTACATGTTATTATGCTTCTAGTTTGTTAATTTTATATATGTTAAATAATGTTTATGATTTACAGGTACTCAATAGGCTGAAGATGAAGATCATAGTGCAACATCAATCCCTCCATGGGATGATGATACATCTCATATCACATTAGATGATGTTACAACCTGTCATACACAGATCACAACAAAGATAAATAATATCCATGCCAATTCATTGAATCGCCTTGCATTGTATTTGATGTTAGATAGCATGAATAGGTTGATCAATACATGATGGAGGTTGGGACCACATAACCACATATTATAGTTCATACATAGGGTTAGGATAGGCCTATATTCTTTGGAGGTGTTGAAAGAGGCCACCAAGTACATTGATGTTCGTGGGGTGTTGTTTGACATCCCTCCGGATCACCCTGCTAGACATAAAGTTCCAATACCACTGAGATATTTTAGTGATGTTCATGCAACCCCTTTTGTGTATGATAGATTCATTGGAGCTTGGGGCAAGTTCCTAAACAATGACTTGGTCTCAGTTTATTTTGCTAAGCATTTATATGTTGATTTTGTGTTACATATGAGGATGGATTACATTGATACTAGATCTCATTTTTATGGTACCAGTAGGGGACATAAATATGAGCACGAGGAAGCTTGTAAGGACCCTGGGCATGTATCACCACCTATGAGATTCTTTCCACTAACGTTGTAATAACCCTGGAAAAAAATCCATGTAATAAAAGTTAATAAATTAGGAAAAAATAATAACCACGGTTGATGGGACACTTATTCCAAGCTAAATGTTGGGAAAAAACATCCTAGTGGGTGTTCACTTAGTTTATTATGGCTAAGGAAATTGGAAAATGAAAAGGCGAAGACTTTGGAAAGGCAAACTAACATTTTGGCACATTTATTTATGAAAATAATGGAAATTAGGAGAAAAGGGAGGTGAAAGGTAATAGGTTGCATGTGAGGATGAAAATGAAGGAAAATAATGGAAAATGAAGAAAATAGAGGCCTCATCAATAAAACGGCTTATGAGGATCAGTTGGTACCTTTTTTCAGTTCAATTTTGGAGCTATCTCATTTTTCTCTCTCTCTATCTCACTCTTGGATTCTTAGATTATTCTTGGAGCACTTTGGCATTGGATCAAATAAGGCAAAGAAGGCAAGAGGAAGGAAGGAGAAAGCAAGGAAGATTAGGATCAGGTAGCTAAAATAAGATTATTTGAAGGTATTGAATTGCATGTGTGATTTCGTTTCTAGATTTTACATGCATGGTATTGCATGTGGTTATTTTTTGTCATGGCATGGGTTTTTATGAGGTGTGACAGTGTTTTCAGCCTAGCCTTGACATTTTTGGATATTCTTGATGTGATGGGTTCTCTTGTTTTGGTTGAGTTGGATTGTTAGATGGATTCAAATTTGAGTGAGGTGGATATGTTAAAGGAAAAACACATGGCCTAGTGATCCCTAAACTGCACTATGGATTATGGTAAAGCCACTGGCTTAGTGACCTCTAAATCAAACTATAAGTTACGGTAAAACCAATATTGTGTGCCTCAGTGGGCCTAGGAATCCTTTCCGATGAATGGTGGAATATACATTAAATCCACGAGGTGGATTTCTTTTTGTTGGGTCTAGTAGGCCTAGGATGGGATGTACGGTAAATCCTAGAGAGTGGGTCTCAATGTATGTCCTAGTGATTCCTAGATCAAACTATGGATTACATAAGGCTTGGGAGACTAGGAGGTAGTAAAATTCCTGACGATGTAGGTGGAGAACTACGGTAGTATCCAAAAATTTTTGGTTAATTTTGGTTGGTTATGAGCCCCACATTCATGATTGGAATATGGCACAGGGGTGATTGGCTGAAGAGATATTTGGCTTAGCCATTCTATGGTCAGGTGGAATGTGGTAGTCCCATCCCTGGTTGGTTTTTACATTCATTAATGAGAAGTTCATTTCCTTGGCATTTGATGTGTAAATGTATTGGGTTATATGTAGATCCTAAGGTTGATCTATCCCTGATATTTTTGTTATTATTATGTTGGTTATGAGCACGTATTTTGACTATGATGATGTGTGTTGTCCTCATGTTTTTAATTGTAAATGAATAAACAATGTATCTATGACCTAATAGAGGATACTGTAGCTAATGATGTAAGGGAACAATGCTTATTAACGATTCTTAGATAGGTATGAGACCCCTATATTCAGATTTATTATTTAAAGTTGTAGATTACATAATTGCGACATGTTTCACGAAATGCCTCTCATGGCTAGTACGAGTCCAGTCAATCCCTTATTCCCATATTTTCTTTTGCACCATGGTTTCACTGTTATATTTTATGTATGAGTTTGTCATTGAATTCTCAGAAGTGACTTGGGCACTGGGCCTGAAAAAGTAGCTCCAAAATCAGGGACTCTTGCATATCTTTGTGGGAACATTCCCTAAACACATGATTTAATATGTTGTGGGAGCGTCCAGAGCCCATTAGGGGAATTTTGAGGTCTAAAATGGGCCTCCTAAGAAAAATGTACAACCAAAATAAACTTTATAAGAACCAGCAGGATTCGAGATGATGATGTCAACTATGGGGGATGATTCACCATTTTTTAAGTAAAAAGGTAAAAAGATAAAAAAATAAAAAAAATAAAAAAATACTTTTTCAACTCGTATTTTCAACTTATCTCCCAAATTTTTTACTCAAATTTCAAGCGAGAGTACTTGTTTGATGCAAAATTGAATTCCTCATCCAAGGAGTACCTATATTGCATACTTTTGATGGACCCTGCTATATGAAAAATGAGAAATACATTAAAAAATGTGATTGTAATAACGTTTTTCATGTATTTCTAATTTTTCATGTAGAAGGTTCCATCGAAAGTATGCAACATGGGTACTCCTTGGATGAGGAATTCAATTTTGCATCCAACGAGTACTCCTACTCAAAATTTGAGTAAATAATTTGGGAGGTAAGTTGAAAATATGAATTGAAAAAGTAGTTTTTTCATTTTTCCCTCTAAAATTTAATGATGTAATACGATCTTATTTTATTATTTCCACTATTATTTTATAATTTCCTTAGGAGAACCATTTTAGACCTTAAAATTCCCCTAATTCTCCCAGACAGACCCATGCCTATAATATGGGAATGTCCATGGGTTTGAAGGCCTAAAATATTAGTGGGACCTAGGGTATAAATGCCCGAGTGGCGGGGTTGGCCTCTAGGAGTCCTATTGCCAATGTGGAAGGTCCGTGGGTTGTATTTTCATCGATTCCACTTCCTTAAGGTCACCTAGGTGGTTGAATCTAATTAGGGTAACTCTCCATCACATGTTTAGCCCGGTTGGCCAGTTACTTGGGTAAATGTGGGATGAGGGTATTATAGAGTGGTATCAGAGCATGGTTCACCCCTTGGACTAGATGGGTGGTGTGTCGGTCATGCATTTTTGTTGGTTTCGTATGTGCTTCTCATACTTGTGGTGTATGTTATTGTTGCATCAACACAATGTTGGTCATGGTTGCAGTGATGTCACTATGTGTAGGGTGATGGTGTTGTTGTGCATTGTGTTGTCATGAGTGTATGAATTGATACATTTTGTTTATACATGTCAAGTGCTTACATGTATCACCCTCGTATGCTTGGTTACACGTTTTTACATGTTGTTACATGTATTTTCCGTGTTTACGCTCGTGTATTTTCCATTTTTATGCTTGTGTATTGTCCTTGTGTACACTTGTGTATTGTCTATGTTTATGATTATGTATTTTCCACGTACATTGGTATAGTTGATGTTGTCATGCATGAGGTCATATTATGTGGTGATATGGTCATGTAGTGATGACTAGACTCTAGCTAGAATGATGTTACGTGTTGGTACACTTAGTTTTTATATGTCCATATGAAGTTATGATTATGTTCGTACATGTATTATGCTGATTTGGATGATCTTAAAAATGAGGTATCCTCCCCAATTTATACTAAGGTACGTTGGTTATTTATGATTTGGTTTAGCTGACATATTTTTATTTGTAGGAAAGAGATCAAAATGAATAGAAATATGGTATACTAAAAATACTCTCCCTATGAATCAGATGGACAGGGTGGTGGGCACTCTTCTATTTTGGCAAAAGCATTAAGAATATTTAAGGAAGAAATAAAGAGTTGTAAGGAAGATAATGATCAGATCATACAGACACAACAAAAAAAAGCAGAGGTTAATGCAAATCTTTTTTACAACTTGTCATAATTGCAACAACAAGGGCCACTTCGAATCATCCATGGACAGGAGCATATAAATGGGGCATATGGAAGTAGGTCTCTTGATAGGCACAAGTCAAATAGAGTTGAAAAAATGAGAGATGGAAGGTTTTTGGATACTCCGGATAGGAGGGGTGATGAATACAAGTACTATTCTAGTTTTGGCTTAGATAGACATCATGATCATCATTTTTATCATCCTTATAGGAGTAGTGAAAGGGCATATTCTCTGGATGAATTTAAGTAATCAAAGACACCTAATTTTGATGGATATTTGAAGAAACCAGAAGATGCAGAAGCTTGAATACTTGGGATGAACAAATTCTTTGAGTTGCAAAAGTACACAGATAATATGAAGGCCATAATTACTATCTTTAGCCTGAAAGATAAAGTGGGCATTGGGTGGGAATATGTGAAGCAAGTCAGAGAAATTAGGATATAGGACTTGAGTTGGCATGAGTTCAAGAGGATTTTCAGGAAGAATTACTTGTTAGAAAGGTACTACGACAGTAAGGCCAAATAATTTTATGAGCTAAGAATGGGGTCAATGATAAATTAAGAGTACAAAAATAAGTTCCTAGAGATATTGAGGTATGTACCACATATTGAAGATGAGAAGGCTAAAGTTTAGTGATTTGTCAATGGATTTCCATTAGCATTTATGTTAGCCTCTTTCATAAGCCAATTATAAATCCAAAATACATAAATTAAATAATGTAAAGTTAGGATAAATATATTTATTAAATTAGAATATTTAATAAACATTAGAGACAATTAGAAATAGAGTATTGTTAGAAAAGATCTCTAGAATAGAGTCGTATCTTAGGCTCTAAAATAGGAATAAATTTACTATATTGGATAAAAGATCATTTATTGTAAATGGACACTTGTTGGTTTACCAAGTGGTCCATAACTAAATTAAGTTAGGACATAGAGCTTATGGAGCTGATGTGCACCATGGCTTCATCACTGGAGATGATCAGACTGTTAAGAATGTTTAACAATTGAATATGTTGCACCATTTGCAAAATTGAAATCAGGCTCTCTTGTTGGAGATGTTGTGCTTTGAACTGTTTCACTTCATTTTGGTATTTGAATGACAGGCTCGCTTGCTATGGGACTTTAATGGCACACTTGATTGATTTGTTGCACTTCCTGGGAACACTTGCTAGAGTTGTAGAAATTTCTTGCTTAAACTCTAGAATTTACGCTCGCTTGATGACGATCGCATTTTCTTGAATGCTCACTTGACTTACTTGATGACTTCACGCTCACTTGAATGAACAGCCATGGTCTCTTGATGTCGATCTCAGCTTGCTTGATTGGTGTTAGAGTTGAACTTGTTTGGTTGCTTTGATGGTTGCTGCAATCAACTTCACTCTGGCTCGCTTGATGGTTTGAAATTTGTACTGACTTGATGCAAATTTCTTTAATGATTACTCATGCTCGTTTGTAGGAGATGTGAACTTGTTTCTTGTTTTTTTTGGAGGTAAAAAATCTTGCACTCACTTGATTTTGCTTAAAGAAAGGGTGTCAAACACCATCGAAAATGCACCCAAGAAAGCTTACAATGAGTTTAATGATTCACTTAAAACAATGAATTCACTTGTCTGCTTAAAAATTCATTAACAATGAATTTTTAATGATTCACCTAAAACAATGAATTTAATTACAAGTTCTGAAATGTATTTGATTGAATGCTGATGTAGACTTTGCTTTGAAACAGTAGAATGCCGATGTTGAAAACTTTGATTATTGGTTGTAGTGACGTAAATTCACGTGTTGATCTTAATTATCCTTTCTTGCAGCTATTTCGTTACATGTGTTGTGCTTGCTGATATTGTACTTTATGTACGTGATATTAAATAAAATCATTGATGTTTCAAAACTAGACACAAAGCAACAACATGAAGCCATAAAATATGCACCATCACAAACACACATGGTGTACCTAAGATCCCCTTATTCATTTTCGGGTGGATCTTTATTAAGTATTGAGTACATAATAAATCTCCACCTTCAAGTAATGAATATGCCAAGCTCACAACTCTCGCAAGCAATTTATCTTCAATATCTGGATATTCACTGACTCAATCTCTCTCAAAGAAATATGGTACTTGGAATCACAACAATGAATTTTCCTTATCACTCCAAATTTACAAAATATGCACCTTATTACTCCAAAAATGACAAAAATAATTTCACTCCACTTTTAAAAAAAAAGTCTATGATCACTTATGTCTTCCAAAAATTACATACTCCTTATTTCTCCATTACAAATATTTCACTTTACTAACCCTTTTAAATTTCCAAAAAAAAACAATTTTATGAAATAAAAAAACCACACCTTATCTCTCCAACAAACTGATCCTCTTCACTCTTCCATAAAATTTAAAATCACTTGAAAAAAGGCACTTTAAAAGCTCGAATTTTTCCTTACGCTAGCTCACGCTGATTTGTAGTAACAATTCGTTGCAGCAATTCAGTGGCAGCAACAAAATGCATTGGTGGAGAGCAGGTACATAGATCGAACAATCATTCAATCAAGCGTTGAATGGATAGAAAAAAAAATGCTACAGGAATCATATGCAGCAATAAAGCGGAACTTACATAGCTTCTCCAATGTAGCAGCTCCTTACGCAAATTCTTCAACTCAACACCTTACACAGATTCTGGAGAAAACGAAGAAGAAAATCATAATGTGGGAGATTAGGTGATCCAATTGGATTTTAAAGAAAGTTTTTAGGAGTGATAACTCCTCCTACCCCTACGTCTATTAGATCGGATAGAACAGATCTAACCATTGTTCCAAAACTTCCTTTCGTTCCCAGTTGTCTCGTTAATTCAATTGCAGTAGCTCCTTACGCTCTTTCAATTGCAGTATCTCCTTATGCAGGCTCACACTTTCTCTGTCACAATGATAAATATTGACTGTATTTGTGAAATTCCTTTTCATCGAAAATCCTTCATCGAATCCATGGGTAACGAAGAAAATATGAAAAGCCTTGATCGAATCCACACAAATATATATAAGAATCGACCAAGTGAGATAAATATATAACAACACTGTCAACGTCAAATAAATATAGCTCCAAGGTTGAATTTCATGCGCTTGCCCTTTTTATTTTTATATACTTACTTATCCCAATTCATTCTCTCCATTCGACATACCAATGCGCGCAGGCCTAATTTATGACACTATTGGGTGTGAGTATAAGCAATGGCCGTGAGCCTGGATTTCATACCCCAATAGCAGCCTAAGGATCGATATTGAATGTGGCAACAAAAGGAGCTCTTCTGAAAGGTGGGAGCACAGAGGCTTGATCTTTTGTTTAAAAATTGAGCTCACGAGCTTGCTCCTCCACGCTGGGTAATCTCCATGGTGAATACATGCCTAGATAATAATTAACAGTGCAGAATTGCACCTACATCAATCGATAACAAGACGCTGACAGTCCTCACCGCCTCACGCACGTAATGAAACAATCCCACGGTTCTGCAACCAACTCAACCTCACCCGCCATGGATCATTGCTCCGATACCATATATTAGAAAATAATTAACTTAAAAAAAAATTGCAGAAAACATAGATACAAAACCAGACAAAAAAATGGTGGAAAAGAGGCTTCAGCCTCATGGCATTCTCATCATTCTCTCTTATTAAAAGAATTTAGTTTACAATTTAAATAGATGAGAGAAAATGTCTAAGATAGTCCGTGCTATCTTAGACTCCTTTGGTTGAGATAATTTCTCACCAAAAACCCACCAAGATAGGATTTAATAAACAAACTCCAATATTTGAGGAACAACCCAACAGTTAGGCACATATTCCTAACTTGGAATATTTAATTAATTAATTAATTATTTTGGATTTATTATTGTTATTTGAGAGAGGCTAACAATTTATAGATCAAATTGAGTATCATGAGCCTCAGTCACTTGAGGAAGTTATTGGGAAATTGAAGCATTGCTATGAACAGTCAAAGTGTAATGATGAATCTCAACAAGGATGGAAAGGGAAATACAAAGGTAAAGGTAAATGGAAATAAAAAAGAGTAAGGCCTCCAAATGTAGAGGAGAAAGGAAATGTGGCACCAAAAAAAAAAAATAATGCAGCTAGACATGGACTTGGATCACAACAACAACATAGAGGTAATGGTACTTGACAGTTGGAGTGATGTAAATGTGGTGAGGAACACCTTAGGAGAGACTACCCACAAAATTATGGTGGTAGGCCTCAGATATATAATGAAGAGGAGACGTAGAGTGTCGGGGATGTTGGGAAGATCATTCCTCATATTTATGTAGCTGTGGACAACATGCAAGAAGAGCACTAGGCATCTATCATTGAGATGGAAGGTAATATTTGTGATAAATTTATTTCTATTTTTATTGACCATAGATATAATTATAGCTATGTTAGTCCTGAATTGGTGGATAAATGTGGCTTGAATAAATAAATGCATGCAGAATCTTGGTTAGTGTATTTGGCTACAGGTACAAGTAAAATAGTTCACCATTGTGTAAGAGCTTATGCATTTGAGTTGAATGGCATGTTTACAACAATGCACTCGAAAATATTTCCATTAGGATCATATAGCATGATATTGGGCATGGGATGGATATACCTTCATAAGACGAAGGTGGATTTTTATGATAAAGCCATTGAGTGCTTAGATGACAGTGGGAAACAAGAGACTTACCAGGAAAGAATAAATCCACATCAGTCAGGATGGTGACAACTATGCATGACAAGCGTAGTTGCAGGAAAGGGTGTAATTTTTTCTCAGTACATATTTATAGTGAAAACGGTAAGGAAGTAGAGGATGTAGATGTTTTAGGAAGGTACCATTGTTCTACAGAAGTTTCATGATGTATTTCTTGCAGATATTTCAGAGTTGCCACCTCACAGAGAAGTAAAATTTTCTATTGAGTTGGTACCAGGGGAAGCTCCAACATCAAAAGCACCTTAGAGGATGAGCACACCTGAGTTGGTAGAATTAAAGTTGCAGTTGAAGGAGATGCTTGAAAAAGGATACATTGGGACAATTTTATCGCCATGGGGCACACAAATATTGTTTGTGAAGAAGAAGGATAGTACTCTCAGATTGTGCATTAGCAATTGGAAGTTGAACAAAATGACCAGCAAGAATAGGTATCTGTTGCCGAGGATTGATGAATTGTTTGATTAGTTGAAGGGAGCAACAATGTTCTCTAAGATTGACTTGAGATCAGAATACCATTCGGTACACATCAAAGAAAAGGAGATCTACAAGACAACATTCAAGACCAGGTATGGGTATTATGAGTTTTTTCTAGTTCTATTCGGTTTGACTAATGCTCTGACCACATTTGTGTGTTTGATGAACTGTGTGTTGTGTCCTTATTTGGAAAATTTTGTTATTGTGTTGATTGATGACATATCATTACATTCTAAAAATGAGGAAGAACATGTCAAGCATTTGGCAGCAATTTAGTGATTGTTGAGAGAGCATATTTTGTATGCTAATCTCAACAAATCCAGTTTCTTCTACACTGAGGTACATTACTTGGGACATGTTGTCTCCAAGGAGGGAATTGCAATAGATCTAGAAAATATAAGGGACATCAGGGAGTGGGTAGCTCCTAAAAATGTAGATAAGGTGAGATCCTTCATGGAGTTGACAGGTTATTAAAAGAGGTTTGTTTGGAAATTATCATAGATTTCTTATCCTATTACATCATTGCAGAGTAAAGATAAGAAGTTTGAATGAAAACACGTGTGTGAGGCTAGTTTTGAGCAACTTAAGTAGTTGTTGACACATGCTCGAGTGTTAAAGATTGAAGATCCCAACAAGGAGTTTTTATTATGTATAGATGCATTCAAGAGAGGACTGGGTGGGGTCCTTATGCCGGATGGATAGGTGGTATGCTATGAATCACAAAATATAAATGATCACAAGAAAAACTACCCGACACACGATCTTGAGCTAGTAGCGATCATACATGCATTGAAGATGTGGAGGCACTATCTTCTTGCTAGGAGTTTTTTACTAATGAGTGGTCACATTGGGTTGAGATACTTGTTTGGCCAGCTAAATATGAATGCTAGGAAAGCTAGATGGTTGGCCAAGATCAATGATTTTAACTTCGAGATTAGGTACATAAAGGGAATGGAGAACAGGGTCGCAGATGCTCTTAGCATGTGGGTATAGGTAAATCACATAGCAACTATGAGATCCTATGGGACATAATTACATGATAGGATATTACAGGTAGGTCGGCATGGAGTAAAGTTGAAAAAATAATTTCTAAACAAATGAAAAGGGAAACATTAAATGACCATAATTATAGACTGATTTGTGATATCTTGAGAAATGGATCTGCACAAACAACTCACCTGAAATATGAAATCAATGAATATGTACTATTGTTATATAAAATAAACTGTATATTCCTAATGAATATGGAACAAAAGGATTAATCTCAACTGAATATCACAAAAAACCATTTGAAACACATTCATGATATCAAAAAATGGTTTATGTAGTTAAAAATTTATTTTTCTGGCTAGGAATGAAGAGGGATGTTGTAGTATACTTGGAAAGGTGCCAAGAATGTTAGTGGTGAAGGAAAACAATTAACATCCAACAAGATTTCCGAACCCCCTACCTGTACTTGAGTGGAAGTGGGAGGTAATCATCTTAGGTTTTATAATTGTATTACCTAGAACAAGAAGGAAACATGAATCTATCATGGTAGTGGTAGAAAAGTTGACTAAATATTCCCATTTTATTCGGTTATAATATACTTACAAGGCTACATAACTAGCTGAAATTTTCATGAAAGAAATCTTCTGACTACATGGAATACCCAAGATAGTGATATCTAATAGCGATGCAAAGTTTACTTCAAATTTCTAGAAAGCATTATTTCCTTGGATGGGAACATAGTTTAACTTCACCACTACATACCATCCGCACACTGATTAGAAAATATAAATGGTTATTCAAATTCTGAAGGATATGTTATGCAAGTATGTGATGAACAAGCCTACTATGCGAGAATATTATTTGAACTTAGTGGAGTTCACTTACAACAATGGATACTATGCCTTGCTCAAGATGAGCCTCTTTGAAGCCTTGTATGTAAAAAAATGTCGCGTTCCTTTGAACTAGTGTCGAACAAAGGAAAAAATTATGCTAGGCCAAATGAGTTGCAAGAAATGGAATAAATTATAAAAAAGATCCGAAAAAATTTGAAAACAACTCAGGATAGGAAGAAAATCTATGCTGATATAAAAAGGACACATAAGGAATGAAAATTAGGGGAGCATGTCTATGTTAAAGTTAGACCTAAAATTAGCTCCTTAAAATTGGGAAGCTACTCCAAGTTGGCTCGATATTTTTGTGAGCCATTCGAGATATTGGACAGATTTTGGTTAACAGCTCACCAGCTGGCACTACCAGCTCATATTAAAAATCATAGTGTATTTCATGTATCTCTTTTGAAGAAGTGTGTGCATGACCCGACTCATATACTTGATTAGCGTGTTGTACAAGTTGAAATGGAAGGATATTTCCAGTTCAAACAATGAAAAATTTTGGACTTGAGCAATATTATACACTAGAATTGACCCATCACCTAGGTTAAAGTGTAATGGAAGAACTTTGGGCCAGAGGAAGCCACCTAGGAAATGGAAGATGAGATGAGAGACACATTTCCAATGTTATTCAAATGAATATTGATAGATGAAAAAAAAAAACCAAGGACAATGTCTCTTTTAAGGGGAGGGGAGATGTAATGCCACTGTAAAATTACCATATGACTCTCTTTTATTTAATTACTGGTCGGGGAAATTAAATGACATGTGATAGATATGGTTATGTAAATATTATTTTGGAATAATTAAATTATAAATTATTTTGATGTGATAATTTTATCAGGAAAAAGGTTAAAGGCTAACATGAGAGATTAAACCCTAGATGTTAGGGGAAAACGATTGAAGTTAGTTATTCCTAGAAGGGAATAAACAAAAAGAAGAAAAAATCACGTATGTCATTCTTCAAGAGACCATTGTAAGTTGCAAGAGGAAGAAGAAAAGAATTGACAGAGAAACAAACCACAATAAATTTGTATGTGGATGAATAGAAATGGCATATGGTGGATTATGTTATAAAGGATTGTGGGAGATAAAGACAGTTCCTATGAAATATTACCAGTGGGAGACAAAGACTGGTTGAACCCAGAAACTTAGTAGGACACTAATAAGGGTTCAGGAGGTAAATATTTTGACGAAAATTTTGCATAGATTTTCCTCATAGTTAG